>CM069441.1:109986460-110291561 GCA_035610835.1 Ophiura sarsii | reverse complement strand
ATTCGACTTCGTAGAATCATTTATGTTCGTTTCTTTGTTAAAATAAGAATGTTATTATCTTTTCTTTATTAACTGAGGGGCAACTGATACTGGTAATTTGTTCTTGCGTTGATTTTCGTGACATTTTGGTGGGGATGTTTTGTTGTCGATCGTCTGTTTGGGAAAACCCCCTTCGCTTTGTAATTGCGGACATCGTTGAAATCACCGAGGGGAATCCATTACTGGAAAATACATGTTTCTCTCAACAAACAAACTTGTAAACTTCGATGATGTTTTTTGAGGGGAAAAACGGGGGGGGGGGGGGGGGGGGGGAACGCCGTGTGGGGAGGGGTTGTGGTGGGGAAGGGTTGTGGTAGCATAGGGGTGGGGAGGGGTTTTATGAATTGGAGGGGAGGGGATTGTGGTGGAGATGGGAAGGGGAGGGGTTTGGGGTGGGGAGGATGGTTGTGGTGGCGTGGATGCATGGGGTGGGGAGGGCATGCCTATGGTGAGGTGGGTAGAGTGTTTGTGGTTGGAGAGGGGTTTTGTGTTGAGGGAGGCATTGTGAATGGAAGGGGAGGAGTTCAAAAGGGTCTGGGACGCCCCTGCTAGTTAGCATTGATCACATCATGGATTATAGGGGAATCCTTCGTTTTAAAAGTTGGCAGTATTTATTATTTGACAACATTAGCAATGCTGGTTCTATTCGATCGTGTTCATAAAAAATCAGCGAGATTTACTTCGATTTGCTTCCCCTGGACGATGATCAATAGTTGTACCATTTCTCCGAACCATACACCAAACGCATAAGGATTTAGTGTAGTGCTCCCTCCCTTGACGACTTGAGGGAGCACCACACCAAATATCTTTCTCATTGAAATACGTGTAAAAGTGCCATATTTCAAGACACCTTTTCTACCCTCCGATTACATTTAGGCCTATGGCATACTTGTCACCTATGACCATTTTCAGTAACATCTCAACTTTAATTTAAGCCTTGTTTTATGAGGGGTTATTAACCTAAATTTCCCGCTACGGACCTGCACACAGCGCCCTCACTTTTTCACGTTTTCTGGCATGCCTGTTCACCATTGCGTTGTACACATGTACATACCGTTGCGTTGTACACATGTCGCGGTTTGCTTGAACTAATTTTCCAAGGCTGTTTTCATTGTGTGTTTTCAGATAGTGTTCTATTGGTATTTTGATGTAGAAACACAAATTAATGTGCACAAAAAAAAACGACACGTCAATTTGATATACAAAACAAAATGACACATATAAACACAAATTGATATACAAAAAAATAGGTAAAAACACATATGTACAAAAAACGATACATATAAACACAAATTGATATACAAAAAAAAATGTATAGAACACAAATAGATATTTAAAAAACAAACATGTGAAACACAAATTGATATACAAAAAAAATAAAAATGTAAAACACAAATTGATAGACAAAAAAAAAAATGTAAAACTCAAATTGATATACAAAAACAATGTTAATTTTGACCCAAACGGCGTGCCATAATGAGATGAATAATTTTGATTTATCTATACAAAACATAAATATACCAATGTAGTCTTTAAAATAAAAAGAACCGCAGTTTTCCCCATATTACACTTTATTCGCTTTGTATATTGTTTTTCTCCAGGCACTTTTCAGTATGTAATGTACACCTGACCCCAAAAGTTACATTTTAATACCAGTTATAAAAAAAATAAAAAAATAAAATGATAGTTAAACTAATATGTAAAGTAAATTTCATATACAACCTATTTAAAATCTGCACCTGCACCTGCAGATTGCTTTAGGGACGGCACCATTAGATACTCAGGGGGGGTGGCATGAACGTTTTCTAGAATGACCCTTTGCCCACTATCCAGGGAAATAACAAAAATTGTGCCCACCAACCAGGAAGAAGAAAAAAGTTGACCCACTGCTGAGTAAAAAAATAAAATTCTGACTCACCCGGATGACCCAACTCAATGTAAAGAAACCCATTAAAACCTTTAAAAAAACCTTTGCGCCTTTGCCCAAAAACAAAAAAATTCGCCAAAGGCGGCGAAAAAAAGAAGAAAAATGACAGAAGAAAAGAAGAAAAAAGAAGAAAAAAATCCGCCCGACCCCAACTTCCATGCCTCCCCCCCCCCTCCCCTGAATATAAAATGGTGCGTCCCTTACACCATGAAAGTAACATGCTTACACAATCGTTATACAAACTGACTGAATCAATTCTTTTTGTAAATATTAAAACAATATATTGGATATTTTGTCTGAGACCTCTTTTTCTGATTGTGTGTTTGCTCATTTTTATAACAAGCCCATATATCGAACAATTTATAATCAGCATGAATTTATCATCTCATCACTTACCTGTATATATACTAAATAAAGACAGACTTTTTGAGAGGGAAAGGGTAAGATGACAAACAGTTCCTTGAATGAAAATGAATAAAACTGCAGTGTAAAAACACAGAATGAAACTTTGGTAACATTCATGCATGTTGTTCATGTTGAGTGCAAGGATTGTGTAAAAGCGTGGCCAAATAGTATAGAGTGTACAATGTATATTGACTACATGGTAAAACTGTAAATTTACAATCCGATCACTATGCTTCTTGATTCAGTGGAACTGACTGATGACCGTCAAATGTGGTTAAAAGATTTCTTAGTTCCATTGCATAAAATCGTCAGGGAATAAAATTAACATGTCATATGGGGTCAAGGAGGTCATCAATACATAAAAATCAAGGTGTCCTGGTCTTAGACCAGAGCTATATCTAGACGATTATTTTATTATAAGGATGACCCTTCGGGCCATTCATGAAGAAAGGAAAACATAAAGTTGAAAATCGGAACACTTACATTTAACGAAATTGAGCCATTACGCCCACGCTTCAAAAATGACTGAAATAAATTAAGTAATCCATCGCTGAACATGTTGCTACACAAAATCGCATAAAAGACTTGTAAAAGAGAATTACTGAATTACCAGGTGAATCAAAAAATCCATTTGAATAAAGACACAAGTGAGGGAAATTTTTATTTCGCTTGAAAGTGACAAGCTACCCAATGCAGATTGAGGGCGCATACCATCTCAGTCATCCGTACCATAAAAAAGGCCTCCTGTTGGAATTTTTTCTAAGAACTCAAAACTATTTTACACACTTCACTTCAGTGCAATGGACATGGTGCGATATATTTGAGGACAATATTGAAATAAAAAATCATTTATTCTTATCAATTTTCAGAAATGTTCTTCGAGGGACAAGCACGAGCAAGCAGCACCAGCCAAAGAAGGAGTTTATATTAAATATGAAATATGTCAACCAGACTTTACTACTGTGTTTCAGCAGACGACTACGGATTCTATGATTCAAAATAGACGTTTCTACAAAAGATCGCCGCGTTATTTTGTAAATAGGAGACTCACAATTTTGTTTTCGTAAATAACGATGTACCGGGTGGTTCAAAAAAAGGTTGACCCAAGTTCAAAGTTATTTTTCAACCACATTGAAAGTTTCAGAGGATTTTTGTTTACTTAGTCTTAATCAGCAATAACTTTTGAAATTATCCTGAAAAGATGGCACGTTTAGCTTATTTGGTTCTTTAGATATGGTTCATTACAGAAAACATGTACAAAACTGACTTGTCCACGGGAGCGTCATTTAGTTTTTGTCTTCAACAAAACAGCATGCTCTTGTTTCAAAATTGAAAAGCCCGCCCCGACAAAGTATCCCAATCTCTATTCTTATGTGCCATTCACATTCAACAAAAAACGTAGATACGTATAGGTAGGTAATGTCAAGCACCAGACATGTCTCCCTTTTTCTTTTTCTCCTATGTTTACAATTTGTGACCAATCGTGTGTAAGTCCACTTCGTGCATTCCATCTCTACTAAAGGACGCTCCCGTGGCCAAGGCAGTTTTGTGCATGCTTTCTGTAATGAACTTATATCTGAAGAACCAACCAATATAAATGTACCATTTTATCAGGATAATTTCAAAACTTACTGCTGATCAAGACTAAGTAAACGTAAATTCTCTGAAACTTTAAATGTGGTTGAAAATTACCTTGAACTTGGGTCAACTTATTTTTGAACCACCCTGTATGGTTGCTCAAAGTGCAAGGACGGGTGTGTTTCGAGGACTAAATGGCACATAACTAAGAGGAAATATTTCGTGTTCATTCACATACAATGGGTTTTCATCATGTTCATTTTGCACATCTTGGTGAAGAAATCTCTTTGTGCATCCCTGTTTCTGTGTTCTAAATAATGTTCCATACACTTAAGACATCGGCCTACTATTATTTGATTTCTTTATTTTGTTTAAAGTTTATATGATGCAGTATTTTATTTTCACCTATATAAGTTTTGCCTGTTTGATTCTCTTTAGCATCTGCCTTTATTACTAAGTCCACACACACATATACATTTATACGAGGGTCATTCAATGAGTTCTACCTCCTACCTCATAACTTTGCCATTATATAAGCCAGTCTAATAATTTATTACATAATTGTAGCTTGGAATCTCAGCTACAAATTCATAGTATATCTTTCTAAGTAATGCTTGTACCTTTCTAGAGATGGAGTGGAAACCAAACGTCCATTTAATGTGACGGAAACGGATGACAAACAGCAATATATCTCCTAAGCGTTATTCATTTGGCCAATTCTAAGAGACAAAACGCGCATATCGGTCAATTATAATCGTTCTAAATTTGATATATCTCTTTAACAGACCATAAGCAATAAAAGTGACTGATTTCTTAGGGAAAATATGCGCTTTGATTGCTCTGATTAACCAGAACCAGATCAGGACAACTAGTAAGTTTAACCTTCTCCTATATAGAGAACCCTGCAAAAGTCGTATTTGCTTTTCATATATAAACTAAGATATCTTCAAATATGCTAAAGACATAACCATGATAAGTTTACATTTGAGTTTGGTATTATACTATTTGCCATTGTTTTCTTTTTTCAGTATTTTAATCGTTCTCTTTTATCCAACTATACAATACGGAAAAAACGAGAGAAAAAACATGTTTTTTATTTTTAGGGTAATTTTCCATTTCCGCTGTCCAAACTCTCTGGCTTTGACCTCATCATAACAACAGATATCAATCACTATAACTATAACTCACAGAGTACAAGCCAACGCGATCACTTAGATCCAGCAATAAGCATCTGTTGAAACCGGTGAAAACATCTACCGCGTACGGTTGTAGATCATTCGCAGCAGCTGCACCAAAACTCTGGAACGAACTCCCTTTGACAATCAAGTGTGCTGGATCAGTAAATAGGTTCAAGTCTCTGCTTAAGACTCGCCTTTTTAGTTTATGACTTTCTTTAACATGAATATTTCAGCTGCAGTTGAATGGCATTTTGTATGTGCTATTTTCATTTTGTATTTTGTCCTATGCCATATTTTATGCATTGTGTGATTATATCAATTGTATGTATATACATGTGAGGTACACTGATGTATCCACGGATCTGTCAGTTGGTCTCTGTAATTAATATGTTGCCTTGTTATTATACGATATGGTATTAGGTATGTGAGATCCACTGACATGCTACACGGCCTCTGTCCGTGGGTCTCTCATGCTTAACAATCCTCCATTACTGTTGTATTTCATGGTTATTTTAATTATATTTTGTTGTATTATGTACATGATGTGTGTTAATTTACTACATGTAGTCATTTTCGAGACTTGTCTCGAAGATGGCTTCACGTATGCTTTGTCTTCATGTAGTCATTTTCGAGACTTGACTCGGGGATGGCTGTATGTATGCATTTTTTTTCTTCGAGTGTATTCTTCATAGTGTGTTCATTTGACTTCTAATTGTTTTTGATGTGCAATTAATGTACTTTTTATAATCACAGCTGGTCTGTAAATGTTATGATATATCAGGGCTTGATGTAATGTGCAATTGTTGGTCTTGCAATTTTTTATTGATTTGCTTGTATTTTTATTGTTTTATGATGTATCATATTGTAAAGCGCTCTGAGGGATTGTGATCCACAGTGCGCTATATAAACACTGTTTTTATTATTATTATTATTATTAATCATAATTTACTTTATATGTGTGGCTTTATTTAGAATTTCAGAGCTACAATCGTGACAAATGTCATAAGGCTGGCAATCTTATTAGCGATATCATGAGTGAGGAGGTAGAACTTTTACATCAGAAGCATTGTCATTAATGTTTACCCAGACACAATCCTATACCACATTATTTAAAACCACAATTACATTAAAGGTATATTATGTGATCTTTCCAGGGAACGCCCTCAACATCGAAAAAAAAATAGAAAGCAGATTTTCTTGCAAATTTACATTTCTGATCATAAATCATGCATACATTCCAAGTTACAGGGCGATACGATTCTTAATTACTTCAAAATCATGGTTTTAAATTGAAAATAAACTGTCGGAATCCCGACAGTTTATATTTTTCACTCTAAATTCACTCTAAAACCATGATTTTGAGGTAATTATGAATCGTATCGCTCTGTAACTTGGAATGTATGTATGATTTATGATCGGAAATGTAAATCTGCAAGAAAATCTACTTTCTAAAAAAAATCATGAATAGAGGGCGCTCTCTGGAAAAGATCACATAATATGCCTTTAACAACATAAATTGCCCATAAACTGTGTAAGAGGCAGCTGTAAAATGTGGGTGCATTTGATTATAATATACAATTCATTACACTTTACATAACAAGTGCACCTGGCACGTGCATGGTAATGTGATGCATACATAGAAACGCAGTATTTGTACAGGGTATTGGATTTTTCTCAAAACTGCAAAAAATGACTTAGGCAGTTTTGTTATGAGGATGACGTAATTGATCATCTTTCTTTCGCTTTCTCGATGTACTCGATATCGCGCCAAACGCACGAGTATCACGGATCAGGTGGTTGATTTGCACAGAGTAATTCTCTTTGGTTTCTGTTTTCCTTAGTCTGGCCTTTATATTATGTATAGCAGACACAGCGTCTTCGCCGATACTTACAGAAAATGTTGCATAGCCTTTGGTATCAACCGTAATAATAGGTCCACTACACGATCCGGTGCTTGTGTCAAAGTCTCCCTGTATGACATCGCAATATTTTCCGCTAGCTAATCCAATCTGCAAAATGTGTGTCAAACTTAACTGCGGATCATTATTGATCACAATAAATGCTCTGTTTCCGCGACCGAACGCAATTTGGTTCCCATCGTTGTCCCACCAATTGGCAACACGCTGATCTGCTGCCGCATTACGGAAACCAACCATATTGCGAATTTGTCGCCAACGGTGCTCGCACACCCAGCCACTGGTCACTGCGCATGATCCATCAGAGAGAAACGTTGGTGATTTAGTTTTACCGTTCCGATCGGCTGGAGGACTGTCGTCGCCACTGACGAAATAAAAACTGCTCATGATGCGCGTGAAGCCATATGGCCATGCAAGCAACTGCCTTATCCATTGGGCCACAAGACCTCGCATGGTAAAGCATCTGAAATTCAAACCTAAGCGATCTCGTTTCCCAGTCTCCTGCCACAAGTATTACCTGGAGTTCTCAAACGTGGTTTTGACGGGTGCTCTCTTAATCTTGTCATACCCATACACTTACACAGTGAGGAATCAAAATGGTAGGGTATTCTAAAGCTTACCTGAATTCTAAACACATTTGTTTCTGTTTCTGTATTAAGAAGTGTAAGAAGTGTACTCTCCAACATAATGGTTGGTGAGGTTTATGTCGAGGGCTCTCTGAATCTTGTCCTTCTCTGGTATATTTATGTCCCTTTATCCTGTTATCGTCTCATGGGTTGGTTTTACTCAGTTTACTGATACATGTACAGTTAAGCCCACAATGATTCATACCCCTTGAAAAATATAAGTTTTTTGCGTTTTTCTCATATCTATACCAGCTAAAGTGGTGGAACTTTCGCTTTACACTAAAGACAATTACTTTGCAAGTACAGATCAATATATTTGGGCTCAACATTTTTTGCATAACAATAGAATTGAACAAGAATTGTGATTTTATGCCTGTCCAAAATTATTCATACCCATACCAAATCTCAGGATTGAGGCCACTTTTTGTGATAATGCACATGTTTTTGACATTCCAAACATTCTTTATATTGTGTGATAGGCTTTTATATTGTTATGCAATTATTCCATGATGTGGATGCATTACAAATGTGTTCTCTTGAATGTGCAGTGAGGGATATTATAGGACAACACTCTAGCACTTTGAAGCATGGCGAAGAAGATCAAATAACTCAGTGAGGACCTTTTTTGTGCATTGTGAATGCTCACAAAGAGGGGAAAGGCTACAAATAAATTTTCGAAGCCAGATATCACCATACAAAGCATAATTAAGGAAGAACAAGACGTTCAACTCAGTAACAAACTTAAAGGACACGGTCGGAAGCCAACAGTGTCCCCTTGTTTGACAAGAAAAGTATGGTGAAAGGCCAACAACAATCCACAGATCACCGTCATTGCTCTCCTCCTGAACAACCTTGGTGAGTCTTGGACCAAGATATTAAGGCAGACACTCCAGCAGACATAGTACACAAGAGTTCTCCAAGGACTCCGACCAAGAAAGACTCTACTTCTGAAAAGAGATAAAGAGAACCTCATCTAGCATTTGCAAGAGCACTTCTGGACAAAGATCCAAGCTTTTGGTCTTCAGTGTTATGGGGTTGGCTAAGATGCAAGCAAGCGCGGTGTGATGCGAAGTGTCCGACAGAAACACGCTCATCTGCTGGACACCTCGCATCACCGCGCTTTTAATCCCTTGCATTCCCCGAGGTCAGTTTTTAGGTCAAATCGTTGCATTGTGGGAATGCAAGATGGCGCCGCCCATGATTCACAACGAAAACCACTTAACTGCATTTGTGTTGCTTTTTATCCAAAATAGCGTCCAATTCGCTTGAAATGAAGAAGAAAAAAATCAATGTAACTTCCGATGAACATGATGAATAAAGGGTGAATCTAAGACAGTCAAAATACGATACAAAGTTATAGATAATAGTAAATCTGTATCACAGCAAGTCTATCTGTCGTCCTAAATATATCTTGCCGTCACAGCTACTGTAGTCCATGACCATGGTGACAGGTTATCAATTTATGTGCCAAATAATAACCGCACCAGCACCGTCATTTAGAGGTGCTGGCAAACGGGGGACGCGCAAACGGAGGACAACGGGCGTGAAGGAGTGTGCATTTCCCCCATGCCCCCTCATGTTACTAAATGATCAACATTTGTTTGCTTCATGTATAGTGATAAATAATTATTTATATATGTTATTATGATAAATTAATGTGTCGGCTAGGCCTAAATTTACATACATTTTGTAAGACACCAGTTTGGTAGCTGAACAGGGAACATGGTATATTTCCTAAATGGTTTGGTTTTAATTGATGCCACTTATTTATAATTTTAATCCTACTAGTAAGATCCTATATTAAAATAGTAAACATTTAGATAAATTCATAACCACCACATCACAATAAGTCATCAAAAAATCGTAACATGGAGTAACCAAAATCATAATCAGTAAAAAGGTGCTAAAACCTTAATTTTTATTATTATTTATGAAAACTTCGTTCAAATTACTCTTATGGCCCGCTAAAGTGTAATTCGAGTTTCCATGAAATCGGCAATTTCATGATTTTGAACTAATTCTTTATGCCTGATTGTTCATTCTTTTAGGATTCCTGCCAGAATTGCAACCAACTCAGTTCACATGCAGGACTCTTATTAGTAGACTTATGAGACCCATCCGTCCCATACATATCGTCGCTGTTCTGACATACCGGCACATCACAACAGAAATAAGTAAAGAGATGTGCCGGTATGTCAGAACAGCGACAATATGTTAGCCAAAGACGATAAGGACCTGGGGGATATCTCAACCATGTTGAGTACCATGCAAAGGAAGATCATGATGGTGATTTACCTGGAGGATTGCTGGATATCCATTCTAACTCCTAAAACTACGAGGGTCATTCAATAAGTTCTACCTCCTCACTCATAACATCGCTAATATGAATGTCAGCCTCATGACATTTTTTCATGATTATAGCTCTGAATCATAGCTACACATTAATAGTAAACGCTAATTGATACCTATTTCACTTTGGTCATGATGCAATCAAATCCAGAGAGAGAGATTTTGGACAACGGACACGGAAAAATGTTCCCAATTCTACGTTCAATTTACAATAACAATAGGGTTGCTATAGAGATAAAGCGATTTATTATTGTCTTAATTATGGAAAAATAAATGCGATAGAGTAGACCAGCCAAAGGCAATAAATGTGTTCAAAATCTTTTAATCACGACATTTTTTGTAACAGTTTGACACCTAGGCTAAAAAAGAACTTGAATATTAAGCTTTCCAATGGGGGTTACAAAAATATTTAAAAAAAATTATGTCATTTTCAGCATAAAAAGGCCATTTTTGGGAAAAAATATATTTTTTGTGTTTTTTGTGTTATTAATATTTTTGAACAATGTACTATCCACCAGTAATCAGTTTGACCTGATTTAAGCTTTATTTAAGAAGTAATTTGGACTTAAAGCTGCTTAAATATACAGGGTGACCCAGAAAATATT
Organism: Ophiura sarsii; assembly: GCA_035610835.1. NCBI lineage: Eukaryota > Metazoa > Echinodermata > Ophiuroidea > Amphilepidida > Ophiuridae > Ophiura > Ophiura sarsii. The sequence goes on along the minus strand of CM069441.1, from coordinate 110,280,938 downwards.
GAACCCAAAAATCACAAATTTAAAAAAAAAAATGAAAAATGAAAATAAATAAATATCGCATTCTGTTTTCAACAGTTATGTAAATAATTTATTCAGCTTTCCGAGAACTTCAGATCATGTAAATTGGCCTTACCAAACTAAAGATACACTTACTTGTGTGACAGGGGGTGTTTTCGCCCTTTTGTAAAAGTGAAAAAATTGTAACTTGGTTCAGATATGAAACTTAATTCTGTTCTAAGTACGGTGAGTTAAGTAATCTTTTCTTTTGATCTGTATTTATCAAATTAACATTTTCAAATGAAGTCAAGGGGACTTCAGTTTTTGTTTTCAAAGTCTCTTATATAATAATAATATTGATTTACATAATAAATGAATATTGATGAGATACTGTGCAGAAATGGTTTCAAACAGGCACTCGTTCTGCTAATGTAGCATGAAACCATTTTTTGCACTTCACTTACACTACAAAACAACACTTCTTACAAAATTACACGTATTTTAAGTTTCGTGTGGCCTATTTTTATGATCTAAAATGTTTCAGAAAGTTAAATGTATGGTGCACATAGCTGGTGAACGAGTTATGCAATATTTTGTTATTTTAATGGTAAAAAAAATATTGAATTTTGTGATTTTTGGGTTCAACATTTTCTGGGTCACCCTGTACAGAAAATAAAGGCACAAGGGAGTACAAATGGCCACTTTTCTCATTTTTGTAGTTTTATTTGCTACATATATTTGCTAGTTGCCTAATCTATCAGGCGATGTTGAATAAATCAGCAGACTCGTTTGACATGGTCTATGACATTTTATAGATTTATATATAGTTTTATGATGACAAATAGAATAACATTTTACATTAAAGGGGCATTCAGGGGGTAATTTAACATGGTGGTATAGAATCATATAGGGAATTAGTGGCGTATATACGGGCGGGGACTTCCGTGCACCCCCAAGACTCCGCCAAATTGAAAAGCTCAATATTCAAGTTCTTTATTTAGCATAGGTGTCAAACTGTAACAAAAAATGCCGTGATCAATTTTTATTGGAACACATTTATTGCCTTACTGGTCTACTGATATTTGTTGACTTTTAAAATTATGATATTATCATATTGAAATGTTTGGATATATTATTTAAATTTATGTATCAGATTAACCTCTCTTGACTTTTTTGACTTACTATAACTAAATTTAAATCATGTGTCATTTTTGGGAGCCCTTGGGCTGATTCCCATTCAAATCAGAGGTCCTTTGTTCCACTAAATCACTATGAAAATGTAATTAAAGCGTGCAATGTTTTAATAAAACAACCAAGGGTATGTTGGTATTACTTGGTATATGTTATGAGGCTTACTGTATATTCTACGTGATTAATATGAATATGCCACATACACCTGCGCCAAACAAGTAGGCTTTTAGAAGTTGGCCGGTGAGCTACTATAACTTATAAGGGCTCGTGCCATTATTCACGAATTAGCATCAGCTCGCGTGCATTGCTTTTTCTAATTTCTCTCGAAATAAACATACGCATGTATGATCGGTACATGATATCTTTTATAAATTATAAAATTATAACTCTTTGAAAATAATTTACCTTTCACATTCCTCAGCAATATCAGTCCATTTCCACTCGAACACATGAACTATAACTTTGCGGTCTTCCGCGGTATTGGCATTCCATTGCCCAGCCACAGAACCACAGAACAGTAGAATAATACAAGCTGAATGTTGGATCATTATACCCTGAAATACGATGGACATCAACTAGTAGCTAATGTTAGACACCATTTAGTAGTTCATGTTACGGCATTGAATCAGACGATAATGCAATACTCGATGCAGTTGCTTTGGTGTTATTTTGTACCAGAACAAAATGCTGACCTGGAATCTATGCATGCGTAACATGCGACTACCCTAGGACTATATATAGGTGATAAGCATGATAAGTGCCTTCGTTAAATCAGAATTTGTCCTAAGGACGGGTTTGGCAAACCTATCTTATATAAAACAATACGCTGATTCCAGAAGAGTCAATCTTATCGACCCCACTCACGACATTTTGACAATTTTGACCATATTAGGAGTTTTTAAATCAGAAACTGGGTGTTTTGACGAGCCTAAATAAGGTAAACACTGGTCGTGTTTTCACAATACATATTCTTTCAATACAAACATTGGCTTATATGTAATACAGCTTAACTTTGTAAAATTTGTAAATTACACCATTTCTTGATTTCTTTGGGATTTTTTGGTAGCAAAATATTACTTATTTTGTGTGCACCTTTGATTAACATTGTAGTATTCAAATCATTCATTATAAGGCTAGCAGAACTTACTCATTTGGTTGTGCGTAGTTAGAAACAGCTCTTATACGCTTTGAATATCCTTCGCGAATGCCGTAGTATATCCGATCTCTAAAGTGCGTCAATGATCATTGATGGAACGCGATCCTCTCTTAACTTGTTCAGTTTGGGATGCTTCACAAATATTCTGTTTTACCTACATGTACTTGGTCCAGTATTACTGGTGCAGTATAAATCTGTACATGTATTACGTGGAACTAATATCAAAATCAACTTTAAGGATATCGAAGGTTAAAAACTCACAAACGAAAGCATTACTTAATCATTAATATACTGCTTGGCGTCAAAACAGCTGCAGGTCGATTATGACGCCAGGAATTCCCTTTTTCAAAGTTGACATAACAAATAATAATTTGTATAAAAAAGAGTAATGAGACGAAAACAGACACAAAGCATTTTTTACTCCGTAGAATGGATCATCACCTGAATATCATTACCTCAAAACCTCGAATCACCTAGATCTCATCACCTGAATACTTCGCATCACCTAGATCTCATCACCTGAATACTTCGCATCATCTGGATCTCATTACCTGGATACCTCGCATCATATGGATCTCATTACCTGGATACCTCGCATCATCTGGATCTCATCACCTGAATACCTCCCATTTTCTGTTTCTCATAACCTGAATACTTCGCATCATCCGGATTTCATCACCTGAATATTTTGCATCACTCGGATCTCATCACCTGGATACCTCGCATCATCTGGATCTCATCACCTGGATACCTCGCATCAGCTGGATCTCATCACCTGGATACCTCGCATCATCTGGATCTCATCACCTGGAAACCTCAAATCATCTGGATCTATCACCTGAATACCTCGCATTTTCTGGTTCTCATCACCTGAATACTTCGCATCATCCGGATTTCATCACCTGGATACTTCGCATCATCTGGATCTCATCGCCTGGATACCTCGCATCATCTGAATCTTATCACCTGGATACTGCGCATCATCTAGATATCATTACCTGGATACCTCGCATCATCTGGATCTCATCACCTGATACTTCGCATCATCTGGATCTCATCACCTGAATACTTCGCATCATCTGGATCTCATCACCTGAATACTTCGCATCATCTGGATCTCATCACCTGAATACTTCGCATCATCTGGATCTCATCACCTGAATACCGCGCATCATCTGGATCTCATCACCTGTATACTTCGCATCATCTGGATCTCATCACCTGAATACTTCGCATCATCTGGATCTCATCACCATGATACTTCGCATCATCTGGATCTGATCACCTGGGTACCTCGCATCATATGGATCTCATCACCTGGATACCTCGCATCATTTGGATTTCATCACCTGGACACTTCGCATCATCTGGATTTCATCACCTGGATACTTCGCATCATCTGGATCTCATCACCTGTATACTTCGCATCATCTGGATTTCATCACCTGGATACCTCGCATCATCTGGATCTCATCACCTGGATACTTCGCATCATCTGGATCTCATCACCTGTATACTTCGCATCATCTGGATTTCATCACCTGGATACCTCGCATCATCTGGATTTCATCACCTGGATACTTCGCATCATCTGAATCTCATCACCTGAATACCTCGCATCATCTGAATCTCATCACCTGAATACCGTGCATCATCTGGGTATTTGTGCGGCAGTATTATAAAAAACGCCGTGTTAACGCGATGCGGTCATGCGTTTTGTGACATATGTTTGGATACGTGGCTTTCACTTCCACTTTATACGGTGACCTGTCCTCAATGCAGAGCATATATCACCAAGTACCAGGTGGCACCGATCTGGGCCGTAAGAGACATCGTTAACAACCTGAGTACCAAGTGTGAATATGACGACAGAGGTTGTAGACTCGTCATGTGCGTGGAAGCGTTAGATCGTCACGTCCGGTACGCCCCAGTGGAATGTGCTGCATGCAACACTATTGTAAACAGCTGCCCAGGAGGAAGTGGGCTTTAGGGACTCAAGCCTCCCGGGTCCCTAGAGGGGGGAATTAAAAAAGAGGGGAGAGAGGGAAGGGAACGGGGGAGAGGAAGAGGGGAGGGGAGGGTAGTGGAGGGGCGGAAGGGAGGGGAGAAGGGGAGGAGGAGGGGGGGAGGAAAAAGGAGAGGCCGGGAGCTTTTTTTAGTGTCTCTCACTTTATCTCTACGTCTCTGAACCATGTGAGTGTTTTATAACAAAAGAAAATATTGATAGCAAGGAGAGTTTTAGGTCATCCAGGCAACAACAGCTCGGCCCTCTGAATCCTCGTCAACGGCATTCCCACAACACAAGTGGCGTAACCAGGGGGGAACATTCAAACCTTCACCCCCCATTGGCAAAAGAGTAAAAAATTAAAAAGAAAGAAAATTAAGAAGGAAGGGTAACGAGCATAGACAGTGCAAGCGGGGGAGGGTGACTGAAGGGGCACGCCCCCATTGATCACGATGGGGACGATGCCCCCCCCCTCAAAAGAAGCCATTCTTGCGCAAATTAATTTTAATGTTTGAATATTCAAGCTTAAACACATGGTTTCAGGAACGTTTTCTGGACCATTTTAGTGAACAAACTAGACATTTTTGCACGCTGTGCGCGTGCGTTAGATTCAATGTTTCTTTATTCAAGTTATAAAAAGATGCCGTAAGGAACGTTTTTTGGACCAAAAACTGACAGTTTGTACGCGTTAATTATTCAAGCTTAAAACATGATCGCTCAGGAACGTTTTTTGGAGCTTTTAGTGTTATAATAGCCATTTTTTGCAAGCTTCGCGCGAATTGGTTTCAATGTTTATTCAAGCTTTATAACAACATGTTTCAGGAATGTTTTATGGACCATTTTAGTTAGAAAACTAGACAATTTAGCGCGTTTCAAACGAATTGGTTCATTGCTTTATTATTCAAGCTTAAATGCCTTCATGAACATTTTTCAGGACCAATTTAAGTGTTAAAATAACTAGTTTTTGCACGCTACTCACAAACTATTTTCAATGTTTTATTAATCAAGCTGAACAAAATTGCTTCAGGAACGTTTTTAGGACAATTTCAGTGTAAAAATAATCAATTTTTGCGCGCTACGCGCGAATTTGTTGGAATGTTTTATAATTCAAGCTTAACAATATGGCTTCAGGAACGTTTTTCTAAACCTTTATTTTTACAATAGCCATTGTGTTTGGTGCTCCGCGGGAACTATTTTTAATTTTGTGTTATTCAATTTCAACAAGATGGCTTCATAAACGTTTTCTGAACCTTTTTAGTGTTAACATATACATTTTTTGAGAGCTACGCGCAAATTAGTTTAACTGTTTAATTATATTTCAGTCTAGCTTAACAACATGGCTTCAGGAACGGTTTTTTAAAACTTTCTTTTACAATAGCCAATATTTTCCTTATGCAAATTTCAACCCCTTACGCCGTGTTGTTTGCTTTTGCAAAATTGAAGGGGAAAAATAATCCAATTTTAAATGATATTAAAAATAAGCCAATATTTATTGGAAATTAACTGAAGGCTTTTCAATAAAATATTGGTCAAAAGCACAGACCAAATTGAACCAAAAATTGAAGAAAAAAAAATCCAATTTCAAGGGGCACATCACACCTCAGACTCCCCCTGTCCGCGTTACCGCAGACACCTCAGACTCCCCCTATCCGCATACTCAATCAAATTGATTTTAAAGCCCCCCCCCGGGTGAAAACAATCCTGCACACACCTTGTGTAAACCAATGTGATCTGCCATCCAGAAAAAAACTGTACCCACATTTTAATGAACACAAACTATGCCTTTAAAGTAAAGACGTGTTGATGCGTTAAAACACAAAATACCAGATAATACTGTATACAAGATGGTAAGATTAATCAATCTAGAGGTACTTATAAATAATATTATTGGACTGAAACTGAATTTGTTAACATTTCAGTCCAAATAATATTTTAAGTTCTTCCCACAATGCATTGCGCGCACGCCAGCCGACTAAAGATTTTTTTCACACGATGCATTTGTCGAGCTCTTAAGTTTTAGAAATAAAAAAGGAACACTGTATAACTAATTTATTCATTGATGTAAACTATAATGGGAACCGATACAAATTGGAGACCAGAATTAAGGCTTTTTGCAAAAACGCAATGCATTGCGGTGGTGTCTTTAAAATCTTCTTCAAATCATACATTCCCCACTTGTACAGGCGGTAGACGCAGCACTGATTGGCGGCTATCTTTTATGAACATTAATTGCTTTCGATGGTCGACCTTATAATTTCATATTTCATATTTCAGTTGCATATACTTTATGTTTATTAGAAGAAGAAAAAGCCTCACACTATTGGGCTTTTGTTCTGTAAGCACAACAAGTATGAGATTACAACTGTATCAAAATCAAATTTGATATCGGTCATCACTTGTATGCGTACGCTTCGCTTGATGAAACATCCGAGGACATGGAGGAATTGTAACATGTCGGCTGTTGATATTCGTGTAAGTATTCGGGCACAATTACAGATGGTTCCTGCTGTATGCTGATAGCACTGTCGTTCAATCTTTCATATTTTGTCATAGGCTGCATTTGCAGGTCTTCGCTGTGAGAAGAGGTCGTCTGGAATTGAGATAATTATATAAATACTTTTCTGACAACAACAAAAAGAGAAAAGACAAAACAGAAGAGAGATAAAAGAGAAATGAGAAAAGAGGAATGAAAAGAGAAAGGAAAGACAAGAATATGAAAAAGATACGTTAAAGGAAAATAAAATGAAATGAAACTGGAACTTAAACCTTAAGTCCACTCTTACCAGACAGATCTTTTGGGAATATCTCAAGGTTGAGATTTCTCCATCTTAACTCTATTAAATCTGTCACCAAATAAACAGGTGTAATGTGGACCTTTGCCTTAAAACGAGGGGGAATGGGAAGTGAAAGGGGCCCGGGAAGGGGAGGAAAGGAAACACAGGGTCTTGGCAACTCTATCTGCCTAAAGTAAGTCCAAGGAAAGTGGAAGAGTAATACTCCAAATTCTAACTGGTAAAAAAATATTAGCAGGGTCAAAGTCATGAACGAGTTTAACTAAACCAAGTATTGATTACGAATTTAGCAAAAATTAGAAAGAAACAAAATAATCTTACGTAAAGAAATACACCGGTGCCTAGTATGGCGACAACAGCACACATAACAGCATAGATTTCAAATGCAATCACAGTTCCATATATCTCTATTAGATACCCACTTAGTAGATAACCGATAGAAGCGCCTAATCCATTGGCGATGGAATTAAGAAACATTGCCAAAGATGTGCGATATTCTTCAGGTATAAAGAGACTGAGATAGGATAATGTCACGTTCCACGACAGTATAAATGACAAACCTACAAGATATAATAAAATACGTTTAAAACAAGTAAATCGTTAGAGCATAGCATAAGTCAAAGACATTACAGAGATCTGCAATGTCTTTAAATTTAATCAAGAACTCGTTAGCAGAGAATGAAGTATAAAGTATGCGATGCGTCTGATTTTTGATACAGCCAGTACTTTCTTTAGAAACTACGCAAAATTTAAAAAATAATCAATTTGGTAACAATATATAAGATACGATAATTGTACCCAGTTTACCCAAGTTTAGTCAAGAATAAATTCTCTTCGGGAAATCAAAAATCAGATCAACTCTTCCTACTACCTTACATTTATACTACATAGTTTAACAAAAATAAGTTCCACTTTAGATTATACCTGATATTTTTAAAATGAGTTACTCCATCGAAACGATTTTTGGCACACATAATGTACGTGTTCACAGCAACACTAGAACGGGGCTATAACTACGCAGGTGTTATAATTCTTGAATGAGCACACTTTGAATGGAGGAATACTTCATTTCGTGTGCTCATTCAAGCAATACAACACATATGTTGTGTTTAAGCAAAGACCCTGGTTCAAGCTGATTTACCATCGTTCCTCAATACATCATTTCGAAACTTTTGAATTCAGGTATTCCTCCATAATGTTCTAGTGTTGCTGTGAACACGTACATTATGTGTGCCAAAAATCGTTTCGATAGAGTAACTCATTTTAAAAATATCAGGCATAATCAAACGGGAACTTTTTGTTGTTGAACTGTGTATCTTGCAATACTAACTGTGAAATATTTCGGTTACCATAAACCACCATGGTTCTGTTACGAAAGCGTAGAATATAAACCTGAATAGATACGTCAGAGTCCCTACAATAAGCAGAGGGAAGTAACCAAATTGTCGGATCATCGCTCCGCTTGCAAAGCCAATCACTACTTCAGATACACCGTGACATGTCGACATCAACCCCATCAACAGTTCGTTACCATCTGTAATACAGAATAAAATTAAGAGCATGATTGATTTAGGGCGAGGTACCCATGTCGGATGGCAACATCTTGCTCGCGGTGCAAAGTTTAATTTTGTGTGGGGGTTGTAACATGCAAGAAATGTGTAATACAAATGTGCATGGGAATGTGAAGTCAAGTGAAGGCTCATTACCGATATTGACATCCTTGCGTTAAAAATTGTTTACGCGACAGGCGTTTGGTAGACGACATTTCAGAATGTCACAAAATGTTTCAAAAATGTCAAAGTAATCCCGGGAAAGTAATACAAATGCCATTACCTTATTTGGAATCACAATGTGAGAGGTGATTTACAATAAGTATAAACATTCCTAGTCATGGTTCAGTAATCCTTGAGATAGGCTTTGAAGGTTAGGAAAGGTGTCTAAAAATCTGTTTTGAAATAGTAAAACTAATACAGCCGCGTGGAAAGTGGAAAGTGTAAAGTAGTCTACTTGTTCAAGTAGTGGACCCAATCGATCAATACCTTAAAGGGGGTGTGGGTTGGTCAGATATTAAAATTCATTGCTTCGGAGAACGAAAATGAGATATTCGCACAGTAGAAAACTGAAGTCTCTGCTTTAAAATGCTTTTTGTTTGAGGTCAATTGGATTTTGGTTCTGACGTTATGGTCAATTGAGTTTCGAGTGTCTCAAAATATCGGTGCTGTTTTGTATACATTTGTATGTAGAAAACGCTCACCGGCTAATTTTTTAGCCATTTATCTTTAAAATTCAATAAAAATGCTAATATAATTCTTATTTTCACCCAAAATGGCTCAAAATGTGTCTAAATTCATGCACTTCTATAATATAACAACTATTTTTATCCAAAATGTCAACCTTTTTTTTCTAGCCAATTTTAATATTTTTCATACGTTTTGCACGATATCTCAAAACTGTAAAACACGCAAACTTGCAATAAAGATAACTAGAAAACGAAACCTCGTATCAGGGTGATATTTGGAATGGATAATAAGCTTGAATAGAGGAATGAAGCCGGATTTTCAATTTATCTTTCCAAATTTGAATTATAACGTAAAATAACCTGATTGGTCGGTTCCTGGTTACCATGGCAACAGTATAAAAAACCCGGCTTCTTTGGTTCATGGGCATTGTTCCCATACATCATCTACAAAAGTATGGTGAACATGCAACATTTAGTTTTCTAGTTATCTGTGTCCAAGTATTTAGCCAATCAGAGGCCTTGTCTGGTTACCATAGCAACCAGATCAAAATAACGCGCATTTTTTGAAACGCTGTTACCTAAGCTTCAATTTGATATATGACTCTAAGGGGTAAGCCCACGGTAACATTGAGAAAATCTGTTTCCAAAATTGGTGCAATCAACCTAGACCACCACGCCCCCCCCCCCCCCCCCCCCCCCCCCCCCCCGCTTATTAATTTATATTTCTGTAGACATTTGTGCGTGGGGTTGCCTGTGAGGTTACAAATCATATGGCTGTTATACTCTTTCATTAAGTCATTGCACCACGCGCAACATGTTGTCATTATGTATGGAAACCTCGTCTATGTCATGTGAGCTGGAAAAATCCTTTGGCAACTATACAGAATGATTTATACCGGGTTTGAATTTCTTTTTTTATAAAAACAATATTTTAGTCTAAATCTAGCACCTGTCATGTAAAGGGGAACTTTGAGTAATCATATGGGATGGCATCCAGATTCGTACGGATTGAAAACCGTAGATCGGAGAGGGTAAACGCACTGGCTGTCCGTTCACAGGAGCTGTTCAATAATGCATTCGCTAAGCATGGCTAAACACGTATTGGTTGGTCATTATTTAACCGCGTTCCGTGTATCTACACAAAACTGTCCGTTTATCCCAGTGCGTTTACCCTCTCCGATCTACGGTTTTCAATCCGTACGAATCTGGATGCCATCCCTAAGCAAGCTACAATCTTGGAAAAAAGTCCTTGGAACGCGAACGCTGAGCTGAGCACACGTGCTGGGTATTGTGTGCATGTATTGATACTTAGTGTCTTCTGTTATAAACGGAAATTGTTCAAATGAGATTTTTACTTCCCCACCCCCCATCGATCAATGTTGGGACACTCTGGCAAGCTGCAGGAGCCACTGGCCTTGGTCAACATTGTACGGGGGAGTGGGGGTGACACTTGTCCGTTAATCACACGCAAGTGTTCCAAGACTTTTTTCCAGGATTGTATAAGAGGAATGCAAAATATTTGATCTAAATTTGGTTTTTCTGTCATAAATCAAAAACCGAATGTCGTATGAATCTCATATTACACACGATTTGAGTAAACAATAGGGGCATCACAAATATAATAAAAACGATGACAGGGAATTAATTTTATTTAGGGAGTGGTCACTGAAAACAATTATGTATGTCATATTTAACTACAATTTGACCCGTTTCTTGATCCCGCGCGTAATAATCTGATGTTTATAAATCAATAAATCAAAAGTATAAAGTTCTTGCTGAGAAATTAACATGTTTATACTTTTAATAATGTTATCACATTGCCTATTTGTTTGTTATTTAAAATATGAAACTATACATTTACACTTTCCACGCGACAGGTGTCTGCAGACGACAATCCAAAATTGCACAAAATGTTTCAAAAACGTCAAAATTATTGAATGTCATTTTACCAATATTTGGAATCACCTTATGAAATGCATTCAAATAAGTACAAACGTGCCTATTATTAGTTCAGTTATCCTTGAGATAGACATAAAAGTTAGACAAATCTGTTTTGTACCGTGGTTAAACCAATAGCCGCGTTGAAAGTGTTAACATTTGCCGAGCAGTAAACGTTTATTTGCAATACTATTCCTATCTATTGAAGATAGCTCATAACAGAAAAAAGGAAAAAAGCCACGCCATGAAAGCGACTCGAACCAACGCCAAGCAGGCTATGAACAGATAAAGGGTGCCAACGAGCGCTCCTATCCACTCGGCCAAGCAGTCAGTGCTTACACAAGCGTGGATTTGTTTTATTATACATGTTATAGTAATGCATTATTGCAAAGTGTCACACACTTTACAACAGTTTACCATCAGTTTACCATTGGGCCATTTTGCTTAAAATAGGCAATTAAACGTTTTTTCATACTGCCTTTGAGTTATCAAGATATGCATATGTGTTAGCTATACCAATCATGCATGTTGTAACTCCGAAATATAAGCCGCATTGGTCACATCTACGCATTTTGATAACAGTTTACCATTTAAAATGAAAACAAAATATGTATAATAATATTATACTATAGAAACGACGGTAAAGTGTTCAATGAACACGCGTTTCAAGGCAACACTTTACCATACACTTTACCAAACACTTTACCATTACGGTCCCAACTCGTCTGATGATTTCTTTGTGAATAAAGCTAAATTCATTTATCGCAGCGCTATTTTAATCAATAAATACAATAAAATATACTACTTAAATGGTTTATTTATGTATTCACGTATATTACATATTACTTAAATGGTTTATGTATTCACTTATTTAGTTGTTTGGGTTGTTTTTGAGGATGAGATTGAACTGAAGGCCTATAGATAATATTATCGTCGTGCTTACTCATCTGACTCATTAGCTCAGTTGACTAGAGCGCTTGTCTATAACCATCCAGAGGTCCCAGGTTCAAATCCTGGATGTGCAATTTCTTTTACTGACTATCATTTATAATTTGTGGAGTAAGAAGAAACATTTATTCATCATCCAACCATGTCCAACTATTGTTTTTCCAATTATTTTCAAATATTTCCAAAAAATAAATGCCGACAGTTTTGAAAAAAAATGTGTAAGAAAAAAGAGTAATATTTGAAAAATCCATAAAATAAGGGTTTGTGAAGAACGTGTCGGGAAAAAATACCAGCAATTTCAAAATGTTCAAAATAAATTCCAAAAACTGTAGGCAAAAACAGCCTTTGACAATTTGAGCCAAAAAATGTTGGTTAATATTAATATGTGGAAATGTAGAACTAAATCCAAATGTAGTTTTTCAAAAATTCTTTTGAATAAAAACAGCCCAAAAAGTGTACGTATAGGCCTATGAACATTCGAGCAGAAAAAAAGTGTTTTGAAAAAAATGTGTTTTTCTTGCATTTTTTCTTGGTGATTATTGGGCCGGGGGATTCATCGTCCCTTTGCAACACAAGTGATGCAAAAAAAACGACCGCAAATAAAAAAAAATACATAATAACAGATGGGCATATGAATAATGAGCATCTATTATTATATTACAACCCGTTAATGCAATACGAAAGATAGCTGTCGAATCTGTCAAACAGAAGTTACTGCTATCTACTGAAGATAGTTATTTACAAGTAGGCCTAAGTTGTTTTACAATTATTTGTGTTACTTTCAACCCTATATATAGATTACGTTACTTTTAGATACTCTTTTGCATATCTGACAATACATGAATAACTCTCGTAGGAGTATCTGAAAACGCCACATTATGCATTGCAATAATGGCCAATTATTATACATCTTCGAAATGCATTAGTTAGTATAGGGAATTGGTTTCACTGAACGTTCCCGTATTAAATGAATGTCTTTATTAAAAAAAATACTGGGGATGCCAAGCCTATGGTCCCCTGCCAAATACTGTGCAATTTGAGGTACATGTGACATTTAGTTTTTGAGATGTGATAGAAAAACCAAATTTAGATGATTTTTTTTGCAATCTGCGTATACATGTATAAGAGGAATACAAAATATTTGATCTAAATTTGGTTTTTCTGTCATAAATCAAAAACCGAATGTCGTATGAATCTCATATTACACACGATTTGAGTAAACAATAGGGGCATCACAAATATAATAAAAACGATGACAGGGAATTAATTTTATTTAGGGAGTGGTCACTGAAAACAATTATGTATGTCATATTTAACTACAATTTGACCCGTTTCTTGATCCCGCGCGTAATAATCTGATGTTTATAAATCAATAAATCAAAAGTATAAAGTTCTTGCTGAGAAATTAACATGTTTATACTTTTAATAATGTTATCACATTGCCTATTTGTTTGTTATTTAAAATATGAAACTATACATTTACACTTTCCACGCGACAGGTGTCTGCAGACGACAATCCAAAATTGCACAAAATGTTTCAAAAACGTCAAAATTATTGAATGTCATTTTACCAATATTTGGAATCACCTTATGAAATGCATTCAAATAAGTACAAACGTGCCTATTATTAGTTCAGTTATCCTTGAGATAGACATAAAAGTTAGACAAATCTGTTTTGTACCGTGGTTAAACCAATAGCCGCGTTGAAAGTGTTAACATTTGCCGAGCAGTAAACGTTTATTTGCAATACTATTCCTATCTATTGAAGATAGCTCATAACAGAAAAAAGGAAAAAAGCCACGCCATGAAAGCGACTCGAACCAACGCCAAGCAGGCTATGAACAGATAAAGGGTGCCAACGAGCGCTCCTATCCACTCGGCCAAGCAGTCAGTGCTTACACAAGCGTGGATTTGTTTTATTATACATGTTATAGTAATGCATTATTGCAAAGTGTCACACACTTTACAACAGTTTACCATCAGTTTACCATTGGGCCATTTTGCTTAAAATAGGCAATTAAACGTTTTTTCATACTGCCTTTGAGTTATCAAGATATGCATATGTGTTAGCTATACCAATCATGCATGTTGTAACTCCGAAATATAAGCCGCATTGGTCACATCTACGCATTTTGATAACAGTTTACCATTTAAAATGAAAACAAAATATGTATAATAATATTATACTATAGAAACGACGGTAAAGTGTTCAATGAACACGCGTTTCAAGGCAACACTTTACCATACACTTTACCAAACACTTTACCATTACGGTCCCAACTCGTCTGATGATTTCTTTGTGAATAAAGCTAAATTCATTTATCGCAGCGCTATTTTAATCAATAAATACAATAAAATATACTACTTAAATGGTTTATTTATGTATTCACGTATATTACATATTACTTAAATGGTTTATGTATTCACTTATTTAGTTGTTTGGGTTGTTTTTGAGGATGAGATTGAACTGAAGGCCTATAGATAATATTATCGTCGTGCTTACTCATCTGACTCATTAGCTCAGTTGACTAGAGCGCTTGTCTATAACCATCCAGAGGTCCCAGGTTCAAATCCTGGATGTGCAATTTCTTTTACTGACTATCATTTATAATTTGTGGAGTAAGAAGAAACATTTATTCATCATCCAACCATGTCCAACTATTGTTTTTCCAATTATTTTCAAATATTTCCAAAAAATAAATGCCGACAGTTTTGAAAAAAAATGTGTAAGAAAAAAGAGTAATATTTGAAAAATCCATAAAATAAGGGTTTGTGAAGAACGTGTCGGGAAAAAATACCAGCAATTTCAAAATGTTCAAAATAAATTCCAAAAACTGTAGGCAAAAACAGCCTTTGACAATTTGAGCCAAAAAATGTTGGTTAATATTAATATGTGGAAATGTAGAACTAAATCCAAATGTAGTTTTTCAAAAATTCTTTTGAATAAAAACAGCCCAAAAAGTGTACGTATAGGCCTATGAACATTCGAGCAGAAAAAAAGTGTTTTGAAAAAAAGGTGTTTTTCTTGCATTTTTTCTTGGTGATTATTGGGCCGGGGGATTCATCGTCCCTTTGCAACACAAGTGATGCAAAAAAAACGACCGCAAATAAAAAAAAATACATAATAACAGATGGGCATATGAATAATGAGCATCTATTATTATATTACAACCCGTTAATGCAATACGAAAGATAGCTGTCGAATCTGTCAAACAGAAGTTACTGCTATCTACTGAAGATAGTTATTTACAAGTAGGCCTAAGTTGTTTTACAATTATTTGTGTTACTTTCAACCCTATATATAGATTACGTTACTTTTAGATACTCTTTTGCATATCTGACAATACATGAATAACTCTCGTAGGAGTATCTGAAAACGCCACATTATGCATTGCAATAATGGCCAATTATTATACATCTTCGAAATGCATTAGTTAGTATAGGGAATTGGTTTCACTGAACGTTCCCGTATTAAATGAATGTCTTTATTAAAAAAAATACTGGGGATGCCAAGCCTATGGTCCCCTGCCAAATACTGTGCAATTTGAGGTACATGTGACATTTAGTTTTTGAGATGTGATAGAAAAACCAAATTTAGATGATTTTTTTTGCAATCTGCGTATACATGTATAAGAGGAATGCAAAATATTTGATCTAAATTTGGTTTTTCTGTCATAAATCAAAAACCGAATGTCGTATGAATCTCATATTACACACGATTTGAGTAAACAATAGGGGCATCACAAATATAATAAAAACGATGACAGGGAATTAATTTTATTTAGGGAGTGGTCACTGAAAACAATTATGTATGTCATATTTAACTACAATTTGACCCGTTTCTTGATCCCGCGCGTAATAATCTGATGTTTATAAATCAATAAATCAAAAGTATAAAGTTCTTGCTGAGAAATTAACATGTTTATACTTTTAATAATGTTATCACATTGCCTATTTGTTTGTTATTTAAAATATGAAACTATACATTTACACTTTCCACGCGACAGGTGTCTGCAGACGACAATCCAAAATTGCACAAAATGTTTCAAAAACGTCAAAATTATTGAATGTCATTTTACCAATATTTGGAATCACCTTATGAAATGCATTCAAATAAGTACAAACGTGCCTATTATTAGTTCAGTTATCCTTGAGATAGACATAAAAGTTAGACAAATCTGTTTTGTACCGTGGTTAAACCAATAGCCGCGTTGAAAGTGTTAACATTTGCCGAGCAGTAAACGTTTATTTGCAATACTATTCCTATCTATTGAAGATAGCTCATAACAGAAAAAAGGAAAAAAGCCACGCCATGAAAGCGACTCGAACCAACGCCAAGCAGGCTATGAACAGATAAAGGGTGCCAACGAGCGCTCCTATCCACTCGGCCAAGCAGTCAGTGCTTACACAAGCGTGGATTTGTTTTATTATACATGTTATAGTAATGCATT
Source organism: Ophiura sarsii (assembly GCA_035610835.1). Taxonomy (NCBI): domain Eukaryota; kingdom Metazoa; phylum Echinodermata; class Ophiuroidea; order Amphilepidida; family Ophiuridae; genus Ophiura; species Ophiura sarsii. The sequence goes on along the minus strand of CM069441.1, from coordinate 110,264,221 downwards.
ATTGCAAAGTGTCACACACTTTACAACAGTTTACCATCAGTTTACCATTGGGCCATTTTGCTTAAAATAGGCAATTAAACGTTTTTTCATACTGCCTTTGAGTTATCAAGATATGCATATGTGTTAGCTATACCAATCATGCATGTTGTAACTCCGAAATATAAGCCGCATTGGTCACATCTACGCATTTTGATAACAGTTTACCATTTAAAATGAAAACAAAATATGTATAATAATATTATACTATAGAAACGACGGTAAAGTGTTCAATGAACACGCGTTTCAAGGCAACACTTTACCATACACTTTACCAAACACTTTACCATTACGGTCCCAACTCGTCTGATGATTTCTTTGTGAATAAAGCTAAATTCATTTATCGCAGCGCTATTTTAATCAATAAATACAATAAAATATACTACTTAAATGGTTTATTTATGTATTCACGTATATTACATATTACTTAAATGGTTTATGTATTCACTTATTTAGTTGTTTGGGTTGTTTTTGAGGATGAGATTGAACTGAAGGCCTATAGATAATATTATCGTCGTGCTTACTCATCTGACTCATTAGCTCAGTTGACTAGAGCGCTTGTCTATAACCATCCAGAGGTCCCAGGTTCAAATCCTGGATGTGCAATTTCTTTTACTGACTATCATTTATAATTTGTGGAGTAAGAAGAAACATTTATTCATCATCCAACCATGTCCAACTATTGTTTTTCCAATTATTTTCAAATATTTCCAAAAAATAAATGCCGACAGTTTTGAAAAAAAATGTGTAAGAAAAAAGAGTAATATTTGAAAAATCCATAAAATAAGGGTTTGTGAAGAACGTGTCGGGAAAAAATACCAGCAATTTCAAAATGTTCAAAATAAATTCCAAAAACTGTAGGCAAAAACAGCCTTTGACAATTTGAGCCAAAAAATGTTGGTTAATATTAATATGTGGAAATGTAGAACTAAATCCAAATGTAGTTTTTCAAAAATTCTTTTGAATAAAAACAGCCCAAAAAGTGTACGTATAGGCCTATGAACATTCGAGCAGAAAAAAAGTGTTTTGAAAAAAAGGTGTTTTTCTTGCATTTTTTCTTGGTGATTATTGGGCCGGGGGATTCATCGTCCCTTTGCAACACAAGTGATGCAAAAAAAACGATCGCAAATAAAAAAAAATACATAATAACAGATGGGCATATGAATAATGAGCATCTATTATTATATTACAACCCGTTAATGCAATACGAAAGATAGCTGTCGAATCTGTCAAACAGAAGTTACTGCTATCTACTGAAGATAGTTATTTACAAGTAGGCCTAAGTTGTTTTACAATTATTTGTGTTACTTTCAACCCTATATATAGATTACGTTACTTTTAGATACTCTTTTGCATATCTGACAATACATGAATAACTCTCGTAGGAGTATCTGAAAACGCCACATTATGCATTGCAATAATGGCCAATTATTATACATCTTCGAAATGCATTAGTTAGTATAGGGAATTGGTTTCACTGAACGTTCCCGTATTAAATGAATGTCTTTATTAAAAAAAATACTGGGGATGCCAAGCCTATGGTCCCCTGCCAAATACTGTGCAATTTGAGGTACATGTGACATTTAGTTTTTGAGATGTGATAGAAAAACCAAATTTAGATGATTTTTTTTGCAATCTGCGTATACAATCTTGGAAAAAAGTCCTTGGAACGCGAACGCTGAGCTGAGCACACGTGCTGGGTATTGTGTGCATGTATTGATACTTAGTGTCTTCTGTTATAAACGGAAATTGTTCAAATGAGATTTTTACTTCCCCACCCCCCATCGATCAATGTTGGGACACTCTGGCAAGCTGCAGGAGCCACTGGCCTTGGTCAACATTGTACGGGGGAGTGGGGGTGACACTTGTCCGTTAATCACACGCAAGTGTTCCAAGACTTTTTTCCAGGATTGTAGATGTAGTGCATTAGCACTTTGACCAAGTGCAATACTATCATAGCTAAATAAATGTTCCTTCCCCGGTATAAATCATTCTTGGACGCCCTTTATGAATGCAAAACAACATATACAACAAGTATATAGAGATAGCGATCTCAATATTTCCTCAAACATCATCAAGTTATCACTATACCCTTATACGTGGTTGGAAACACAGAATGATATAGAGTCTGCTTTCCCGCCAAAATGTGTCTCTAGGGCTCTTGGCAATATTTCTGGTTCTTATTGGTAATTTGTTATTGTAAAAGTCAATTAGGCCTACACGCAACAAATGCCAAAATGTCGTGTCCCCAAAATTGTCTTTTGGGCCTCAAATGCATGTCATTAAACAATTTCATATTTAGAATCGGTCTGCACTGTTTAAGACTGTATTTGGTCGTATTAGCATAATGACTGTACTACTTTGTTTTATGACTGCTCTTCAGACATGTAAGAAAAAGTATCTTGTTAACTGAAGAATCTTGAAATATGAGTTTTCCGTTGAAAAATCAAAAATAGATAGAAACAAAGAAGAGGGAGGCGATGGCAAAGACAATGAAGAATGAAACCGAGAAAGAAAAGTGATTGGATAAAGTAAACTTTAGGTCCCATGTATGCATCAACTACACGGTAAAATGAGGTGTCTCATGAGAATGATAATTGAATGATGCGTTTTATTCCGTCAGAGACAATAGAAACGTACTATTTCTAGTAGATTGCAAACATTTCTTGACGCAACCTCAACGGTTCTGTCATCGTGATCTCTCTCCATAGTCCTCTATCACCCATAAATTGATCTAGCTTGTAGGAGCCCAGATTTCCCATATTTGTCCATCCCGTGTGTATCTTGAATCCAAGTTCTAGAAACACTTATGTAGGTCGACTATCTACCAACACTCTCTCTCAGCCCATCTGTACTCCACACCTGTGTGTGCTGGTACCTACTCAAATTGGCCCGGCTCACCTGACCAATCCTCGACGGTCACTGGTCACATAATTGCTGTATAATTTGGTAGATAGTTTTTTTGGTTTTTGGTTTTTTGGGGTTTTTTGGGTTTTTTTTGGTAGATAGTTGATTTACAGTGTTTCTAGAACTTGGATTCATCAAAATTTGAATAAACAAGGTGGGTTAACATAAAATTGGGGAAAACTAGGTGGATAAATATGGGAAATCTGAGGCACTGAAGCAGAACTACTATTTGATCATGTTGATTGACAATGTTACTTACTAATATTGTCTAAATGCCAATACACGTATCCAGTGGCGGTTCCATTGCACATTCCCGTGAATGTTAAAACAATAATTACCGATATTCTGGGTAGCGTACATAGTCTGTTTAAAACTTGTCGTGCTCCCTCGTCAGCTGATGTGCTTGATTTGGTTTTATACTGAAAAAAAATGTGCAATTTTGGATAATATTGGTTCCATATTGCATATATTGTGCATTTACAGGGTGTTAGGGTTAGGGACTTAGGGTTATAAAAATATTAAAATAACAGTTAATCGCAATAATTCAGAGGCCATCTCTTTCTAAATTATTTCAATTGTATGCTTGGCGATGAAAATATTCTCCCATTCACGTAACAGATATGAAGTAAAACAACCAGTGAGCACTGCACTTTTCTCCCATTTTACGAACAAAGGTTAATTTTTTTTAACCATGTTGGTTAAAATTTTAACAAACGGGAGGTTACCAGGTGAACCACACAATTGGTTGGTTAAAATCGTAACCAACAGCTGTTGGTTAAACTTTAACCTGAAGTTGGTTACAATTTTTAATCATTTGTTGGTTAATATGTTTTAACTAACAGTGGTTGGTTACAAAATGTTGGTTAAACTATTTTTTTTAACATGTGGTTTGTTAATCCTGCTTGATATATAACATGGGGTTGGTTAAAACCTAACCATTTGTTGGTTAAATCTGCTTCATATTTAACATGGGGTTGGTTAAACTTAACCATTTGTTGGTTAATTCTTTTGGTGCACAGGGCAGTAGCTCTGTTATTATATGGCTATAAAGTATTTCTAAACTTTAACATGTGGTTGGCTCTGTTATTGTATGGCTATAAAGTATTGCTAAACTTTAACATGTGGTTGGTTAAAACTTTTGATCATTTGTTGGTTAATTCTACTAAACTTAACCATTTGTTGGTTAATCCTGCTTGATATATAACATGGGGTTGGTTAAATTATTTGTTGCATCTGCTTCATATTTAAAATGGGGTTAGTTAAAACCTAACCATTTGTTGATTAAACCTGCTTCATATTTAACATGGGGTTGGTTAAAACCTAACCATTTGTTGGTTAAATCTGCTTTATATTTAAAATGGGGTTGGTTAAAACTTAACCATTTGTTGGTTAATTCTTTTGATGAACAGGGCAGTAGCTCTGTTATTGTATGACTATAAAGTATTGATGCGACATCATGGCAGACGACGGAGTGTTTCAAGGTACAAGGTTAATTTCTTAATACTGTACTTTAATAATTATGTAACTGTCTGAGCTTTTGATGATGAAGTCTACTATTATTTTATTGACCAGAGGCATCGTAGGTTCATCACTATTTTTCAACATTTTCAAAATTTCACATAGTATCTATAACAATCAATTAATATGTAGCAGTTGATGAAATGGCTGAGGCGCCTTCTATATATCCATGTTATATATCAAGCAGGATTAACCAACAAATGGTTAAGTTTAGGAGAATTAACCAACAAATTATTAACAATTTTAACCAACCAAATGTTAAAGTTTAGCAAAAAAATAAAAGTTTAACCAACATTTTTAACCAACCACTGTTGGTTAAAACATATTAACCAACAAATGATTACAAATTGTAACCAACCACAGGTTAAAGTTTAACCAACAGAAATTCAAGAAAACATGACTTGAAATTTATTTGCCCTTATACACTTGTACACGCTACAGTGAAAATACGACGTAGGAAGTATATGGTAGTGAAGGTAAAATAGTGTCCTAAATCTGCCTTTCTTGATAAACAAATACCATAATATTGTACAGTTTAGCTCAGACAGTTACATAATTATTGAACTGCAGTATTAAGAAATCAATATTGTACCTTGAAACCCTTCAATATGCGTCTCCAGACCCCACAACCGGAGCATTGCAATCACTTGGTCGTCTGCCATTTTGGCAGAAAGAGAGAGAACGGGCCGCTTAATTTGATGTCGCAGCAACACACCACATTTTTAACCAACGTTGTGCAATAGAGATTTTTAACCAACACATGTTGATTAAAATGTAACCAGCAATTTGATAATATGCACAAAATTTGTTCCCGCCATTGAAATTCTTTGGCGGGAATCTTGTTTTGACCTATCGTTGGTTAAAATTATGAAGCCTTAACCAACGTTGAATAAACTCTTTAACCAACGCAGTATTAAAAGCTATTTTTAACCAACGCTTAATTTTTAACCAATGTTGTATACTTTTTAATCAACATTCTTTTAATACATGGTTTTTTAATACCTGTTCTGAGAGTGTAACAGATATGAAATAAAACAACCAGTAATTGGGTAATAAAAACAGAAGTATATTATAGTAGAGAACACTGCACTGCACTCCACTGATCTTTTATAGCACAGGGTTATAGCAGTAATCTTCATTACGCCCTCAATTTGCATTTAAGCCAATTCTATAAAACCTTAGAGTGATAAGGGAAAAAAACACAACTTGTTTCTCTTTTTTGCTTTTGCTAAAAATAAATGCATTCCCCCTCCCCAAATATCTTCCCCCCCCCCCACCCCCCCAAAAAAAACACAACAATTTAGTGTTAATAAGACAAAATTTGACAATTTTAGCATAAAATGGGAATTTTATCAGCACATTAAACCGATTTGCTAACAAATTATTATTGCGTTGTTTGTTGTAACATTTTGTACAAAATAAAGAAAATTTAAGGAACTGTCTGCTGATTAATTCGAGTTTCGATTCGATTTTAGTGTAATTTAATGAGTCGCTCGTTACACGACTCATCATAATATTGAAAACATAACCGATGAATGTTTTCAGTTATAAATAAATTGGTATTATTTAAGCAGTTTTCGATTGAGAATTTGAATTTATGCAAAAACGAGAATTTGCATCAGAGAGCGCGTATTTGATGTTTTAAAATTTAACCTGACCTTAGTGGGGATATATTCAGCACATTTCCGCCTGTTTGTTATTTTAAAAACCCGGATAAGTCCCTCTGTATATGATGCTAATTGCGAATTCGTCGAACCACTTTTTTGCTGATTTTATGAAGTTGACCTACCTCTAGTGAAAAGAACGCCATGATGATCATCGTAATAATAGCCATAACTAGAAATGTCCAAAACATTGGACTATAATTGACAATCTTCAGCACAAAACCACATATGCTTACACTGTTACGTGTATAAGTTATATATAATCCGTAAAGAACCGGTCTGTTGGCACAAACAAAATAACATATATGTCAATTAATAAGGCTGCTGACGTTTATATTCTCATTTGAGTTACTATAAACAAGTACACACGTTATTTGTCAATGCACATGCAGTGGCGTATCCAGGGGACCAGCAGGCCATGCCCCCCCCCCCCCCTTGATAAAAGAGTCACAAAAAAGGAAGAAGAGGAGAAGAAGGCGGAAAAGGAGACGGGGAAGGAAAGGAGGAAGGGTATAGGAGCATAGGTGGCGCAAATAGTCACGTCCCCATAGTTTTCATTTGTGGGACGGTAAAAAGATTAAACTGGACCTTTTAGTGTTAAATATGCAATTTTTTGCGCGTTTTGCGCGTATTAGTTTCAATGTTTCATAACAAGATGGTTTCAGGAACGTTTTTCTGGACCATTTTTGTTCTAAATAAATTGTGTTCGCTTACATTTTTCTGCAGGTTTCAACATTATAATAACAACAAACATAAGTTTTCTAAATATTTTGTGAGGGCATTTAAAAACGTAATACTAGACGTAATAGTTTAAATGTTTCATTATTCAAGCTAATCAAGATGGCTTCAGGAACGGGGTTTTTTACCATTTTAGTTCGAAAAGCACGCATTTTCTGCAGGTTTCAACATTATAATGGGTCTCGAACCCCGTAAATAGTATGTGATCTTTTTAGTGTTATAAACGCGCGTATTAGTTTCAATGTTTCATTATTCAAGATTAACAAGATTGCCGAGGAACGTTTGACTGGACAATTTCGGTTCTAAAACTGAAGTTTTTGCGCACTTCACGCCCATTTTTTTACAGGTTTCAACATTATATTGGATCTCGAACCACCCTTAATACTCTAAATATTATGTGGATGACGTTAAAAACGTCAGACTGGACCTATAGTGTTAAAATGACAATTTTTGCGTTGCGCATATTAGTTTCAATGTTTCAAAATTTAACTTAACAAGATGGCTTCAGGAACGTTTTTCTGGACAATTTCAGTTCCAAAACTGAAAAATGATGCGCGCCTCGCGCCCATTTTGTCTAAAGGTTTCAACATTAAAATGGGTCTCGAACCACCCATAATATGTTTGCTTTCACCGTTACTGGTAAGGAGAACCGAGAAAAGGAGGCATAAATAATGACAAAATGAATTTGGATTTATGCATATAATAATTATTTGGATGTTGTTTACGTTATAATTTCAATATTAACACCTTGTGTTTCGATTTTTCTCCTGTTACCTATCTATGAAGGAATAATTGTTTTTTAGTTAGTATAGGCAGGTAAGAAAATGCCAAAATTACTGCTTCACTAAACCTTTGCCTTATAATTGACTAAAACCCAGGAGCTTCACGGGACTTCGCCCCTGGACCCCACCAGGGCCCTAAGGCGGACCCCTTGACCCCACCCGCTGGTCGCTCGACTCGCTTCGCCCGCTCCGCTCACGGGGATACAAAATTTGGCCCCCATCAAAACAGTCCTGGATACGCCCTTGTCCACATGTAGGCAAACAATCTTATTCATTATATATCAGGTAGTCACTTTCTAACAACTTATGCAAACGAAAAACGGAAAATTATTTGTTGACCTCTCTGAATTACTGAAATCAGCCAAAGAAGCATCCTTTTAAGAAAGCAGTTTCCACTGCCCGGGAAATGGAGCTTACCAGCCTGGTAAAAGCAATGTGAATGAAATCAAATTTAGGTTATAGCTAACAATGTGTTTTTGCTGTGAATTTCATTAAATGTATTCACATTTGTGTAATGAACTGTTTTGAAAAATCAGTGAAATCTGGACCTAACTATTTTGACTCATCCTGTATATTATATATGGGCAATAATTTATCATATTTCTACTAAGAGTGAGAGAAAAAAATAGTTTCAAATCGTACTTACGTAATAGCCCAACCAAGCGAACCAAATGCTCGTTGATTTCCATAGTCAGCAATGTCTATACCCATGTCTTCTAATGCATTCACCGATTCTGCGTCAGCAATGCTGTGTAAAGCCTGAAAACTTGTTTCCACCAGACAAAAGGCTATCAGGAATATGTAAAATGCCAGTTGTAAACTATCTGATGTGTACAACCATGTTCTATCTGCGGATAGCGTTTCGTTCAGAGATTGGCATTGAATAGATTTCTCAACTCCGTGATGATCGACGTGTTTGAAGCTCTTCACAAGCGTCGCAGAGGAACTCATATCATTGACAGGTGGATCTTCTTTATCGACTACGGAACTCATCGAACATTGATCATATTCATAATCTAGTCTTTCCCTGATTACCTCACAAGACTCCTGTTGCGGCTGCGGGGTCATTAATCCAACGACAAGAACACTCGCAATCCAGACGGTACCCGTAGTGACCACAACCAGTTTTGGACAGCGAAATGTAACCATTAAAACCCCAATGATGGGTGTGAATATGGTAACACATACAGTCTTGAGGAAGGTAAGAAGTCCTATACGAGATGGAGACATACCATACTGCTTCAGATGTAAGCTTAGAAATGGTGTTACGGTCATGGCACTTATACTGAAGAAATACCAAGCTTTGTAGACCAACATACGACGGTTGATATGATACCACTCCATTGTCAGACTGAAGATAAAATAAATTCTTTATCTGATGGGAAAGTGAGAAACAAAGATTTCTTAACACATGGCCTTAATCTTTTACCGTCAACATTATCCTTTACGGCCATGTGTTTTGAACTCACCACCCAAAAAGGGTGGTGCATTGCATTGTTGGTGACGAATCATCCATCTCTCTCTATTAATTCAACAACTAAATGTGGTAGAGCTATGGTTGAGTGTCATTTGAAAGCCTATTTATCTAGCTACATTGTGTGAAAAATCAGGTATTTCTATAACTGTTGGCTGAGATATGATTGATTATATTGTGAAAGTCAGGGGTGGTGGCGGTGGCGCTGTGTACAATCTCTATGGAGAATATAGAAAACGTTCCTAATTCTACGTTCAATTTACCATAACTTTTCATCCCTGTATGGTACAAACATGATTTTGCTCTCATTTTATAGATTATTTTATATTCTATAAGATTCTGTTTCAACAAACGTGACAACTATTATATAACAATTATAATCATGAATCGATTACATTTCTTCCAATTCGCTACACAGTGAACTTACCCTAATTTACCCCGATATTCAAAAAGAAAGACAAGCTGGACTGCGCTAACTATAGAGGAATCAGCCTTCTCAGTCAAGCGGGCAAAATACTCATCTACATACTTCAAAAACGAATTCAAAAGATATCTGAGGAAATACTATTAGAATCCTAGGCAGGCTTATTCAACATCATGGAGTTGGTAATGCTATGCCACTCACGACACAACCATCGGAGCACACATCCAAGGCCAGCTGGTGTCAAACCTCCGCTTCGCAGATGATATTGCCATTATAGTTGAAAGCGAGACAGCTCTGCAAACACTAGTGAACATGGTCTACCAGTACAGCACAAATCTTGGCTTCAAAATATAGCCAAAACAGAGTTCAAGCTATGTATCAGCCGGAGAGACATTGATATTAAAGTTAACATAAACAACACTGATCTCAAACAAGTAGAGCATTTTGTAAACCTTGGTAGTAAAATCTCTAAGAAGGGAACCTGCACTGAAGACATCCAACTCAGAATAGGTAAAGCACTTGGAGCCATGCAAAATCTGAATGAAATATTCAACTCAAAAGAGAGTTCACGCCCAACTCAAATGGAGCTGTATTCAACTCTAATAATGTCCATCCTGTTATACGGCTCTGAAACATGGACTCTAAAGAAAGATGACGAGAACAGGCTACTTGTGTTTGAGATGACCTGCCTAAGTAAGATACTAAACATAACCAAGCTAGACAAAATCAGAAACACCACCATCAGACAAACACTGGGACTCAAGCATGCCATCATCGAGAAGATTTCCATCAAAAGACTGCGGTCACGTTCAGCGTATAAACCCTCAAAGATACCCAAAAGTTGCAATTGTTGGCACTCTAAATGGTGAAAGGCCAAAGGTAGACCAGCTAAGAGGTGGATGAATGGTATTCGGTCGAAGTGCAACATACTTTGTCTAACATCCTTATCAGAAAGCAAGCAGAAAGGCTCAAGACAGAAACGAATGGTGCATAATCTTGCAAAGGATTGCATCACTCAACCAAGTTGGAGTGGACGCCAAAAAGTAAAGTAAAGTAGGTAAGTAATCACAACATGTTACCATTAGGTCCAATCTTAATTCCAATAGCATACCGTATTTGGATTCAGAAAATATATACTTTATATGGGGTAGAACAAGTATTATTGCGATTTAAAGCACATGGCCTGGCCCCCGTCACTCTATTGTTCGAACTATCCAACCCGGCAACGTTAATGAATATACAATGAATAATCATATCAATGAATATTGAAAAGACAACGTCATTTGTGAAGTCGAAAATGAAAAATACCAGACCGTAGTGGACACGAACGGCCGTAAATTTTGAATCTCCGTTGGTTTCAATGTTATGTGGGAGTGTTTTACCTAATTTCATACTGACACGATCTGAGTGATAATCAAACGCATGCGTCCGATCGCTTTGGATTTGTCCACCAAAATCATGGACAATTTCCTAATGAGTATGTGCTGCAATGCAAGTGACACAACTTCTTGTACTGCGCTAATCAACCGTAGATCTAATCCCCGATATAGCGTCCAGAAGCCGGGTGGCGAAATGCCCGGGTTTTGAGTAAGCACTATTATTGGACAAAACCCGGGTTTTGCGCAACAACACTCAGGACAGTGCCACTCAAAACCGAATTGTAGCTGGTGTCCCATTGTTGGTGGCCGCTGTTTGTATCGTCTGCCATAGAAATCCTACAGCTTACGGGCAAGCCCCGTAAGGGTTATCTATGTCGTCTGCTTTAGGTATTCGAATTAATTGAAGTTTACAGGGAATTGTTCGGAAAATTCCCCAATGGGGCCGGTTTTGAGTTTATGATACGGCGTGCTGGAGGATATACCATGCGGTCCCCATAGACGATACATGCAAAGTAGGAGGGGTCAAACAATCGGTTCTAACTTGAGTTATCCCACGTACGTCCATGACATTTACAGTGAGTGCTGGAAAAAGTGTTTCGAACCGTTGTAGGTGCGATTTGGTGTGTACTTTTGACCATATTATTGAAAAGCAATCACTTTATTTCATTTTGCCTGTTGCCATCACATGCACTTTATGAAAAATCAGGGGGAATAATCACATTGACCTTCCCCACCCCAGGATAAAAAATGGGAGGGGGAGGGATATCCCCCTACCGGGATTTCCACCCAACATCTATTAGGGGCTCCCTTTTGCCCCTACCACTCATGTCTTATGAATATAGTTGTACGAATTACAGGGACTCGACTCCCGCACTTCGATCCCCTCTTCAACATTGTACCGGGCGAATTACACAGAGAACCCCTCTTCTCTTCAACAATAGCTGTACGAATTATAGGACAGAGGACCCCCTTCTCTAACAATTAGGCGAAGTATTTTTACAATGAATGAGAAGGGACTCTTATTACAATGAGTTGTACGAATAATACAGAGACTCCCCTATTTTTTACAACAGTTATACTAACCCTCACCTAACCCCCCTGAGTGCTAAAAATGCTAATCCTAAGTCCCCCTCTCCAAACGCATGCGCCGTTGGTTTTCGATGACGTAGTCAACCGAGCCTATATATCGAGCGCAGTATACTGCGCGAATGTGTAGCTGAGGGGGGGAGGGGGTAAATCATTCAACATGCAGGTAAGTGCCCTTCCCAGGCAACACCCATTTGCATGTTGCGAATTATTTTGGACTCTGAGGATATTTAACCTTAGTGATATACTCATTCCTCCCACTCCAATATTGACAATTGACTAAACATCGAAAATTCGGGGTTTAATTCCGTAGAAAGTCAAGTTTCCATACACGTGTTGTCATAAAAAACATCAACGTTTTAATCTGAAATACGTCGTGCCGTGCCGGCGTCCTTCCCAACTGATCTGAAGTTACAATATTTATAAAATGCAAATAACGTCACACCCCTTCTGTGTCACTGCCAGACGAAACCATCCACAATTTAAAATTCGTATTTTGTTCTACGTAAATTAATTTCAAATAACCAATTCTGAATGTTTCAAGTCATATAAGAACTAAATTCTGCCATCATCAAAGCAAATCATGTTTTGAGCCGATAAAATCAACCACGTCTAAGGTTAGTCTAAGGTCGTCTGGTTTGCTACGACCATGATAGTGCGCCCCCTACAAAACCTTCACCCGTGAATTTGGTTTTAGTAGGCGAAATTTTGTATGATGAGTGACCTCTCCGATAATTATAGACTCCCTGTCACCCAGTAGAAACACGCTCTATGGGATAAAAACAAAGTGACTTTGTTTTGTTGTTTAATAGGTCTACATGAAGAGTATATCTAACACATAATAGAGGGCGTTTTCAATATCACCGTTTGCTGCCGTAAACAGGTTAAAGAAAAATCTCACCCAAGGCTAATAGAGTAAAGAAGAAAAAACACTTCCCTGTGGAAATAGGAAAAGAAAAAAAACTTGACCTGTGGAAATGCAACAGAGAAAATACTGAAATTTTCGCGTATTGAAGTTTGAATCCTTGAATTGAACTTGTCAACATTTTGTTCGTTATAGGATTATAATTTTGCCTGTCTAACGAATACTTTAACGTAAGCATCGTAGGCTATCACGGTCTGAACAAATACAAAACGAGTAAGTGATGTCATATTATTATACGTAAATGCTTTATGGTAGTTGGGGTTAAATTTGATTTACGAGCATGCCTAACATTTTAGTGAATGGCTGCACTCCTGAGTACAATCATAGATCCTTGGTACAATTGAAATCATTGTAGGCCTAACTACACGTTAGGAGTAATGAAATTAAACTTACTTTGTTGAATCGTTTACTACGTTCGCGTTGAGTCCAACAACTGATGAACCATCCGCCAACTGACAACGGTGCTGATTGGCACCAGTTACCAGTTGTATCCTACGTCGCGTCGCGTCACAGCTGAACCCTTCAACCATTCTACCGTCTATGTGTACACATGGCGTCGCGTCACAGCTGAACCATTCTACCATTCTACCGTCTATGACTGAGTAGGCCTACACATGGCAGATGTCTGAATTGTTGGTGTTACCTATGAGTACGATATTCATGAACGGATTAAAAGTCATCACCATTCAACTGATTATAATTATGTTTTTTCATGAATATCTTACTCATATTCATAGGTACAACATGATTATGCTTAGTGTAAAATATTGAAAAGTCAATATTGCCTGATTAGTTCCAACCTGGACATTTAACATGTGAGGTATATCTGGCGTTAATGAAAAGATTAGAACCTAGCGCGATGAGAACTCTTGTTTTAAATTAACCCTCGTATATCCAATAGTGCCACCGTTGTTGCAATAAACCGCACCCCACAACCCCACGAAATCCCAGAACTATACTGGCAGCACACGGATTCCTTTAGTCTATCCCTGGGCCGTCACGGAGGATGATAAATGTGGTGGACGGAATTATCGAATTTGGGCATGCGACCCCTAACGAAATGGCACGTATTCCAAAGCTTCGGGACCGGGTTCGGATCCCGCCGCTGGTGGGGCCGGTTTCTGCGCTAAATTTCGATAATTTCATCCCCTGATATTTTTATCCCCGACCGAGTCCATCTCTTGGGAGTGTTATATTAGTTAAAGGGTTACGGAGCTATGGCTCTGTTGCCAAAAAGAAGGAAAGAAAGAAACGGGTGCAAAGCACCCTTTGGTGACTCACTACTCAGGTCACAAACTATAAGGGGTCAAGGTCACATAGGGGTCATTAGAGGTCAAAACGTGATTTTCAATTAAAATACCCTTGCAATTCAGTGAAATGACCTAGTATCGTCAGAATCGGTCAACATATTCCTTATGACCGTACATGTACGCATATAAAAGTTTAGTTTTTAAAACCAAAAAAATATTTTGGGTCACTAGGGGTCAAAATGTCAATTTTCACTCCTTTCACACAAAATGCTACTCCTCCAAAAGGAAATAACAGATGATTGTCAGAATTGATTAAAATATTCCTTGGATTCATGTATAGGGTCCACAGCGATAAAAAGTGACATGTCATATGGGGTCACTAGGGGGTGTAAAGAAAAGACATGCTCCGATTTTGACCGGACTTGTTGTTGCATATTGTGCGGATTGATAAGCCAAGACAAAATATTAATCATTATTTTGGGGTCAAATGTGAAGAAGGGGTCTACATGGTCAAAATTTTAATGTTCATCTCTTTTCACTCAAAATGCTACGCCTCCGAGAGGAAATGGTTGTTGGTTGGCAGAATTAGTCAAAAGATTCATTGATCAAGGTTCATATAGGGTCCACAGCGATTAAAAGTGACATGTCATATGGGGTCACTAGGGGTCCTTGAACTATACAGGTGTCAAATTTAGGACGTGCTCCGATTTTGACCGGACTTGTTGCATCTTGTGCGTATTGATGAGACAAGAAAACAAGTCAACTATGACCTCAGGTTAAAGGTCAAGAAGGTGTCACCTTTGTCAAAAGTTATTTCTCCACTACTACAGGGCCGAAATTTAAGAAAATATCTTTCCAATTATAGTACAATTTAAAATATTATAAGATAATTGTCCTTTGACAACTATCAGCCATATAGCAAGGTCAAAAGGTCAACGCCCTCGACTAATATCCGTGATCTATGATCACAATTAGCTCTAGTTTTAATTGTATTTTGTTGGCGAAATAGTTTCATGTAATCGTCAACCAACCAACTCTTCTCAAGAAAGAAAGAAATCCCACCAGATCCTTGGTTATAGCCTATGGGTAGGGAAACGTGTCAAAGTTAGGGTATTATAGAGGGAAGACGCACATTTTATATTTTTATTATGAGTGCTATTAACGTCAAAATTGATATTTATCTTGTTAATGTTTAAATATTAGTAAGCAACAAAATAAACTTACAGAGGGGTGAGGTAACAACGACACTAACCATGACGTTCGTTATTGTAAATTCCAAACTGATTTTCAATAGTCGTGGCCTGGAATTCCAGATTTTCTTGTCTCGCAATTAGTCAGCCACCCCCTACCTGTGTGATTACGCACTGAAAAAAACTCACAGCTAATCAGCTATTAGACTGTTATTCCTCACAGTTAGTCACACCCTTTGTTCCGCAAATTGCGGTTATCACTCCAGACCCATTCATCTGGCTCGTTCAGATAGCACACAGTTATGACAGTAATCACACACAAATCAATGATTTCCTATACCAAGTGCAACTTTGCTGTTGTTGTGCGCGGTCATTGAATTCGCCATAACTTTAAAAGTATCCATCTTGTTGAATGAGGTATCAAACTGCGGAGAAGAAATTTGCTCCGTTAATGTATATCTCAGATTTTTTGGTACCGATTATACATTTTGAATAAGCCAAACCCAAGTATCTGGTCAGGGACTTTATGTGCTAGGTGTATATCATCCCAGTTACTGTATAGTGGAGACCACCTACCCATGTTTGTTTCACAGGCTTGATGTTTAGTTGGCAGATTGAAATCCACATAGTATACTTCAAGGTAACGTACAGTTTAATTCGAATTAATTTGACCATTCTTGAACTAAAATGTTGTAACATACCTGTCAGCAAGGACACGCCCCACCCCAAATGTTAGTTCTAGTTCTTGTCTGCCGTTTAATATAGGTCTCACAGCACATAATACATGACATAACTAAGACAAACATCAGAGTTGAAACATCAATTCAGAACATATTCTGTTTTATCTGAGCTGGTCTGGCATAATGTAAACATTAGCTGTCATAATGTAATGGTATATCTAGAGCTCCTTTGAACATATACTCATTTCTGTCAATTAAAATACCTTGGGAAGGGGAGATATATTCCATAACCAAATTTCGTGCTTCGCACTCGTTGATTATGTATAATATATCGTTTTCAGAGCTATAAGCATGCACCAAACTTTGTACATGTACGCTCAAGGTTATGATTTCAGCGCTAGAGACACTTTGTTTACAGTGGAAATATTGGCCATGTTCACTTCTACAGACCCATGTACCAGTGTTGTTGTCAAACAGACACTACATTTATTACCCTACGCAAACAATCCTCATACAATTTATACCAGGTGAATTCAAAGAGGGTAATTCTAATCTTTAGCCAGATAAACCACCAGACAAGTGATGACAGATATGTCTGGCCAACTCTCAAAAATAGGTAGTTAAAATGAAAATAAAGACAGATAGTGTTTACATTATGACAGGTAATGTTTACATTATGCCAGACCAGCCCAGACCATGCTCAGACAATGTTCTGAATTCATGCTTGTCTTAAATTATATCATGTATTATGCGGGGTATTATGTGCTGTATTTGCTAACTGTCACTGCAGACAAGCACTAGACCTATCATTTTGGGGTGGGGGGGGGGGGGGGGGGGGGGGTAATACCAGCCTGCTTTTATGGAGCATACCAGTCTGTTGGTATTAAAATCATAACAACTCGGTGAGCCCTCATTAATCAAGTTTGACACAATGGGACTATTGGCCATGTGAGCGTACAAGTAAAATGTTCCACTCGTGCCCTCACGGGCACCCATGACACAACTTATACTGGTGTTATCATGATGTCTCCTGAGCAGTTATTGGTTAGTAGAAAACAGTTTTTCCTGGGCGTTCAAAACAAATCATAAATTAAACAGTCTAGACAATCAAAGACCTGAGACCGTTAATCACAATGACACGTTTGACAGGTCAATTTACAATATCAATTAAAGGCATATTATGTGATCTTTTCCAGGAAGCGCCCTCTATTCATGATTTTTTTTTAGAAAGTAGATTTTCTTGCAGATTTACATTTCGGATCATAAATCATGAATATATTCCAAGTTACAGAGCGACACGATTCCTAATTACCACAAAATCATGGTTTTAGAGTGAATTTAGACTAGAGAAAAATAAGTTGTCGGATAATCCGACAGTTTATTTTCACTCTAAAACAATGATTTTGAAGTAATTAAGAATCGTATCGCCCTGTAACTTGGAATGTATGTACGATTTATGATCAGAAATGTAAATCTGCAAGAAAATCTGCTTTCAATTTTTTTTTTCGATGTTGAGGGCGTTCCCTGGAAAGATCACATAATATACCTTTAAATGGTGATGGACTGCAGACTTTTGGATGAATTGAGATGGTTATAAACCTGTCTACTCTCTTTGCACAAATTTTTGTTTCACCCCATATACGAAATATATTTATCACGTTGATAATTGGGGCTCCATGAGCCTCCATCCACACAGATGTATTTTTAAAAGAATGAACACACATTGGTTTCTGTTTAGTATGCTATTTAATGATGATTCAAGCCAGAAAAATCCTATTTATTTACTCTCCATTACATTTCAGTCGGATGCAAAACATTAACAGAAAGTGTGATTTATCAAAATTATAATTGTAATATATCATAAGGCAAAAGCGAATTGGTATTCTAAGGAAGAGTTGAAGTTGAACTTGTACGACATGACAATCCACATAATTGTCGTTTACCGAACGCGTCTCTTACGGTTCGATAGAAATAAAATAAAATCATATGTGTAACACAAGCAACACAATTATCAGTAAGTAGTGCGTCCATGCAATTATCAGTAAGTAGTGCGTCCATGCTGCTTGCATTTCAAATGGACTTTTTAATATTTTATATAGACATTGACCAGACCTAGACGATTTTGCACTAGTAATTCGAACATTTTGATGAACCATATAATTTATATATTGTTCTTTCAAATGGGTTTCAGAAAGTTCTTTCCAGTGAACTATGTGCTTGGGGGATAATTGTAGACAATTTGGGTAGGATAGTCTCTTTATAACTTGGAAGACAGGAAATTCCTTCTAGTGAATCCAGGGTAACCTTGATGTTTTAAGAGAGAGTTTTTCTCCAACTCCCCATTATTTTGACCTTTGCCTCTTTTCCCTTCTTTTTGTCCACTCTTTTTGCACTCTCAAAATGTCCTCACGAGGTTTCCAAGGTTGGCAGGTCGACCCCACAAACATGACTACTGGCTACAAAGTGGTCCAAAAACATAAAAAGGGGTACATGTTTAAAGAGGCAGGTTTCTTAGAATTTGTTGAGACATCATAAGACTGTATCTAAATATGCAGCAATGGAAATACCCACATGACTTTCCACCCGGGGTAGACCATCCCGGTTGGGGTTGGGGTTGGGGTTGGGGTTGGGGTTGGGGTTGGGGTTGGGGTTGGGGTTGGGGTTGGGGTTGGGATTGGGATTGGGGTTGGGGTCGGACAGTCCCGGGGTTGTTTTGGAGTTAGGGTTAGGGTTGGCCTCGGGACTGTCTACCCCTGATGGAAAGTCATATGGGTTTTCCATCGCTGCATATTGAAGGCTACTGTTTTCTATTGTGTAATTAGAGCCTCAATTTCGACGCCATTTTCACCGTATACGCCCAAGTATTGCAGTAAAATAATACGTAAAATCAATATTATGATGTCTATCACATTTTGAGACATCTGCCTCTCAAAAAGTGCACCCCAAATTCAGCTATGATTACTTGATAACTGTTTAAC
Organism: Ophiura sarsii; assembly: GCA_035610835.1. Classification (NCBI taxonomy): domain Eukaryota; kingdom Metazoa; phylum Echinodermata; class Ophiuroidea; order Amphilepidida; family Ophiuridae; genus Ophiura; species Ophiura sarsii. Next base: position 110,245,190 of record CM069441.1, on the reverse strand, counting down.
TACCTATAACAAAACTTATAATAAGAATTTATGTTGTTTTGTGTCATTCATAGATTTCATATCTACTGATCGCATCACGCCATCATCTGCTACTTCCTGTTGCAACAATGGAGTACTTTCACGTCAACCGTCGTATGTTGATTTACAAAGCGTGGTATTTCTTCAGTATAAGTGCCATGTCAATTGCACCTTTTCTCAGCTTGCACCTGAAGCAATTTGGAATGTCACCGGCATCCATCGGACAGCTAACATTCATGAAGCATTTTTGCATTGCCATTATTTCACCGATCATCGGATTCGTCACCGATAAATATCGTTGTCCCAAGCAGGCATGCATTTTCGGCGGTATCGTATGGATAAGCGCCACTATTTTTATGGGATTCGCCGTTCCGGAGCCGAAAGAAAAATCGTGTGAGAATATCCAGATGGACATGGAGCGTCGCTTTGGCCATTGTAGCCTACAATTTCTCGATTCAATGAGCGAAAAAAACAGTAGTGCCTTCCGAATGGATCTCAGAAGAATGAATGAGAGCATAGAGGTTGCTGTCGACAACCATATCTGTAATTCGCTAAACGAAACCCTGGCGTCAGATAGAGCATGGATGTACACTGCGGATAGTTTAGAAGTAGTTTTCTACACATTTCTTTTTACGTTTTGCTTACTGGAGGTCACCTTTCAGACATTGCACAGCATCACAGATGCGGAATCCCTCAACGCCCTACAGGATATGGAAATCGATATCGCGGACTATGGAAAGCAACGGGCGTTCGGTTCCCTTGGTTGGGGCATTGCGTGAGTGTTTTGTCAGTCCGGTGGTGGTATCGAGCATGTTGGCAACATTCCAAAACACGCCGCTGGTAGGTAAGGCCGTTATTCGCCAGCGAAGTGATACCTTGTTACTAAATTAAGCCCCTTTATGAATCTTAATACATATCATACATGTCATAGATATACGTGGTACTCATTTCGGTCAGGGTTCAGGAATCTAAAAGGGCTGTCACACTTAACGGCGACCAGGCCTTGCGCTTGCATTGCGCTGAAAAGTATCAAAAGGTATTAAAGCGCCCAGCCAAACGCATAAGGTTTCTAGGGCTGTCACACATGGCGATCAGGCGTTGCGCCTGCGTTGTGAAAAAAGTAACAAAGCGCCAAGCAAACGCATCAAAATCGATTAAGGACGCTGTGGACACTGGCTAGAGCGGGAGAGGGTCCCCATGTAACACGCAGAAAAGAGCGCGGAAAACTGCTCAAAGTTGTCTAATTTTTAAAACAAGGTAACTTTTAGTGTCCCATCCCGATTATCACATTTTCACGGCTCTCTTATTACCACTCATTGTGTTTCTATTTTAAAGTCTCACGGGCTCTCACTGCGCTTCCACTCACTGTAAACATTCTTAATGCGTTCAAGTTGCTGTCTGCGTTACTAATACGTTCTCAATACGTCTGCACAATGTGTTCTGCGTGTGCGCGGGGAGTATAGAGATTGCACGAAGGGTATTAGATTCAAAGATAGAAATAGTAGATACAGAAAGAATAACAATGATCCATGTTTAAAGCTCTTATCACATTGCCGATACATTGATTGATATTTGAATCCTATTTAGAGAGCATTATCCTAGCATAGCGTATGCCACGATAATGCCACTTTTGTATAGCCATGGAAATAGAAGGTCTACTGGCGGGAGTTTTGAACAGGTGTGTCAATAACATTGTTGGATCTTAAAACAGTGAAATGATATAGCGACATAGTATCATGATGTGTTTGTCCCTGCTCATATCGGTTCAATAAGAAAACCATATTGACTTATATGGATCACAACAAAAAAGTGATAGTTGGGGCAGAGTATGTTTGGCTTATAAAATTTGATTGTCTTTGATGCAATATATCTGGAAGGGAAAGTCTGGGACACTCATGGCAAATTTGTTTGTGTGTTTTGTCAATTTAGCCATTATTTGCGAGCAATTACCCGCATATAAGCGGAATATTTAATATTATTAATTAATGACATGTTATAACATTCAATTTGTCAAAACAGGTCAATATTATTAAAATCATCACCCAAGTTCAATACCAAACACCTGTTAAACCTAAAAATCTAAGTGATTGGACTCCAACCATGCATGTCTTTGTCTAAAGGATGCTTAGTCTGTTCTTGGAGTCTGACAAGTGAACATGTACATAGAACTACAGGACAGGACAACGCTCTGAAGGCGCCGAACTTCCGTGCTTGTTTTGACAACAAGCGCAGTGCACTGGAGCTCAAGGGAGACCATGGGGACACTCTCACGACCCTCTCACGTCCAAGCCAGTTCCCAATGCGTCACCGAGGGGTTCGTGGAGATCTTGATGCGTTTGGCTTGGCGTTTTGATAATGTTTTAGCATAATCCAAGCGCTTGCGTGATCGCAGCAGAATGTGAAATGGTTTTAGTGACCTTGATTTAAAAATGGACAATTTCGAACAGTTTTCCGTGCTCTCACTGCGTGTTATACATATTTTATACTTGTTTGAGCGCAGTGCAATCGCTGGCATGATTGCCGTATGTGTGACGGGAGATGGTCCTAATGGTCGCTCTTGAGCGCCGCGCTTGTTTTGACTCTGCTGCGAATCCAACGCTTGCATATTTGCGCTGAAAAGGTATCGAATGAATAACATGCGTGCAATATCGCTGGCCTGGTCGCCGTAGGTGAAAGGGCATATAAATAAACATTTCATCGTGGTCAAAAAGTACTTGCTATCTTATTTGTACCCCGGAATTTGTACAGGGTGGTTCATCATTCATTGATCATAATATCATCATCCAAGCTCAAAAACGAAAATAGTCCGAAATACATTTTATAACATTATTTTACTATCAATTTGAAACACGCGATATAAAGATTATCACGTTTGGAATTAATGAATTAACACATTTGTACGGTAAAACACTCACGACAATTAAATCATTGTTTAATTGACAGGCCCTTGGTTTATGGAGCGTGGATTGCATATACCCGTGAACCATTTACCGTGTGTGGCGTTACATTGATAAAGGCTGACTATCGTCCTATGTTTAGTGTATTTATTGTCACTGCAGTTATAACGATGGTCATAATGGCGTTTTTCTCATTCGAGGTAAAAAATAGAATATAACCTGTAGAAATTTGGCTTGTAATTGACGTTCATTAATTATTATATCGTGTCGATCACTATTGACGATAAGATCGTCAGACATGTATTGATGTGGGTTCTATATACATTGCTGCGGCATAACCCAAATCGTGCAAATGACGTACCCTAATTATGTCAGTACCGTTACTTTATACGGAAGGTTGTCACCTATCTACGGTTATATTCGGGTCAGGCCGTTTGGTTTTACTTGTTATTTCGCCGAAATATTCAGGTTTATTAGTTGTACTTGTTGCCCCATACCATAACTCAAATAAAAAAGTGGGTTCAGGTGGGGTCAGAAAAGTGGGTTCAGAAAACTGGGGTCACCAAACGGCTTGACCCGTTATATTCTATGAATGTGAAAGGTCATTGGTAACATTGCGGTTCTAAACTTTAAAGGTGGATTAATTAATAATCTATATACTAATTTGGTATGATTCAGCCAATCTGCCATTCTGACCAAATAGTAAGCAACAGAGTGCACTGCAACAAAATGTATAAACACAGACGATGCCGGACATGGACTCGTTCACGAATATTCAAGGTTTAATTATGCGTATACGAGGTTATGTGATCAAGCGAAGCGGTTAACGACGGATTCAACTTAAAAATGATACTGACACTCGAGTTGACTTTCAAACTCCAGCGGGTTTAGGATGAAATGATTTAGTTCCAACATGTGATGGATTTTCTGTCATTATAAGCAAATTACATTTTTACATTGAAACCAACGATGATTCCAAATAATATGCTTAGTTACTATTTACACACTTTCATGCCGTATAGACGATGTCACCTGTCACATCACCTGTCCCATCACCTGTCCAATTGCGTTACTACTTTCAAGTTTCACTTGGATAAATATCATTTAAAAGGTGCTTCGTATTGTACAGCCACGCATGAACTAATGACCTTGAAATCGCCCTCGAACTAGTACCTACACGTAGTTCGACTCTCTCTACACACTATGACTGATCATGCAGTGAGACATTGTGCAATGATGCACTCTGATTACATTTTTTCGGAGACTCTTGTCGCACCGGGCGGATCCATCATTGACCCTCCAAAAAGCGTATAAATAGAGCCCCCTGCGTGCTCAGTCTTTTTTCGGGGCTTAACTAGTGAACAACATTGAACAACATAGAAAACACGGTAAAAGGTCACAAACTGGTCCAAAAATAAGTTTCACTTCTAATAATGTTGAGAAATGCACCAATTCTGATTAAACGGGACAAAACTTAAGTTTTACATACTTTTAAGTATTCATTAAAATGACCCACAAACTATATATTGTTGGAAAGCTTAAGATTCAAGGTTTTTTTTATTTTTGCAAAAAAGAATCAAATTATACAGGGTGTGTACAATTGTTACAGGGTGGAACATAAACAATTTGATCGTTTTTGCTCCTCACAAAATAGTTTGATAGTTTGTACAATTAGGGTTTAGCTGAAAATAGTCACCAAAATCAGAACAACCGCAGAAGGTGCTACCAAATTTGCTAAGAATCATTTGCCCAAAATGTACACAGGAAAAGTACAGGGTGTCTAAAATTATGATGAAATAATGCATAAAATGAATGTTTGTATATAATATTCTATGAAATTTAGTTAGCATGGACCATTTAATTTAAAAGAAAATGATTATCAAAATGAACTACATGAATATCGTTAAAGTTCCTTTTATTTTGAATACAGGGTGGTCCAAAATAGGTCTAAATAGCAAATTTGTAATAAATCTATGAACAATTCTGTGAAGAAACACTTCTGGCTTTTTTAGTTAAATGTTTTACTACCCAGGGTAGAAAAGGACTGAAGAGTCACACAAATGAAATAGAGAGACTGCGATTTGGCCATTGTTTAATCAATAAAATGAATAAAACTGTGTATTTTTTACATTAAAACACTCCCTGAATTGAACATCATATTCTAGTAGAGAATGTCTAGATAACAATTCAATATTAGTATTCATAGTAGCAGGCACATGTTATTAACACATATGAGAAGTTTGAAAACTTTCCTATGTATACTTTTAAAATGGCATCAATTTCAAAAGTTCTAGTTTTCCGCTATTTTGTGTACAAACCTATGGGCTCCTCATCCACCGGCTCCTCATCCACCGCTCCCACCCTTGACTCACTCGACGTTTAGATTGATAACTTCACTGTTGCTAAACATGTGGCTTTAATTCTTTTTTTATTCGGTAGCTGGATAAATTGTCTTTAATATGATACCAAAAATGTTATGTTTTTTTGACAACTTCTATTTAAAATAGAGACACGTATCACGATTTTAAGGATTTTTTGAAACGATCCCACCTTATTTGATATACCTATAAGTGACCTGTGACCAAAAGCGAAATGCAAGGATTCAGCACCCAAACAAGGGTTAAGAGAGGGGAAGATGAAGGCAGGTCTGCTCCACAGAGGAGGTTTTTGGTCGATTTTCCACGTTGAAGAAAAAATTCTGAAAAAAGTGTGGGGGGTAGAGTTAGGGTTAAAATGTTATGATTGTTGGCACTCGAGGGCTGTGCACGAATGCAAGGCCTCCAGCGATTATCAAATACGAATGCAATGTATCTCATCAAATTAATCTTATTGTTCATTATTGTTTTATTACACATATTATAACCTGAAGTACATGTACTGTAGTATACGTATACGTTTGGTTAACAGCGTATCAATGATTTTATAGTTTTATGTAAGTTATGTCTTGATCTTGTAAAAAAGAAGTTATGAAATTACCGATTTATTTGTCAGTCGTGAACACTGATGGTGGTTGACAGTTTGCACGGCAGATCAAGCACGCATGTATATAATCATGCGTATACCGTCGGAGGTAAATCTTGTCGAAAGCAACAGTTTTCTTAAGTACCCTACTGTCATGACTGTGACTTGGTTTTACTTACTACATGTAATACTTTTTCGCCAGCAATCGCAAAGTTTCAAAAAAAACGTCTGGAATATACCTGTAAATCTTAATCAATTAAGAGCACTGTTGCTGTATTTGACGTACATAGTATCAATTAAACATGACTTTTATTTTATTTTGCAGTATAAACATGATAAACAGAAAAAATCTGCCTCTGCAACGAGTGCGTCTGGAAATGGCAAACAAATTCTAATCCAATTCTGCACCATTCAAAACATTGCAGTTATAATTGTTCTCACCTTCACTGGTATGTGCAAAGGAACACTCGGAGGATACGTGTACTGGCATCTGGACAACTTAGGTAAGCATGCGCAGAAACTTCTTTTGTGGATTATGGAAGAACATGAGAAAAAGACCATGGAAATCACATTACAAATCACATTACATTAATATTTAAAAATGGTGGTAATAATAATAACACAAAGCGCTTTACATGAAAAGTATCACAAAATACCAAAAATACATTGAATATTGAATTGAATTGAATACATGATAAGAATACAGACTAAAACCATTAAAAAAATTAAAAAGCACGTGACAATGAGCGAGAAAACAGTTACCAGCACTGCAATGTGTGGTTCGGACCTCCCAGGCATATCGGACGAACGCACACAAAGAGATCATGCGTCCAAAATGGATGGAAGGTCCGAATCAGACTGAATTGTCACACAATAGCATAAACATATTATTTAAATCCTCATACCGTGTAGTCAAGTGAAAACTTTAAAGTATCTTTAATATGCGTTAAGTTTAATGTGATGAATACATGAGGAGCAGCAAGATTTAAAACCCGTCGAATGACTTCATTGGTTGAGGTTTCGTCAGAGTGACTTCATCAGGACTGATGGATTTATCAAGATTGATGAAGTCAGAGCCACTTCTGACGAAAGCTCGACCAATAAGTCATCCGACGTCTTACTCGTTTAAACCTTTCTACGTGTAGGCCAACTTGTTACAATAAATAGATGGGTCATTATTAGGTCAATGTTACATTTCAAGTATTTAGAAACTCGGTTTTAAATTTCAAATTGTTCTAGCTTTGAATATTTGATCACAAAGATAAACATCTGTTACATATTAAATATACATGTTTGGCACAATATTTACGGGTATTTTTAATTGAATTTCCCCCTTTTGTTTATAGGTTGGTCACACGCACGAGTCATCTCCGTCACATTTTCAGTATGAAAATCCGTTAGAAAATATATATGATTTCAGACTAGAAATTGACATACATATACCAAACTATAAAATAAAGAGTATTCTCTTCAAATAAATCCAACTATTTTATTGTTTCAGTATCGATTTTTGGTAAAAATATTGACGGTCACTTTATTTTTCATCGACACCCTCTTAGAGAACATACATTTCAGCTAAGTTAGCATGAGAACACTATTTATTTATAAATTACAACTGATAATTGTGTCCAATGCTGTATTTTTTTACACATTATGAGCATCAAAAACTCATGTAACGGAGATGACTGCATGTGAAAGTCATATCCGCTACGGTGCTCGGTCATCTCCGTCACACACAAAATCAACGAAAAATGTGACGGAGATGACAGAAATGTGACGGAAAAGACGTGACGGAAATGACCATCTTAAGTGTTGGGACGGTATAGCTTCGCCGAAAAGTATGTCTAGCGGTCTACTTCAGGGTATTGTTAGTGGTCACTTCTCTTTTTTACCACTAATCCTAAAAATCCAATAAATATATATTTTCAATTGATTCTATAGCGTTTGGAGATGACACTTAATAAACATAAGCACATACAATGTTTCGGAAAAAAAAGATTTTTGTGTATTGCTAAATAATGGCGCGCACTAACCTTATACGTGTTAGAGTTCATATGCGGCAAGTTCAAACGGTCAAAGCAGTGTTTCTATTCTCCTTTTATTACGAAAGCCATTTCGTCCAATCGCCATTTCGGCTAATAGCCATTTCGTCCAATAGCCATTTCGTCCAATAGCCATTACGTCCAATGCCATTTCGTCCAATAACCATTTCGTCCAATAGTTATTTCGTCTAATGTCATTTCGTCCAATAGCCATTTCGTCCAATAGCCATTTCGTCCAATGTCATTTCGTTCAATGACCATTTCGTCCAATAGCCATTTCGTCCAATAGCCATTTAGTCCGATAGCCATTCCGTCCAATAGCCATTTCGTCCAAAAGCCATTTCGTCCAATAGCCATTTCGTCCAATAACCATTGTAGTTGACTTTTGGACGAAATGGCTATTGAACGAAATGACTATTGGACGAAATAGTTTTTGGACGAAATGGCTATTGGACGAAATGGTTATTGGACAAAATGGCATCGGACGAAATGGCATTGGCCGAAGCGGCTATTGGACGAAGTGACATTGGATGAAATGGCTATTGGACTAGGTGGGAATGGACGAAATGGCTATTGGACGAAGTGGCTATTGGACGAAGTGACATTGGACGAAGTGGCTATTGGACGAAATGACATTGGACGAAGTGGCTATTGGACCAAGTAGTTATTGGACCAAGTGACTATTGGACGAAATGGCATTGGACGAAATGGCATTGAACTAACTGGTTAATGGACGAAATGGCATTGGACGAAGTGGCAATAGAGCGTTCATTTTGCTTTGTTTGCGGATATTAATTGTGGTGTAATTTTAGTTTAATATAGATCCCTGATGCTATCCTTTTGTCTTATCATTACCAGGTGGCACTGAATTACTTATGGGATTGGCTTCGACATGCCATGGATTCTCCGAACTGATCATAGGTTTCACGTCAGGAGCAGCAATCCGTCATTTTGGACATTTCCCTTTGATTACCGCTGGAGTTATCACTTATCTCATCAGATTTCTTTTCTATTCGTACGTGACAGAACCATGGGGGTTTATGGCCAGTGAAATATTCCACAGTAAGGGACGCATCATTAGATTTTAGGTGGGGTAGAAAGTTTTTGGAAGAAAAAAAATCCCCCTCTATGCAGGCCACAAAAAAAAATCCCCCGATGAGTAAAAAAAAAAAATCTACCACACCAAACTCAATAAAAAGAAATTCTCCCCTTAAGGCGGCCAAAAACAAAACAAAATCCCAACTTCCTACCCCCCTGAAAATCTATTGGTTCCTCCCTAAGTATTAATATATTATCCTTGAGTTTTGATAAATGAATCGATTAAATTTGACACATTATTGTGTAAATCTAATGCTCTTGAAAAGTTACGTCACTGTCCAGAGGGAGAGTATAGGGATAATATGTAGGGATCAACTCCACGTATAGAATACGACTATTAATATGTGTGGTAGCGGTCATTTTCTAGCAACTTGTTTTTTTCTTTGGCAGAGAGCTTCATACTCTTTTGAGTATAGGATTTTTTTCTTCTTCATAAATTCCATCTAGAACTACAGTTGTCTCTTGTCATGTACATGTGTTCTGTATTGTTCTCTTTTTGTTCTGTGTGTCTTTGTCAAGTGTATTGTTTTTGTGCTGTTCTGTCTGATCTCGTTTCGTGTTTTCTGTTCTCCCGTCATTAAAAATGCTCTAATTATTATAATTCTATTTTTGTGTCAAGGGTCCCCGTTATATAAGCCCGTCTATCAGGGTTTCCACTGGGGTTCCTAGCCTCTATTCCATATTGTATTATAATTTCTTTGTATTACTTTTGCTGAATAAATTGAATTGAATTGAATTGAATTGAATTATAGTATTTTAAAGACGGCAAGTTTATACGCAACACTAACAATTGAAACTGACCATTCAAAGGAACACAAAATCTGTTAAATTCTTTAATAATAATAAAACTACACTGTTATATCACACAGAATAGCTTGTCATGTGAAAAGGACTTTTGATATGAACCTAGTGTTTTGCGATATTATTAACAATTGTAAGTTCTTCACTTTCAAAATCTTTACAATGCATTGTCGGAATTCACAAGTGGTTACCATGTGGTTCCAATGACGCACATTTTAGTTCATTCAATGTGATAAACAAGTTTCAGAAAAGTACTAAAATAAACTTAAGATCTGGAATTTTGCATAAAAATCTCCTGGGGACTAATGTTCAAGTGTAATCTCTTATCTTGGGACCAAAGTTGAAAAATTGACTTGGAACTCATTTGTTGGGAATATTTTGGTATGACCCAGATATCTCAATATTAACACTATCGACTTCCGACGGGTTTTCCCATACCACTTCACATATATTTATATATTATTGCAGGTCTGACCTTTGTACTAACTTGGAACACAACGCTATCGTACTTAAGTGCGACTATACCAGAGGATTATAGGACTACGTTGGCCTCGTTTCTTAACGCTATAGTTCATGGTTTCGGTGCTGCTTTCGGGTATCTTCTCAGTGGCTACCTAATTCAGTACTACGGTTCGGTGGTTACATTTAAAGTCTATGCCGCTATGTGTGCCGTAGTTACCGTTCTTTTCGTCGGTGTTATTTTGGTATGTCATAAATAACACTTTATATGTCACTTTACTTAAATTTTACTTTCAACAATTCTATTCAATTCGACATAACATGACTCAGATTTACAAAGATAATTGTTTGATAGCAACCGCCCACACGACTCTATATAATGCGCTAAAACGAACAATACACTCACATTTTACCCACGTTTCAAACAAAGACAGAAATGAATTAAGTAATACATCGCCTAACACGTTGCTACACAAAATCGCATAAAAGACTTGTAAAGGAGAATTAATGAATTACCAGGTGAATCAAAAAATCCATTTGAATAAGACACAGGGGCAATTCCACGGTAACAGCGTGACGGTTTGGAAAATATTTTCACACTTGATATTGCAAATAACATACACACTTGAATTATTCAGAACATTTTTTATTGCATTTCTACTACTACTAGTACAACCTACACATAGAAAGAAAGAAAGAAAAAAATCATTCACATTTATGAAATATGAATATTAATGAGTGCGGTAACAGCGTGACGCTAAAAAGGACATAGGTATTTTTCTCATTTATGAATGGTTAAAACTCTGTGAACTTTATTTTGTTTTTAAAGTTTCATCAGGTGGATTGTAATTATAAGAAAGTCAGCTATAATGTCCCTGTATAAAAAAGAAAATATCTTATGATTTTAAATATATATGATACAATAAACAAATTTGCATACGGTAACAGCATGACGGTAACAGCGTGACCAAAGGCTGACCCTATATGAGCAATGCAGAAAGATCAAACATTGAAGATACAATGATATCCAAAACTTACACTGAATATATTGTTGTTGATTTTTAATTAAATTAAATCACATTATAGTGTTCTTTGTTAGTTTAAAATATATAGATAAAATACAATATTAAATACAATATTAAGTTAATCAAATTATCCAATTAAAACACATTTAACTTTAAAATTGTATTGGAACCCACTATATAATTCAATGGGGTCACGCTGTTACCCTCACGCTGTTACCAAAAAAATAACAGCGTGACATATTGCTAATTGAAATAATTAATTAACAAAAGGTAGTACTGCATCTTTGAAGCATGTATGTTATAGGTCTATGGGAGTGTGATTTGCATTGCAAGTATTATTTAATTTGTATATGTAGATTTAATGAAAATTCTTAAAAAAAATTAAAAACATCCATTTTTTCGGTAACAGCGTGACATTTTGGCGAAATCTTAATAAAAATTGATCGTTGAGTCGCAACGCAGAGTGTTTTTTTATTTTTTTTATTTAAAGAATAATATAAGTATATAAGAGCTCACAACTGATAAAATAATTTTAAAGTGATTATTTTCAGTTGATAAATGAATAGCATTATAAATAACAGATTTTACAACAAAATTAATAAAATTAGTAGATTATGCTAAAAGGGGGAAAACACACAATATGTAAAAAAATTGAAAATAAAGTTCATTTCTGGAAGATTTAGACTTTTAGCTTTAATTTGATACTAAATATGCTAGGATATGAATAACTTGAAAATTAGTGGTCATGTCCACCTTTGCTTGGAATAAACAACAAGTGAAGGACATTTTTATTTCGCTTAAAAGTGACAAGCTACCCAATGCAGATTGAGGGCGCATACCATCTCAGTCATCCGTACCATAAAAAAGGCCTCCTGAAGGATTTTTTTCTAAGAACTCAAAACTATTTTACACACTTCACTTCAGTGCAATGGACATGGTGCGATATATCTGAGGACAATATTAAAATAAAAAATGATTAATTCTTATCAATTTTCAGAAATGTTCTTCGAGGGACAAGCACGAGCAAACAGCACCAGCCAAAGAAGGAGTTTATATTAAACATGAAATATGTCAACCGGACTTTACTACTGTGTTTCAGCAGACGACTACGGATTCTATGATGCAATAGACGTTTCTACAAAAGATCGCCACATTATTTTGTAAATAGAAGACTTGTACAAAATCACAATTTTGTTTTCGTAAATAACGATGTCTGGTTGCTCACGGACGGGTGTGTTTCGAGGAATATAACTAAAGAGGAAATATTTCGTGTTCATTCAAGCACAATGGGTTTTCATCATGTTCAATTTGCACACCTTGGTGAAGAAATCCCTTTGTGCAGCCCTGTTTCTCTTAAATACCATCTTTGCAATTATTTTGTTGTTAGAGTGTGTTCTAAATAATGTTCCACACACTTGAGACATAATATTATTTGAGTTCTTTTTTTGCTTAAAGTTAATATGATGCTTTTTTAATTTTAACCCATATGAGTATGCCTGTTTGATTCTCTTTAGCATCTGCCTTTATTACGTAAACGTAACAACAACAGCAACAGAAAAAACACAGAAAGTCCACACATATACATTTATACGAAAGTCAATAAGTTCTACCTCCTACCTCATAACTTGCCATTATATAAGCCAGTCTTATGAATTATTACACAATTGTAGCTTGGAATCTCAGCTACAAATTCATAGTAAATCGGTCTGAGTAGTGCTTGTACCTTTCTAGAGATATAGTGGAAACCACACGTCCATTTAGTATGACGGAAACGGATCATGAAAAACAGCAATTTATCTCCTAAGCGTTATTCATTTGCCCAATTCTAAGAAACAAAACGCGCCTATCGGTCAATTATAATCGTTCTATATTTCAGATATCTCTTTAATAAGCCGGTAACAGGCAATAAGCAGGTAACATAAGCAATAAAGTGACTGATTTCTTAGGAAAATATGCGCTCTGATCATGGACTTATCCATGCTCTGATTAACCAGAACCAGATCAGGACAACCAGTAATTTTATTCTTCCTCTATAATATAGAGAACCCTGCAAAAGTCGTACTTGCTTTTCATATGAACTAAGAGATCTTCAAGTATGCTAAAGACATAACAAAACATTAGAGTTTGGTATTATACTATTTGCAAGCCTCCAAGAGTTAATATTACTTACAATCTTATTTATACATGATAATGCTGTATTATAGCCAGATATCATCCATTGTTTTCTATTTTCAGTATTTAAATCGTTCTCTTTTTCAAACCATACAATACGGAGAAAAACGGAAAAAAACATGTTATTTATTTTTAGGGTAATTTTCCATTTCCGCTGTCCAAAATCTCTCTCTAGCTTTGACCGCATCATAACAAAAGTGAAACAGATATCAATTGTCATTTACTATAAATGTGTAGCTATATTCAGAGCTATAATTATGACAAAAGTCATAAGGCTGACATTCTGATTAGCGATGTAATGAATGAGGAGGTAGAACTTTTACATCAGAAGCATTGCCATTAATGTTTACCCAGACACAAACCCGTTAATTCTCAAGAAAAATACTGACCACCAACATTGAACGTATGCATCAAATGTGGTTTACGTTAATATTTTTGTGCCATAATATAAAAAAAAATACCAATCTAATCTATGCAATTGCTATTGATAGATGATTCACAATGTTTATGAATGCAACATATTGACACGTAAACCATGTAATTTGCTGGTTTGTATGTGTAAATCCCATTGTAGTAGTAAATGAAATAGTTTAAGCAAATTATTCAAGCGGTCTTATTTGTTATCGGATTAATCTCACACACTAACACAGAAAATAATATCATTATTAAAGTGGCACTAAGAGATGTGTTGGAGGCTGCGCCCTCAATTATGATAAAAACTGGGATTAGCTTATTTTTATAATTGTATTTTATGTATGAACTTACACCTGAAAGGATTAAGAAAAATCAGCCCTCTTTGTACAACAAAACGTCGATTCCAAAATGCTCGTAGAGCCGCAGCGAGCATTTTACGTCCGACAGTATCCCCCTGCAGTTCGCTTGATACATATCGCGAACCATATTTGCATAGAGGGCGTTTTTCAATAAATAGCGATGTTATTGTTTTAATCAAGTTTTGCTGTGTTTTTGTTAGTAGAAACAACAATAATGGCAATTTTTAATGTTCATCTTGAATTCTGAAGTAAATATTTAAACATTTAAAATTTTCAAAACCACTTAATGTCCCTTTAATTAGTCTTTGCAATAAAGCTGAAACGATCATGGTCCATAGATTGTGACAAGTATAAACCCGTCATGAAACAAACAGAGTCCTATTTTTGGATACACCCTGTATAATAGTGTAGTATATTGAAATGTTTGATAAATAGTATGCATAAATGAATTGCTTAATACATGTATAAATAAATGTATAGTTTTGCACTGTCAGGAAAATAGCATGTAGTACCTCATTTGGGAAGCTCATGTAAAAGTAAACAATGTATGCTCTATGAATAAAAAAAATTATAAATAATAACGATGTGTCTGTTTTATTTCTAACCCATCAGTAGACCATCCAAAATCAATAAATGTGTTTAAAAAAATGTATCACGGTATTTCTTGTTACAGGTTGACATCTAGGTTAAATAGTGTTTAGATAGTAAGGTTCCAATGAAAGGAAGGGGGGTGAACAAATATATTTCGATTTTAAGTGCAACTAATTGACCTGTATTAAAGCTGCTAAAATATTTAAAGAAAATAAAGGCACAAGGGATCACAAAAGGGCACTTTTGTCAGTGTTGTGGTTTTATTTGCCACTTAATGTATTCGCTAGACTGTTAATCTACCATGCGATGCTTGAATAAATCAGCAAACTAGTTTGACATGGCCCAATTTCATAAAAGTCAACATAAGATTAATCTTAAGTTTGCAAGGCTCTATTCAACATGTTAGAATATCTTATATATGTAAATGTCGCCGATTTCTCTGAGAACCAATGGGGATTGCTTAAAACTTTCTTAGTGTGAGTAAGAGTAACAACGAGCGAAGCGAGGAGTACTCTTATGATCTTGTAGCTAATACAAAGTGCTGTATGTATGACAGGTTGTTACCCACTCATGTGGTCTTAATGTGACAGGCGTGGTCTTAATGTGACAGGCGATTAACCTCACTTATCACATCTGTGCAAACCAGTGGTGTTGTTGGTCAAAAGAGAAAAAAGTGAGTGGATAATTAATACCGAACCGAGTACTCAGTCACAAGACAACACAAGTATGGTTGTTTTATCAATGTGAGGGATATTTTCCTAAACAATTTCAATAAAAGTATTGTGAATATTGCCACACTACTTATTAAAGAATAATACGCTCTGTGAACTAACCATTGCACTTACTTCGAAGTTGTTATATGAGGTCACAACTAAGAAGTGCTATTACACTATATTTGTATTAATGCTCAGCAGCAACAACCAAAATTGTAGTAGGTGATAAATTACTAGCACTATAGTGTCTGTCAGAGTGTTTCTAGGGTCAAATATATCCCTCTCCCAAAGGACATATATTTATTAAGCAACATCGAGAAATCTCACCACGGCAATTAAAGTATTGTGAATATAAGTCCATGAGCCTGTAGGGTCGGTCGGTACCATGTCGAGGGAGTAAGGCTATTAATGATTTTTGTATTGGTATGGATCCTTGGAACCAGAATATGATTGATAGCAAATTCAAAGCGGTAGCTTTCTGTGTGTTATCAGCCATTTTCAAAATGGCCGCCAAAATGCCAACTAAAAGCACACTAATAAACTTATGATGGATTTTGGAAACTCTGCCAAAAATGGTAAAATTCCATATATTGGCATATATAAACCAACATGTATGATCAGAGTATAGTTTTAACAATGGGATGTATGTGTTAGACCATTATAAACTCATATCTAGTATTTTTGCTTTGTTAACATACTTTAAAACCAAAATGGCCGCCAAATTAATGGCCAAAATTGGTCAAAATTGGTCAAAATTCCATAAAATAGCCTAATATCAACCGATATGTACGATGAACTATTTTTTTTAACGATGAGATGTATATGTTTAACCATGCACTAGTAACTCATATCCAGTATTCATGCTTTGTCAACATAGTTCAAAATCCAAAATGGCCCTCAAAATGGTTCCCGAAGTGTCTGCAAAAATTGTCAAATTCCATAAAATGGGATAATATCAACCTAATATAAGATGTAAATATAGTTTTAAAATACAAAACAATTGTTTGAGGTCATTTAACATCAACTTAACCATTCTGGCAGCCATTTCGGAAAGTGATACTGAGTGTCACAGAGGTGGGCCTTTTTTAAAAGCAATGGCTAAGCAGTTTAGAATATACTATTTGGTGAATTTGATGTAATATACACTCTTTCAATATCTATTTTGGATTATCATACACTCATGTAAACTATTTTTACACTTACAGCGGCCATTTTGGTGGCAATCTTGGATTTACACACCTCTTTATAACTTCATATAATATTTTTCTCATCTTCTTAGGCTGATAAAGTACCCGAATATGAAGTGCTTACATAAAGTTTGTCGGAAAGCAATAGTTGCGAGCGCATGGCAACATAGCCGGAAAGCGTAGACGACGACGACGACAAGCTGTTTAAGAATAATGAGTATCATATTACACAACAACATAGTAATAATGCAACAAACGTAATATACTTCGATAATACCCCCAATCAAGGAAAATAATAGTTGGCACACTTGATACAATTTAATACAACTATCCCTGTGCTCACAATAGAGAACCGACTTGGGACATAGCACTCTTTGATAGCACGCAGAGGTCTCCCCTCTCTCTCTCATCCTTCCCCCCCCCCCCCCTCCCCCCCCCCCCCCAAAAAAAAAATCAATGTTGAGAGAGCTGCCAAAGCTTCTGATGACATGTGGCTCGGATCAACATTGCCTCGGGGGAGAGGGGCACTTTTTTCCTTAATTGAGACAAAGTGTGCCAACCTTTTTTTCCTTGATTGCAGGTGCGCCAAGTATAAAACAAAAGTGTGCATCGGAAATTCTTCGGTGACTGATGAATCCTATACCACATTATTTAAAACCACAAAAATAATGTGCAATTAATTGTATATCTAAATAAATTGCACATAAACTCTTTAAGAGTCAGCTGTTAAAATGTGGGTGCATTCGATTATAATATACAATTCATTACACTTTACATAACAAGTGCACCTGGCACGTGCATGGTAATGTAATGCATACATTATTAGAAACGCGCTATTTGTTTCGCATCGATCTTTGGAAACGGCACTTATTATAAAACAAAACACCTTCATAGTCCAATGCGGATATGGGCCCTATTTCATAAAAGTCAATTTAAGATTGATCTTTTGTAAAGTGAAGAAGAGTTCCTATTAAATTCTTCTAAAGTAAAGAATAAAAACTCTTCTTAGGATAACAAGAATATATTACCTTCGAATTTAAGAAGAATTCCTTAGTAAACTTAATATAGCCTCTGATCTATGATTTTTTTATACATTATAATGTACTTCAGAACTTAAGATGAACATTAATGTTTGCTGTTACCACTAACAAAATCACGAAAGCAGCCATAAGCCCAGCATAT
Source organism: Ophiura sarsii (assembly GCA_035610835.1). Taxonomy (NCBI): domain Eukaryota; kingdom Metazoa; phylum Echinodermata; class Ophiuroidea; order Amphilepidida; family Ophiuridae; genus Ophiura; species Ophiura sarsii. Next base: position 110,227,271 of record CM069441.1, on the reverse strand, counting down.
TTAGAATGTGACTGGTAATAGCTGGGGAGCACACATGGCTTTGAAACACATTGAAACACACGTGACCTTCTACCCAAAATCAAGGTCAATGATCAATATTTAGGTCGTTCAGTAGACCTACAAAACGGCGCACGAGGAGACGAGAACAAAAAGTCAATCATACAGCCAGGATAGAAAGAGGACTCCAATTAACTTTAAGTCCCGGGCGTGTTTTTGTATTAGTTAAACTTTGCATATGATCAGGATGAAAAAGGGTAAAATGGGGGTGGGGGTGGGGGGGGGGGGGGGGGGGGTTGTGGTCAGTCTCTATGCGCCGGGAATCAAACCCAGACCATGAGCGTGCAAGTGTGTAGTGTTGTAGTGTAACACTATAGCAATTCGGATAGGCCCTTAAGCCAATCATGGGATGTCTGTTATATAAATGGGAATGTTACGTGGATATATGTGTACGCAAACATGCGTATTTTAAATACATACATTATACGTTAAGGCATGCCTATGGAGGAATAATTAATGTCAATAGGCAGACAAATAACTTACGGATATTGCACGTACAGTTCTCAAGACTGGGCACAGATGATTATGACGATAGACCCCTCCTCCCACCGACTCTAAAACTAAAAATCCTGTGAAATGAGACCCCACTATAAAACCCTGGGCCTACACATATACTGAATTACATGGATAGTATATGTGCATGGGGTAGCCTACCTGGATTTAAGGCACATGGGGTTCCTGTATCATGGGGTATCTGGAATAGTAAGGGCACCTGTGATAACTGGATTTTAGAGTAAGAGTACACATCCCATGAACCCCCAATCCGAGAACCGCCCCACCCACGAACCGCGAAATCTAGTGTAATATAATTGTAAAAATGTACAAATCCCAGTTTTTATCCAAATTGAGGGCGCAGCCTCCAATAAATCACTGCGTGTCCCTTTAAAGGCATATTATGCGAGCTGTTACATCCTTGATTATGTTTTAAAGCAGATTATCTTGCAGATTTACATCTGATCATAAATCATAAAGATATTCTGAGTTACAGGGTGAAACGATTCCTAATTAATTAAAAAAAGGCTTGGTTTTAGTGTGAATTTAAAGTGAAAATAAACTGTCCTGCACGCTGGACAGTTTATTTAATTCTTTAAACCATGATTTTGAAGTAATTAGGAATCACATCGCTCTGTAACTCAGAATATATTTATGATTTATGATCAGAAATGTAAAGCTGCAAGAAAAATATTTTTCAAAAAAAAATGAAGGATAGAGAGCGTCCAATGGAAAAGATATCATAATATGCCTTTAAGAAGACTTTTGATAATTGGCATTTAATAGGCACGTTCAGACCTGGCTGTTTAAAGTGTGTGTTGTTCACTTGTCAAACTCCAAGAATGGACTGAGCATCCTTTAGATAAAGACATGCATGGATTGAGTCCAATCACTTGGATTATTAAGTTTAACAGGTGTTTGGTACTGTACTTGGGGTGATGATTTGAATAAAATTGACCTGTTTTGACAAGTTGAATATTATAAAATGTCATTAATTAATCATATTAAATATTTCACTTACATGCGGGTAATTAAATTGCTCGCAAATTATGGCTAAATTGACAAAACACACAATCAAATATGCCATATGAGCGCCCCAAGACTGCCCTTTGCAGATATAATGAATCAAAAATGTTATATTAAATTGTATATAAGCCAAACATACTCTGCCACAACTATCACTGTTTTGTTGTGATCCATATGATTCAATATGGTTTTCTCATTGAACCGATATGAGCAGGGACAAACACATCGTGATACTATATCACTATATCATTTTAATGTATTCAGATTCAACAATGTTATGTTATATATTATGTTAAAACTCCCGCCAACAGACACGCCACTATTTCCATGGCTATACAAAAGTGGTATTATCGCATTACGCTAAGCTATAGGATAATGCTCTCTATATAGGATTTAAGTAACAATCAAAGTTAAAGATCGGCAATGTGATTAGAGCTTTAAACATTGATCATTGTTATTCCTTCTGTATCGATTATGTTTGAATCTATACCATTCGTGCAATCGCTATGTACTCCCCGCGCACACGCAGAGAACTATGTGCAAACGTATTGAGAACGTGCTAGTAGCGCAGACAGCAACTTGAACGCCCTTATAATGTTTACAGTGAGTGGAAGCGCAGTTAGAGCCCGTGAGACTTTAAAGTAGAAACACAATGGGTGGTAATAAGAGCGCCGTGAAAATATGATAAGCGGGATAGGAGCGTACTAAGAGCTACCTTGTTTTAAAAATTTGACACATCTTGGCAGTTTTCCGCGCTCTTTTCTGCGTGTTACATGGGGACCCTCTCCAACTCTAGCCAGTGTCCACTGCATCCCCAATCGGTTCTTATGCGTTTGCTTAGCGCTTTGATACTTTTTTCAGCGCAACGCAAGCGCAAGGCCTGATCGCCGTATGTGTGACAGGGCCTTAAATATCGCGCCAAACGCACGAGTATCACAAGGGCAAGACGGATTAGTTGGTTGATTCGCACAGAGTTTTTTTCTTTGGTTTCTGTTTTCCTTAGTCTGGCATTTATATGAATAGCAGACATAGCGTCATCGCCGATACTTAAAGAAAATTTTGCATAGCCTTTGGTATCAACCGTAATGGTAGGTCCACTACACGATCCGGTGCTTGTGTCAAAGTCTCCATGTATGACATCGCAATATTTCCCGCTAGCTAATCCAGTCTGTAAAATTTGTGTCAAACTTAACTGCGGATCATTATTTATCACAATAAATGCTCTGTTTCCGCGACCGAACGCAATTTGGTTCCCATCGTTGTCCCACCAATTGGCAACACGCTGATCTGCTGCCGCATTACGGAAACCAACCATATTGCGAATTTGTCGCCAACGGTGCTCGCACACCCAGCCACTGGTTACTGCGCATGATCCATCAGAGAGAAACGTTGGTGATTTAGTTTTACCGTTCCGATCGGCTGGAGGACTGTCGTCGCCACTGACGAAATAAAAACTGCTCATGATGCGCGTGAAGCCATATGGCCATGCAAGCATGAAGGCATTTGCCATCTTGTACGCAGATGGATTTCGATGTGTGATAACGTTACCACCTCCTCCATGCCCTCGTTGATTGTCATGGTTATCTATGCATACAATGGCGTCATCACTAACGACGAATCCCCAGTCTTCACCAAAGTTGTTATAGTGCATTAGTTGAATATTCAAGTTGTCTGTGGTGAATGTCTTTGTCAATTCTAGACCATATTTGAACTCAATAACCCGACCAAGATGTGTGTAATCACTCATTTTGATAGGTTCCCCGCCGTAATCGATGACCTCTTGAAACAAAAATGGCCGTGTACCTCGTAGGAACCACATGGTGTTCAAATCATAAAGCCGGCCAATAATATATTCTAAATCTCCCGGCCACATGTGTTTGCCAGCGTCTAAGCGGAAACCAGCCACTCCTATATCTATGCAATAGTTCATGAAGCCTATTATTTTCCTGCGAACATAATCTTTACCAAGATCTAAGTCAGCTAGATGACCTAAATTACAATTCCTAACTTGGTTGACGTCTTGGTAATTCTCTATGTTCCCGCTTCCTGTGTGGCACCTACCAGTAGGTACATTGAAGTCGGTTGCACTGTACGGAACATCTGGATAAGTGTATTTACCGAAGATACTCTCATCTGTTCCAGTACCACCTGGTAAAGTAAACAAGAAAAAGAAACAATGACTAAAGAGACCTTGTTTTTGATTGGCGCCTTACTGCTGTTGAAGGGGTAACGAAATCGAGGCGATGAGTGTAACATTCTTAGCCTCGCTTTCGTTATGCGATCGTAATGCTTACATTCTTCGCCTCCCTTTTGTTACGCAATATTGATATACTACGCCTGAAATCGCTGCCACAGATTTGAATGCGGGCTTACAGTTAGATCTAAATGTACAGGGTGTCCCTAAAAAAAGGGTGCACGTGTTTCACGTCATTACCCTTATTGATGACTCGGTATGTGGCTAAATTCTTTATATAATCTGAAAGATAATTTATTTGGCTTTCAAATGCCGTTTATTTGATGGTAATTGCTCTTCCCAAACCAACGATATGCTTGATCACATCACGGGTACTAAAAATCTGGTTGTGCCATTTTTTAGGAAAAAAGATGATCGTGGAACGAATCACTTTCCTTAAATAATGAGTATTTATTTAATAATGTTGATATGAGGTTTAAGATGACTAAATTACCTTTTAAATGCTGTTTGTTTGGTCTCACTAGCTTTATCCTATCATAAAATATTCTTGATTAAAGTTTACCCCAAAATGTAAAGTGTTTTGCTATTTTTATGAAGAACGGCTTCAAAGCATTAAACATGAAGCAATTTTACAATATCAAATAAATGAAGTCAAAACTGGTTAATGCCGTGAATACCTATATAATTTATTGTATATAATCACGGCATTTTCTGCTTTTGATTTCATTTATTTGATATTATTTAATGCCGACGCAGCTTCTTTGTTACAGCAATTTTACACATGGATGATTTCTTACAGAAAACTGGCACAACTTTGATCTCGTTTTCTCGAGGTCAAGCAATTGGATAGACTCAATCAAATTCGACCAAAAAACAGAATATGAAAGGTTATTTAATCATCTTGAAGCTCGTACAAACACCTAATCCAAATACGAAATGTTTAATGATGAAAATGACACATTCTACAACAAATTAACACAATTTATTCAAAAACATCAGAAAAGGTCATTCAAATTAGTTACAATGTTAAGCGTTATCATTAAAAAATAATTAAAAATATCGTTATCGTTAAAAAATAATTAAAAATACATCCCATGTTGTAGTTGTCCAACAAAAACAGCTATCCTTAAGCCTTATTGGTCCTCTATCAAATACACTTCATTTCATTTAATTTCACCCTTTAATTCCAGCACTATTAGTCAGGGGACTATATGTGGTCCTGTGGGATTTAAATTATTAGTAGGTGCCACCTATCCAATGTTGTACTATAAAAAGCATCATAAAAAACATGTTGGCAATTTTGGATTTGCTGTAAAGGGCGGCCATCTTGGTGTCGTATGAATCTGGTTTTGATGTCAAATTTCTCATTATTATGGTGAATATTAATAAGATATGAATCTACAATATGAATATTTATTGGTCTCTCCTAATAGTAATAGGGCCTATAAACCATATTAGGTTTTAAGATGGCCGCCCTAATATTGATATGCCATTACACATGACTATAATAAGCAGTGTTGTAGGACTCGGGACTCGGACTCGGACCCGAGTCCGACTCGAGTCCTTTTTTTCAAAGACTCGGACTCGGACTCGGTCCCAGTACTCAAAGACTCGGACTCGGACTCGGACTCGGACCCAAGGACTCGAGGACTCGGCTTCGAGTCCTCAACGAGTCCGGCAAAATTGGGTTTTTTCAGGTGTTTTATTTTCATTAATTTATCTGAATTTTGTTTTACTGAGGGACTGAATTTCGCAGTCCGCCGCTAGCAAAAAATAACTTTCATAAGTTAGCACAGAGGGTGCTGTCTATACCAGCAAGTAGCGCTCCCATGGAACGCATATTCAGCAGAGGGGGTTGGGATTGATCATGCGGCCACATCACGCCAGATTATCCCCCAAAATGGTGCAGATGCTGATGTTCCTGAAGTGCAATGAGCATCTTCTTTAAATTCAACATAATAACATTAGACCAAACTCAAAATTGCTTTTGATGATTGATGAGGTCAAAACTCAGGTGTTGTCAAGCAATGAAATATTCAATTTTCTTCCCTTTCATTTTCATACCTTATTTTACTGACATCTTCTTTCAATGTCAGTACTCCCATTTCCAAAGATATCGTCAATTTAGTATTGCTTTAAAAACAGTGAAATACGAAGAATATTAAATTACATCCTGGCTTTTATCAGAATTATTAGCCTTAGCAATAGCAATAATTTACTTCTTTAACTTGATCTGTTGTTGTTCGTCCATCGCAAAGCAAAGACAACAATGACAACACAGATTAAATTGAATTTGATCTACGTGTCCGAAGATGACCAATACGGGCAGGGAAGCATCTCCCACATGTGTTTCACTTCAGTATCTGGCGTTGTGACACTTGCTGTTCTCGCCTTGCGGACTTCACGTTTTCCTCCTACACTCTTTCTAATTTAAGTAATTTTGCATGCAAATAATTGCAAATAAGCAGTAAATAAAAGAACAACCACAAAGACAACACAAGCCTGATAAGTAAGTTGCTGAACTGACTGTGATTATACTTTAATTAGTAATTATTATATAACGCATGAACATTTTCTAGCCATCTGATTGGTGGATACTACATCAGATAACACAAAATAGTCTTTCAAAAAGTACTATTGACCGAGCGGTCAATATTACTTTTTGAAAGACAAAAATGCCCATTCTGGTACGATTTTGCCATAATGGCATGGAGGATCAATTCGCCTGTAAGATCATGTTTAATTTGATCAAAATCGCACACAATTTTTTTCTTCTTCATAAGTTATATAAAATAAATATGGACTGCTCTTTATTCGTGAAATGGGGTGAACTATTGTCCCTCGGTGATCTGGAGACCTAAGCCTACTATTTTCCCTTAGCCTTCGGCGTCAGGAAAATAGTAGGCTTACGGTCTCCAGATCACATTGGGGCAATAGTTCTCACCCCATTTACCTCATGAACAGTCCATATTTGTATACAAGTAAACAGTATAGAACTGAAATTCTGATTAATAAAACATTGATATAGTATTGGTGAACTGCGTTGTGAATTTGATACATAAGGACTCGGACTCGGACTCGGACTCGGATATTGAGGACTCGGACTCGGACTCGGACTCGGACATAGAAACTGGCAAAGACTCGGACTCGGACTCGAGTCCTTTCCTCAAGGACTCGGACTCGGACTCGGACTCGGATGATGAGGACTCGACTCCAACACTGATAATAAGCATCTTTTGTATTGTCTGGTCGTTTAGAAAAGTGTCACTTTTTCTGGAAACATCCTTTTTGGGAAATGTCACTGTTTTTTGGGAAAAGTAAACATGATATTAAAACGGGAAAACTTAATAAGGGTAGCCAAACGTTCTCCCTTTTCATAAACGTTTCGATTTCTCAAAACGTCTAATTGTGTGTGGATGGAGTTATGCAAACAAACGTGATCTAGTTTTAGGGGGAGGACTTACTTCTTTAGAACCATTTATGTATAAAGTTACGTGGGCGTATTAGATTCTGATTTTGCAACCGAGACTGAGGGAGATCCTACTGACTAACCTTCTATGGCCATGTGGTTAATTACAGCGTCCACGTAAATTCGTACCCCAACTTTATTACACCTTGATACCATGTCTCTGAACTGTGTGTCATTCCCGCTACGACTTATCAACTTGTAGCTAACTGGTTGGTACCGCTCCCACCACGGACGCCATGGACTCGAAATAACAGCGTGTTCACAGGGCGGTGAAACCTGAACACCACCAAAACCGTAAGGACCAAGATAACTGGAAATTGAATGTAGAAGAAAAGATTTGGATTAGCCTTGATGCTAAAAATACAGGTTAGCCATACGCGCATACAACGGACTACATACAAAAGGGAATCGCACCAGGCGTATTCTATACTCAATTGAATAGGTGCATGACGTCCGATTCATTGCATGAACCGTGTTACCAAGTTGGTCTACATTTTATCATGACCAAGATTGATAATGTTTTCTGCTCGTAACCATGGTAACGAGAACAAAATTGCGATAAAAAGAGCTTTACATTACATTTATTCGTCATAAACGGCATAATTTCAATTTTTGTGCAGTACCAAAAAAATGCAGTGCAAATAACAGTACTTTTTAAGTAACCATGGTAACCCTTATTCTGTATTGTACTTCAACAGATATATGCCACTTAATTATAAATACACAAACTCTTCTAGTAAAATCAATTAATGCATTGTCTTTTCAAAAGACATTTCTTGGTCAAACTATTTTTTTACTGTCGTCAAACGTGGTTTTGACGAGTGCTCTCTTAGTCTTAATCTTATCCTTGTTTTTGTTGTGAGTGTGTATCATTTTATGGTCAGTTTGATACAATTTTATATAAATTCTATAGAATTCATAACACACTTGTCTCTGGTTCTTTTTTAAGAAGACTAGTGTAATTACTCTCCAGTGTAATAATTGGTGAGGTTTTTGACGAGAGTGCTCTCTTAATCTTGCCCTTCTTTGTTCTATCTATGTCCCTTTATACTCTTATCGTCTCAGGGGTTACTGAAAGGTCCTCACTGTGTTCTTTGGTCTTCTTTGCATGCTGATAAAAAGCTAGAGTGTTGTCCTATAATATCCCTCACTGTACATTCATTAGGACACATTTGTAATGCATCCACATTGTATGCACACATAATCGAATAATACCATAACAATATAAAAGCCTGTCACACAATATAAAGAACGTTTGGAATGTCAAAAATATGTGTATTATCACAAAATATGGCCTCAATCCAAATATAGATTTGTACTTGCAAACTAACTGCCTTTTGTGTAAAGCTCCATCACTCCAGCTGGTATAGATATGAGAAAAATGCAAAACTCTCATACTTGTCAAAGGGTATGAATAATTGTGGGCTTAACTGTACACGTATTGGGTCTACCCGCTAGTCATAAGGGTCGCTAGTCATAACGTGTATTTTCCTATCAACCACGAGTGCGCTAGTCATAAAAGTATCTATGGGTTAGGGTTAGGGTAGGATATAGTTAGGGTTAGGGTTGGGTTAGGGTTAGGGTTAGGGAAAATTCTAAATGAATGTATTTGTGGGAGGAGGGTTACAAGACCTACGGGAAGAATGATATTTTGTAAGTTACGGTAAATTCGTGGGATGCTATCATACCTTATTAACTATTACGTATAGGCCAATTGAAGCGTATATATAGGCCTACTTTTGAATGAGTGCATGGTTATTGTAGTCAATAAAAGAGCGACAGGAATAACATAGTGGCTGAATTGTTTTTCTTTAGCATCCAGTTAATAGTTAGGTCACCCAAGCCCTATGGTAATGTGTTATGAACTCGTCTCCCAACAGGGTGGTGCTGTTACACTTTTCAGTTTCATGCTGTCATTTTCCCTAAAGATTTTTAAAACCACAAAAGCTATCTCAACAAATTTGGTATCATTTTAAAGCCCAAATACCAAGCTATCTGCCTGCAAAATGGCATTGGTATATCTAAAACTGAAGGGGAGATACAGCTGTTTGAAGTTTGGGGACCAGGGGTGCCGCCGGAAGGATTGCCGCCTGTACAAACTCAATGGGGATAATCCCATGCTTTGTTATTTTTACAATAACTAGTCATCCCCTGATGTTACAAACACCATTCTAGTCCCATTTTAAAGCATATTTAGTAGTCTTTAAGTATGTAGTTCAACAGACTTGTCAACTATTTGTAACAACTAATTTATTATGGATAATACCATGATCATCAGCTTTCTTCCTATTCGCTACACAGTCAACATGAATAATCAGCCTCAAATTACAGGATTTATAAAAATGACTATAACCACAAACAGTTTTCAACCTATGATAGCAAAAGTATACATTTTTGGAAAGCTTGTAACTATAGGAATTCAGAAATGCAGTTTATATCAGGGAAGGATACATCCTTAACAAATATTTCTGAAAATTCTAAAAATATATTTAATAAAAATTGGAGATATTCATTAGTCGGTATAATCAACTTTCCGACGTAGTAACCTTTGACAATTATAATCATCTGGTGGGTAATTTCATGAGAAATTCAAATATGTAAAGTAAATAATGATTGCGGTAGGTATAACAAATATATGGTTCTCAAATTAAAAATTAAAAACTCTGATATTTTTCTGAACATTGTGAATCATACCATTTTAGTCTTTGGTCGTTCTATAATTTCAATGGCCTATTTGGTTTTCTCGTGCAATTTCCCTTCAGAAAATGTATACTTGTACTACCTCAGGGGGTATACAAGCAAATATAAATGTGTAAAGTTAAAATCATGTCGCAAAAGCCAAAATCCGTGTGTAACGCGAAAGGAGGCGAGCTTTTAACATATGAAAGCTATGAAGATTGTTAAACGGGGTCAGTCGTCACAAACATGCACATACTGTACACAATAGTTAAACGACCTTGCTATTGTCAACACTCCCTACACAGAGGACTGCAGTGCAAATCTGTACGATTTTCGCCATGTAATGTCTATGGTAGATTTCATTCCGTGGTATGAAGCTATGAAGTTTCTGTGGTCTTCGCTATCTCCAAGCAAATAGAGCAATACCTGAATACGTACATGGACTTTTTTGTAGACGAGGGTTCATTTTTTGATTTAGTGAGGTTTAGAATGAGTTAGGATTCCTGTAATTTCGAAGACCACAGATTTTTCATACGTGAATTTTCCAACATTTTACGAAATAAATGTGGTCACCAAACGTGTTTAATACTATACATTTTACCGTTCTGCAGATATTATTGACCTCCTCTAAAATTGTGCATGATTTTTAACACGTTTCTCAGTTTTTGAGATGCCCAAATAGACCATTTTCCGAAGCGATTTCTAGCAAATATTGCAGTCACTGAGACTCCATTGTTTTCTTGCGTATAATATATATATATATAATCAGTATTTATATAACAAGATATGACATGCAGCGTGACCTCCCTACTGGCTGCATCCGCCTTAATTACCTGACCTACAAAACGCGTAACATTACAACAATGACGACAAAAAAACAGAGAAAGCCCACACACATGTATACATTAATACATCAATAATGACTTGTAAATTGTACACATCGTTACACGTAAAAGTTTACCTAGACGTGTCTAGACATCGATGGAAAATTATTGTACAGTTTGAAAATGGTTTGTTTGATGAAGAAGAAATTAAATGGAAAAAAATGTTATTTTAAAAGGTAAAATCAAAATATTCAGGTTCCGAATTCATTGATTTTCAAAAAACATTTGAAAACAGAAATTGATCAATTTAATATTCAAACTTCATATTGCTAGTTTTAACCTAAATGTTATTGTTCAAATAATATATAGACTCGGACAAACTGGCGTGAATTAAATTAACAAAGACTTTAACAATATTATTGTTATTATTATTTTGTATGAGATTTGTGCATAACGCAACCTGATTACACTACCGTATAACCATGGATAAATTTTGTTCTCAAAAACAGTTTCGTTTATGAGCTTGTAAAAGGGTTTTAAAATCGGTTTTTTTTTCAAATCTCATGGTCCTCAAACACTCAAGTAATGATAGTCTCACAAATCCCACGATGCAATGAGGTAAACATACTACAAAAATATGTTATATCAACACTACAACTCCCTTTGTTTTAGAACAATGAAATATGATATTACATTTAATTGTATTTAACAATATTTTGCTTTCAAGCTAGCGACGACCCGTGCGTAGCGCGGATACCCGCTAGGACATTATAATAATACGGAATCGCCACATCTTGTATGGAGATGTTCTCCCCTTTCTACACCTTCGATTGACTTCAAATTCGCTATGCATGTCCGTATGGGACCAACGATGAACGAGTTTATATTTGGTTTTCTTAATTATCGTGAAATGTTGTTTTGTTAGCCCATTGCTACGCCTGTTGCTACGCGACCGCGAATGCGCTTGGCACGAATTACAGGCCTTTTACTGTTAATAAGCTGACGCGCAGTTATGCTTGCTGTAAACCAAAAATTGGCGTAACCCATTGTCTAACAATTTACGTGGTATATGCACCTTACTAAATACGCTCGAACGTCCGCGCGCCGTGGTCATAAGACGCTGGACTCGGGGTTTGCGATGTACCATGTATAGAAACATTAACCGGTGATAACTGCGTATGGCGGAAATGGCTGTTTCAATAAAAGGGGGATAGGGGAGGAATCGAAGAGAATAGGGGTAAACTACTATATTTACGGGAGTTATAAGGCCTACGGCAAGATTGCCGCAAGAACGATATTTTGAATGTTAAGATTCTAGGGATGCTATCATATGATAACGTACAGTGCTGGAACTAGATAACTCAAGATAATACCTGGCTATACTATTTTGGTGGGTGCTATTTCCAGATCTGATTTATATACGTATAGCCCTAGGTTCTGGTTATTGTGGTCAATAAAAGAGCGATATGAATAGCATAGGATGGACCACGGGATGGACAATTATTTTACAATTTGAAAATGGTTGTTTGAACAGATGCGGGAAGAGCTTAAAAAACGGAGAATATTTTGTTCTGGTCCGATTTGTTATTGATTTTTAAAAACAATTTGAAAACAGAAATTGATAAGTTTAGTGTGAATAATATACTGTTAGTAACCTAAATTGTATGTTGTGTACTAATCGGTTATTCTTGTGGGAGATATTATAAGTTATTAAATCAAATTTGTTCCACTGAATTACTATGAAAACGTAATTAAAGCATGCAATGTTTTAATAAAACAACCAAGAGTATGTGGGTATTACTTGGTATATACATTATATGTTATGAGGCTTAGGCCTAAAAAAATGGTTTGATTGGCGTAACCCGACCGACCCTAAATACAACGCCGACCCTGAATATTTTTTTATTATTTTGAGGGGGAAAAAAATATATATATATATATATATTTATAAAAATTGAACAAAGTATTAAAGTTTTTGACTGTTTGCTTTCATTTTCGGCTATTTTAAGTCCCCATCGAAATGATATATTGTTGAATTTTTGCCGTCTCTTAATTTGTGGGTACTGCTGTCTTTTAAGTGTTCAAAAGTAGGTGATTTAAACAAATTAAAAAAAATCCCGACCGACCTACCCTATTTGTTTTGGTCATGTTACGCCAATCAAACCTCTCTTTTTTTAGGCCTTACTGTATGTTCTACGTGATTAATTTGAATATGCCACATACCCCTGCGCCAAAACTAGTGGGCTTATAGAAGTTGGCCGGTGAGCTACTATACGGGCTTCTGCCATTATTCACGCATTAGCATCAGTTCGCTTGCTTTTTCTAATTTCTCTCGAAATAAACATACGCATGTAGGATCAGTTACATGATATCTTTATAAAATATAAAATTGTAACTCTTTGAAAATAATTTACCTTTCACATTCCTCAGCAATATCAGTCCATTTCCACTCGAACAAATGAACTATAACTTTGCGGTCTTCCGCGGTATTGGCATTCCATTGCCCAGCCACAGAACCACAGAACAGTAGAATAATACAAGCTGAATGTTGTATCATATTACCCTGAAATACGGTGGACATCATTCTAGCAGCTAATGCTAGATATCATTTTAATAGTTCACGTTATACGGGCTTGAACCAGGCGATAATGCAATAGTCGATGCGCTGCAGTTGCTTTGGTGTCATTTTTGTAGCAGAACAAAATGGTGACCTGGTGGCTGATCATGCGTTACAATCGACTACCCTATGATAATGTAGGTGATATTGCCTTTATTATCAGAATAATTATATCCTTGTCCTAGGGAAGGTTTGACAAACCTATCTTATGTAAAACAATACGCTGATTCAAGAATCTTATTGATTCACGACATTTTGACAATTTTGGCCATTTATGACAATTTTGACCATATAAGAAGGGTTTTTCAAATCAGAAACTGAGTGTTTTTACGAGCCTAAATAAGGTATCAACTGGTCGTGTTTCCCCAATACATATTTTTTAAATACAAATATTGGTTTATATCTAATAACGCTTAACTTTGTAAAATTTTGTAAAATTTCACAATTTCTTGATTTTGTATTGGATTTTTTTAAATTTCAACAAATTCGGTAGCAAAAGATTACTGTACTTATTTTGTGTGCACCTTAGATTAACCTTGTAGTATTCAAGTCAAGTATTCATTAAAGGCTTGCAGAACTTAATCATTTAATTGGGCGTAGTTAGAAACAGCTCTCATACGCTTTGGATATCCTTCGCGAACGCTGTGGTATATCCGATCTTTAAAGTGCTTCAATGATCATTGATGAAACGCGATCTCTTTTACCCTGTTCAGTTTGGAATGCTTCACAAATATTCGGTTTAGACCTGCTTGGATTTATTTACACATATACTGGTAGTCCAGTATTACTTAGTTACTGGTGCAGTATAATCTGTACATGCATTATGTGTAACTAATTTCAAAATCAACTTTAAGGATACCAAAGGTTAAAAAGTCACAAACGAAAACATTTTGCTAAACATTATACTGCTTGTCGTCAAAACAGCTGCAGGCCGATTATGACGCCGGGAATTCCCTATTTCAAAGTTGACATAACAAATAATAATTTGTATAAAAAAGGGTAATGAGACGAAACCAGACACAAAGCATTTTCTACTCCGTAGAATGTCATCACCTGAATATCATTACCTCGAAACCTCGAATCACCTTAATCTCATCACCTGAATTACTCGCATTATATGGATCTCATCACCTGAATACCTCGCATCATCTGGATCTCATTACCTGGATACCTCGCATCATCTGGATCTCATTACCTGGATACCTCGCATCATCTGGATCTCATCACCTGGATACCTCGCATCATCTGGATCTCATCACCTGGATACCTCGCATCATCTGGATACTTCGCACCATCTGGATCTCCTCATCTAGATACCTCGCATCATCTGGATCTCATCACCTGAATACTTCGCATCATCTAAATCTCATCACCTGGATACCTCGCATCATCTGGATCTCATCACCTGGATACCTTGCATCATCTGGATCTCATCACCTGGATACCTCGCATCATCTGGATACTTCGCACCATCTGGATCTCCTCACCTAGATACCTCGCATCATCTGCATCTCATCACCTGAATACTTCGCATCATCTGAATCTCATCACCTGTATACTTCGCATCATCTAAATCTCATCACCTGTATACTTCGCATCATCTGGATCTCATCACCTGGATACTTTGCATTTAGAAGTGGAATCGGTCACTCACGGCTTAAACACTGATTTCGAACGGCGAAGCCGTGAGGGACCTGGTTAATTCTCTCTACGTTTTATGACTCCTAAGGGAGCCTCCATGCAAAGAAAAGTTGCCGAACGAAGCAAATACTCTTCGTATAATTAATTGTAATAATGTTCCGACGCTTATAAATAAGTTTCCTCTTATTTAAAATTTTCCGGTAAATAAATATTCACAGTTTAATTAGTTCAACACTTCTATAGTACTTAATATAGTATTACCGCGAATATTTGTGCTCAAGTTTACCAAGCCTGGCCCGAGCAATTTGCTTGAGTCTGGTCCCATCAGGACCCAGGCGTGTGTCTGTACGGACCGACCGTGTAAACAAACAAACAAACAAGGAACGCCCCCATGCTGATAGCACGCGTTTTAGTGTACTTATAAGAGGTACATTGTGGGTGTAGATATGAGTATGATTTGACATTGTGGGAGTATTTCGGCATTGTGGGCGTACCCCCACAGTGAACAGTTTCCAAATGGTATATGAGGATACTGTGAGCGTGTTAAAAGCAACAACAAATATACCCCCAGAACGATTTGTTTGTTTTGTGTGTGTTATTTGTCATCTTAAAACATACACTTTGCCACCCAACTATATGGATGGCGCCATCTATCTTAGTCAACTCCCACAATGTACATACAAAAAATACCCCCACAGTACAAATAATTACCCCCGTAGTGCATACCTGTACCAACAAAAAATCCAACTCCCAAAATGCATATTTATACTCATTGTGTACTCCCACAGCGCACAAACACAAATACCTCCGCAATGTATCTGGTGCGGGTATTAGTGTCCATCAATTTGTATGACATCTAAGGGTGCCGCCCAAACACAAACTGTTAGAATTGCTATGTTGGTTTACAACGTGCGCGGAATAGTATGGTTAGGCCCATGTATTAAAATGTAAAAATGATCTGGATGGTAAATGGGGACCACCCCGTCCTTTTGCTTGGCCAAGTTTGGTGGATTTATCAGGTCGACTTCGTAATCTCATAACCTTACCAAACGGTTCCATATTCCATTTCTTTATATTATTTATAATGATAATTGCATTATTTAACATTGCATATCCTTTTGACTATACAGGGTGAGTCAAAAAGACTGCAATAGTGGAAAGAAGCCATTTTGTTTTCAAAACCAAAATGAATTTTAAAACTTTTTAAACGTTGCAAGAATGATGTATTTAATCCTAACTTTGTGTGAAAAAATGAAGTCGATCGCATTTTCCGTTTGTCTTTGGTGAACCTTGTGACCAGTGCACCCATTTTACACGTTTGTCCACGAGATACCCAAAATATGCATCAGATCGCAAAATGTGTCTTTCATTCAAATTTGGAAACTTAAGTTCATTTGTGATGTTATTGGAATTTGATGCATCCTTTCTTGTTTACATGTGAGTTAGCATAATCAATTATAATCGTACCCATGCAATGAAAGCGTATAATTTTCTAAATTTTAATAAAATTTTCCATTTTTTTGTTGGCGGGATATTCAAATATGAAAATGCAATGTGTGCCATTTCACTGTGTTCGTGGACAAACAGGTAAATTTGGTTGAGCAGCAAAGAGGGTCACCAAACACAAACGAAAAATGCGATCGACTTCATTTTTTCACACAAAGTTAGGATTAAATACAACATTCTTGCAACGTTAAAAAAAAATTAAAATTCATTTTGGTTTTAAAAACAAAATGGCTTCTTTCCACTATTGCAGTCTTTTTGACTCACCCTGTATACCTACTTTTGCCCAGGTATTATGCGAGTCTTTAAAATTTTCATTCTTCGAACATACTTTCAAGGAGGCCCCACACGTTTACTATTTATTGGTATAATTATAAACTAAGAATCAATGTTGACCTACAAAGTTATGAATGTAAACAATATTCAATAACACTACTACATACTTATAAGTATCTCGTGTTGTATCAATTTTGAGAGCTAAGGACAAATATTTAGTCTCTTTTAAAGGTGTTTGTTGGTCGCCAACTCTAATCATCAGAGCTTATGCGGGAGCTTATGTACATGTACATATAATCGTCAACCATGGTTTTTCGATCAACTAAAACGTTGCGGGTTCCTGTTTTGTAGATAGTGAATCATAGTCAAAATGACCAGATGAATTAGATAAATAAAGGCCAAGAATGTTACATATTGTGGTGCGCGTGGTTTCGTCACTAAGTAACTTGAATTTCTATTCTGTTATTGTAAAAAATAAAACAAGCTATTTCCCACTGGTTTCTATCTTAAATTCATATTGTCTATTGAAAAAAGGAATGCTATTTTTATTTCATAATTTATCATGACATAATATACAACGCACGTGGCCTTTAGTATCACTCCAGTCTAAATGTAGATGCACAAGATAAAACAAACACGATTTACTCAGTCATTTTCAGTCCCTATTTTGCCTAAGATGGAAATGCAACTCCTAAAATATAAGATATCTTATTTCAAAATACTGTATGGTGAACCCTATTTCATTCAATGTACATGGCCCAACACTATATGGGACTATCATATGAGATTAATTTAATACTAATTTTAAAATGCTTCAAATGCTTAATTTATCAAAGCTATCTTAATTTAACTTTGTCACAAAGAGCTTTTAATTTGTAGCAATACATTAGATGTAACTGATTAATTTGACTTCACTAAGAACAATTGCGGTATCTGGAACAAACTCATTTGCTCATTAATCAAGAGCTATCAGGAGTCAGGATGATAAAGCAACGAAGAGCATGTAAACACTGTATACTTTGGTCAAATTCAATTCACATCCATGATTTTGATAATCACCGTCTCTTACACCATGCACACTGCATCTGCAATATGACCGTGGTACTTCTAATATTTGAAGCCGAGAGATGATTTCCCGGCCTGCAGTGTTACTAGTTGCGATATACAGACGTGTGCGTGTTCGCCTTCTCAATCCCCTTCCTCCAGCAGGCTACCTAGTAATGTGCGCGTGCGCAGTCTCGTCAATTTAAGTCACGCTTGCTGGAATTATTCACCAAGCAGAGATAATATTTAACACGCCAATGAATAACCCAGGTGAGCGAGTGAGTTACACATATTGCGGGATATGGAAAATAGTGTTTTGAATTCAATACATTGACTGGTCGTCAGTTTCTAGAGCGCTCTTAGGTACACGACATAAATATTGAGGTCAAAGCCATTCAGCATATTGATATCAAATCTATTTACATCGTGTTAAGACTGATTTACATAACCTGCCTGCTGTAAGCATACGCTGCTGTGAGGTACGGATATGTGTTAAAAATGCTCTTTTAAATTGATAGGATTTTGGTGTCGATTTATAAGATGAATATCGTTGTTTGCCAGTCGCTGGAGAAAAGGAGTTGCAGAAATAATTCATGTTAAATAGTATCGGCAGTGATTTGAGGTGTAATTGATGCTCCCGCAAGAGCTACACGGATCCGACAGTTCAGTTTATTTAATTAAAATATTGGACAGAATGGGTTATCCAATGCAGAGATTTGCCACCAAACCAGACCAGAATTTGATTTGCGGTATTTGTGCGGCAGTATTAAAAAACGCCGTGTTAACGCGATGCGGTCATGCGTTTTGTGACATATGTCTTGATACGTGGCTTTCACGTCCACTTACGGGGACCTGTCCTCAATGTAGAGCATCTATCACCAAGTACCAGGTGGCACCGATCTGGGCCGTAAGAGACATTGTCAACAACCTGAGTACCAAGTGTGAATACGACGACAGAGGTTGTAGACTCGTCATGTGCGTGGAAGCGTTAGATCGTCACGTCCGGAACTGTGGTTACGCCCCAGTGGAATGTGCTGCATGCAACACTATCGTAAACCAATGTGATCTGCCATCTCATCAAATCCAGTGTATCAAACTTAATGCAGATCTAGATGATCAACCGAATAGTACCTCTGGCAACGAGAGTCTCCTGCAAGAGATAGAAGGTCGACTTGTCTCGCTAGACCTTCAGCTGAAACACACGAAGAAGAAACTTGAATTCTCTGAGACGAACAACAGAAAGCTAGAACGTAATCTATCTGATACCAAGATGGATTTGCAACGTAAGAAAGGTGAATGTACCTTGCTGAAGGCACAGCTATGCGACTTCGACCCAGAATACCCCTACGGGTACTCACCAGAAAGTGTGGCTAAACTTTCCTTGCTAATTTCATGTAATCTTCTACTCAAACCAGATTACATAGACCGTAACAGAATATTCAATTGTATCAAAATAGCTTATGATAGTTACGCCAGATGTGGTTCACATTATGAGCATGATGTACACATGTTGGTAGCCACATCCTACGCAAGTAATTGGTTCACAGAAAATCAACGCATCAACTTCCACTGTTGGCTTCAGAGTATTGCTAGATATAGGAAATTTGCAGATTTGAATGGGCCACCTGGTGTGACAGCCAATGGAGTTTTCCGAAGATCGTCCTCTTTTCGTTGAAATAGATATTCTAACCTCTTATATGTTTAAAGGCATACATGTATAAATACCATACGAATGATCGGGTGTCTTTTGCTTTCATAATGTTCTAACGCAACACCTTGATTAATCTAGTTTGAATTTGAATTTTGGTATCCAGTATAATTTTCTTCTTGATATTTCAAAGATGTGTCATAAAATACATTTGAAACAGGATCCAAAGAAGAGCGCTTAAGCTTTGAAAATGTATGAGGGGAATTCTTTTAAAAAGAAACATAGATGAGGTTTTTTATTTTATTTCGAAGGATCTTTATGATATTTTCATTCTAAGTTTGGGCATGTCAAACTCGTATACACTTGTACAATATTGCGTTAATAATTTGTCATTCATTTTCAGAATTGCTTTAAATCTGAAGTATGTGTTAATCGTTGGTATGTGTATGTTTATTATGTGTACGTAAAAGTCCATAGAATATACAGTAATAGTCCGCCCCCCCCCCCCCCCAACACACACAGTCGATTTTGTGCAACGCTTGAATCCTGTTTATTGATTGCTTATCATGCCACCATATTAATGAGAAAGTGCGTAAAGCATTTGTCCATACCAAGAGGACCTTAAATATATCGCATTTGGATCGATATGATGCATTAAAGTCAATATAATATTGTAGTAGTATGCTTAAAAATTAAAATGGTTTGCTTTTGCTTACCGTACAAAAGAGAACATTCCTATTAAGCGAGTTTATTTTAGATTCTTAACGCTTTATATATTACATGTTATAAATAAATACTCAGACAAATTGAATGATGCAAGGTTAAATTTTGCTCAGCAAATAAATTGAATTCTATTACAATTCCTTACAGTTGTAAGTTTATGTTATAAAAAGTATTGAAAATCATGACACACGTAGATAACCCTTGTTCATTCGACTGAGAAAAAAATAACATATAGAGATTCTATTTGTAGTCTATACAGAAATCTGTGGTTGTATCTATTGCTGTCATTTTAGTGACAATATAAATCGCTCAATAAAAACCGTTGCGTTGCTATTTAGATGGATATGAAAATTGAAGGTGAATATTTTTGTCAGGAATCAACTATTATAATAGCATTTTATCTTATCACATCAAGCCAGTATTTCCACAGTAAACCACTTAAATATTGCGAATTGAAAATACTTTTAAAATTATGCATTAGTTTATTTGTAAAATAATTCAAATGATCAATACCAGATTGAGTTTATTTTGATAGGTTTCATTGTAAAAGCAAGTAAAAAGATAAACGATGGCATAAAACACACCAAAGATGGATTCAATTTCATTAGAACATAGACGACGTTGAACATTCATAATCATGATAATCAGATGAGCCTTGCGTTTTGCCAACAGAAATAAATTGCAATTTTCGTAACACCGGGTAATTGCGTCGAAAAATCAACCAAACTGAAGGTGACTCTACCTTGAATACGAATGCCAGACAAGATACCGGCATAAGGTGTACATAAGCTTGGGTTTATAATGAGCAACACTCTGAATAAGTAATTAGTGGTTTCCGCTGTAATTATGGTGATTTATCATTGAATCATGAAGCCTATTTATGCACAGCGAATCAAAATATATACCATTACAGTATAATGGTATATATTTTGTATATACGCTAAAAGGGCAACGTGCTATATTGATGTACGTAGCAGTCATAATGACTAAACGTTAATTTTGCGCATCTGGTTGAAATTGAAAACACTTTGAAAGGTTAATAAAATGTACCTGTAATTGAAATGCATTACAATATTTACTGGTACGCATCCGATCATCCGATAGGTATGAATAAATCTATGATTATATGCAACATGAATTATCATTGTAAATATTCTTGCTCTATAGTCATATATAAGGTGCATGGTTTTTTTCAATGATTCCATCCAACGTCAAAAGCTCATTCCTTACTCTATTTTGGCTATCTCTATTAATCGATGATGTAGGTTTTTAGTGCACGTCAGGCCACTGGTTTTGTCAGACCATCAGTCATCTACTGAAAGTTATTTCAAAAACATTTGCACATCAAAAATGAATTTATTGTTAGCCTCATGAGGGTGAAGGTAAGCCCTGCAAAATTAACGCTGTATTTTATTTACTTTTAGATTGCATGATTCTCTTGAAAGAACGCCATATGTCCTTATTATTGATACATGTACTCTGACAATATGCTTAAGCTATTTAAAATAGCGATTGGGTAGTTAGAGTATTATTAGCATAGTATATCATTATAATGATATTATAAACAAATATTACATAATTAGAACACGCATTGTAATATGAGATACATTAATAATAGTGATACTTCATTGCAATTATTAATAACGTGGTTTTTTTACGCAAACATCTTGCGCTCTTATAGCGCACAGTGTGTACTATTGGGAAGACTTAGAAATGATGTCATTAGTTCAATAGAAATTTAATTAATATCTATCTGGGTCGTCTGGATTAGTAACAAATAACTGGAACGGGGTGTGTGTATACATGGTAGATACCGATCAATATGATGCGGTAGTACTATGATAGGAATGATTACTTTATCCACTCGTGGCCTGCCAATTGGTACGGTGATAAACAAATTATTATAATACCAAAGGTAAACTTGTAGCCGCATATTTTAATATGTGTCATATTATTTTGAAGGTATCAACCCCATAAAACCTGATGACCCTAGAGCTATTTAAATGTTATTCCGAATAGTCTCAGATAGCTCAGATGAATTGTAATAATTAAAATGATATACTTGCTCATGCATGAATAATAGGTTGTTTGATGTTTTGACGCAACACATAATTACATTACATGTAAATACGTCGGGAAAAAGTACTATACCATTTAATGTCAAAATGACCGGTCATAGGTTGAGTAAATTAATTTGAGTATGATAAAAACTAAAATCATATCAACTCTGTAAGCGTAATTTAGACGAACAACTTGGTATTGAGCTTAATTTATGCAAATGTTGGTCTACCCCTTTCATGCAATTATTTATTGCTTGCCTTTCTCCGATATTTATACTGCCAGATTGCAGTTGTCTCTTTCAAAGAAAACGTTGAGATCTTAGTCTTAAAACCAACAAAAGGAGCTTTTTGACTTCTTCAAAATGACACCTTTGTGATTAAGATTGGATACTGCTTCTCGATTTTATGAAGAAAAGTTACTGTAAAATTGTCTTTATTGTCCATGTATTTCCATTCCTAATTCCATCAATATCTGAATTTGTCGACAACTGCACCCTCGAATATGGATTGTTACTATGCCATTGATTTCATTTTTGCTTTTTTGTCTTTAGACAAGATACGGTACTTAGGGCTACAATTTACAAATAATTAACTCAATATAGAGAAATAAACAACAAGTTTACAATTATGGATTTCATAACATGATTGGAACTGTTGTCAATGCTAAACATTTCCATTCCTCTACCTTAACAAAGACAATATCATTTGGATGATAAGATGTGCCGATTTACATTTAAAAATGCGTATTAAAGTATTTATTTGTTATGGAAATCGTCACATCCTAAATGAAATGGCAAGATAACATGGAATTTATTTAATATACAACACTGAAACATGAGGCGATTGTTTTCCTAATACGAAAAGAAAAGAAAAGAAAAGAAATCCAAAACTACAACCATCAATGGGTAAATTGCAGTTAATTTCGTATAGATGTGAACGATGAACTGTACAATAACAAGATAAAATAAATCAAAAACACAACAAGCAAACACCCCAACAAACGAACAAACAAAGCAAAAAAATAATATAAATTAATAAACAAATACAAAATACAAATGCACGCATTACAATTATGTCGGGCTCCTTCCACACGTGTATCTCCCTTTTCCCGTCCCCATGAGGAGCGGAATACATGCACTGATAGCTAGCTAGAGGTAACCCAATATGTTAGATCTTAATATTAAAACATTTAACCAGGGTTTACACGTGCTATCTTTAAAACTATTTAACAGGTTGTAACATGAATGAAACGGGTATAGTGTATAATGAACTAATCTTATTGAACACAAATCGATTGCTTTCATGGAAAACGGAATTATAATCGTTAAAAAACTAATCAAAGTGTCTTTTCTGACCAAACGATAATCAAAATCTCGTGCCATTATCAGGATTTGCAGTATAGGTCTGTAACCGAATTTAGTCCATACATGACTATCGAGTGTCGTTTTCCCGGTACCTGGATTACCATGCATCAACATCCTCACAACCAAACTGTCTATGCGTGATGTTGTGCGTTGGCGACTGCGTCACTTACTAAAGGGAACAAAGAGAGAGAGGGTTAGAAGTAAGTATGGCGGGAAGTATGGACATAGAATGAGCTACTTACACGAAGGTGAGAAAGTGTAAGTCTACCTATAATTAGGGTACTGGACAGATATATTACGGAACAGTGAAAGACTTTAAATGTGTGTGCGTTAGTCTAATTCCATCAATATCTGAATTTGCCGACAACTGCACCCTCAAATATGGATTGTTATTATGCCATTGTTCTCATTTTTGAATTTTTGTCTTGAGACAAGATACGGTATTTAGGGCTACAATTTACAAATAATTAACTCAATATAGAGGAACAAACAACAAGTTTACAATCATGTTTTATAAACGCAATCGGAACTGTTGTCAATGTTAAACATTACCATTCCTCTACCTAAACAAAAGATGACAATATCATTTTGATGATAAGATGTGCCGATTTACATTTAAAAATGCGTATTAAAGTATCAATTTGTTATGGAAATCGTCCCATCTTAAATGGCAAGATAACATGAAAATTAATTAATTATAAAAAGTCAATAATGTGGATGCAAACATTTACATATGCAACACTGAAACATGAGGCGATTATTTTCCTAATACGAAAATAAGAAGAAACAAATCCAAAACTACAACCATCAAAATGTGGGTAAATTGCAATTAAATTCGTATGGATGTGAATGATGAACTGTACGATAACAAGATAAAATAAACCAAACACCCTAACAAACAAACACCCAACAAACATCAAAAAACCCAACACCAAAACAAACAAACAAACAAACAAAGCAAAAATAATTAACATAAATTAATAAATAAAATAAATAAAAGTTTAGACCTTCAGAGAAAGGGAGTCGTTAGTCTTGAGTTTCATGTCAATAAGGCAATCGTCAGACTACTGGTTCTCTGAAGGTCTAAACTTTGAATTTTACAAAGCGCTCCCGTTTGGGATTGAGCACTTTTATCAAAAGATAGTCTAACCATGAAATATTATCGATATTCATGAATTTATGTTAATAAATTAATAAATAAATAAATAAAAAATTCGCGCATCACAATTATGTCGGGCTCCTTTCCACACGTGTATCTCCTTTTTCATATCCCCAGGTGGGAGGAGCGGAATACCTCCACTGGTAGCTAGATAGCTAGCTAGAGGTAACCTACTATATGTTAGGTCTTAATATTCAATATTAAAACATTTAACCAGGGTTTACACGTGCTATCTTAAAAACTATTAACCAGGTTGTAAAATGGATGAAACGGGTATAATACAGGATGTCCCTAAAAAAGGGTGCACATGTTTGAGCAACTTGTTGACCATGAAGTCCTAAAGTTTGATGAAATATGGTAATACACACGGAAAGGGAAAACACTCAGCTTTCAGATGCCGTTTATTTGATCTGATTTGGATTTGTCAATTCTGAGATATACCCAGTGTATCAAAGCTACCCAAAATCGACGTTGTGCCACTTTTACAAAAAGAATGATTATGAGCGTCAAAACGATACTAACATTGGTCTATCCATGGGCATCAATCGTCTTGAAACATTGGGTTGTGCATTTGACCAGAATTGTTTAAAAGAGGCTGAGGAACAAAAATGATGTCCTTGGCATATGTGGTAAGGGAGCAGATATTCTGGGTTCCTTCTGAAGTGCACGCCGCACGTTTTCAATGTGTTACTGTGTCCTGCCACTTTTCATATCTTAGTCTTCCAGAATGTTCTTTATTCATATTGGTGCTTGTACCATCTACCAAGTATTTCCAATACTCCTTTGTATAGGGGTATTCCTAGATGGTACGTGAGTGTTTGGGAAATGAATGGCAAACTCTCTGGTGACTTCTGCTGGACTTCTCGTTTCATGATATTTTAAGACCACGAACACCCTCTTCTTCTAATGAATTGAGGCCGCACCCGGCCATATATAGACGTCTGTTTTGTTTTGTTTTGAAAATGTAGGCCCAATAAACATTTTGTGAAACCTCGTCAAAAGGACTGGTTCGAATCATGTAACAAACATCTTTATTATTCAGTTCTGCTTGGATACAGAGGCACTCATTTTATTATTTAAACCTATTTAATCTCAATACAAAAATGTTATTTTGCATAACACTGGTGAAGGGCAATCGTACAAGTGGAAGTTGTATCTTAGGAGTAACCCTTTTAAACTGTAAAGTGGCACAACATCGATTCTGGGTAGCTCTAGTTAATTGTCCATATCTCAGGATTGACAAATCCGAATCAGATGAAATAAGCAGCATCTGAAAGCCAGGTGTTTGGTCTTTCAATATATGTTAACATCTTACACCAAATGTTAGAACTTCATGGTCAAGTTGGGTAAACACGTGCACCCTTTTTTTAGGGACATCCGGTATAGTGTATAATGAACTAATCTTATTGAACAGAAATCGATGGAAAACGGAATTATAATCGTTAAAAAACTAATCAAAGTGTCTTTTCTGACCAAGCGATAATCACAATTTCGTGCGATTATCAGGATTTGCAGTATAGGTCTGTAACCGAATTTAGTCAATACATGACTATCAAGTGTCGTTTTCCCGGTACCTGGATTACCATGCATCACAACCAAACTGTCGATGCGTGATGCTGTGCGTTGGCAACTGCGTCACACTGGAGGGAACAAAGGGAGAGGGTTATAAGTAAGTATGGCGGGAAGTATGGACATTGAATGAGCTACTTACGGTGAGAAACTGTAAGTCTACCTATAATTATTAGGGTACTGGAAAGATATATCACAAAACTGTGGTTTGTTTAATTTTATACGAATTAACAAATAATTAATGATGGATATGATGGGTAGATGTCGGTTAACAGGAAAGCTCTTTCGTGATGCTAAAACCAACTGCATTATTCGATAAGATATATGTGCCACTCAAAAATAGCGATTATTATCAGTGTAACTTCAACTCTAGCCAGTTTCAGAACTCCTGTCCAATAATAATTACGTTATTGAAAATGAAAAGCATCCGAGAACCTCATGCCCAACTTATAACACTAAATGCTCTAAACTCTATTATGTGTTAACATGTTTAGGCCTATGTCTCTTAAGTTTTTCTTTCATTTTCCAATATAAGCAATAGAGGTAATTATTCGTGCTAACGTAAAAGGAACACATTTTGATCTTTAGTTTATTGGGAATTTTCTTTCAAGATCCTTGAATCATGTTAATTAAGATGTCCAGATTTATAAGCCATGGAAAAACTTCATTGGACAACATCATATCGATGGTTTTTTTGCAGTAGCAATCCATTTAAAGATTTGTTTAGTCATGTGAACTATCATTTTAAGGGACATGAGGGATATATTCAACAGCTATGCATGGTTGTGAAATTGTGATGATAATTTTGCTACAAAAAGAGTAGTACTTTTCCATACCAGTCACTGCACTTGACTATCAACACCGTAATTAAAACCTTGGACTCACTAATACTTATGTAGTATTTTGATACTCTATTGCAATAACAGTTTATTACATTTCAATGAGATCCTCGCGATATACAGTCATCGCTTGTATATACAATCAATCATCCATTTATTTACTTTAATGTAATATTAATCATACAGGGTAGCTGGTATCGTCAAATCTCAGGTATGTTTCAGTGACCCTTTTCATTGGAATTCCAATAATCATGATAACCATCTAATAACCTGTCGCAAATATTTTCAAGGCTATCCGAGCCGATATATAGTAATTATGACTCCCGCCTTTCTTGATCAAAGAATTCATTCATCAGAAAATGAATAGCTATCGGAAAGCACGTGCATACTATGAATAGCCATGGCGTTAGAATGCCAGCGGGTTTTGTATCACCAGCGATGATAAAAGTACCTGGTCTATTGTGGGTATTTCCGTTTCTATTGTGGGAATTTCCCTGACAGCTGTACGAGTGGCACCTGCCACGACGCCGTAGAGATGTGAAGTTATTTTAATAGTAGAGGTGCGAGAGATGGGAAAGATCATTGATTTTAATCAAAGGTGTTTTGGGGCGCCCGCTACGGCGGGGCCCTGTATTGTCATGAGTTTGCGAAAACTTACACAATTTGGTATTTCTAGATATTATGTTTACTGATGGTCTCTTACTAACATTTACGTAACATTGAAATGTGAAGTTGTAGTGTACGAGTGCTATCGGCGTTCACGAACTATAAACGAGGCTGACGCTCGTTATTATAAGGATGGAGATAGTCACACTCGGTCGCATTCTCGTTATGAATGTGTACAGTATCTCAGCTATAATGCTGCATAGATGTATTATAATAGCAAAGCTAGCATTGCATGTATATTGTACAGGGCATTGAGAGGTGTGTGGGGGTTGGGCGGTGTACAGTTGTACAGTTGTAGTTTACACAGTCCGCTGTTCAATATGAATTACTACATGTATAGATCAGTGGGTTGGTCTTGGTAGTTTGGTACGTGGGTATAATATAAACACCAGGAAAATTGGAGTCTTCAATTCTAAACTTCTGAGTTCTCTTTTAAAATTTCGTTAGTAATATGATTAAGTCGCTTTAAAATTATTACTTTATACATCAATCACATTGAATGATGAATAAATGAAGTTATGAATTCATAAATCAATAATTGATTGACTATTGACAGATATAATAATACTAATTGGTTGGTTGGTTGGTTGGTTGGTTGATCGATCGATTGATTGATTGATTGATCGATCGATCGATCAATACTAAAAATAATAAATGAATTCATGAATGCATAGATTAATTAGATAATCCTTCAATTGGATTAACAAGTCATTTAATTTATTTAATCAATTAATTTTAAAATTCAATGAATAGAAATAGTTAAAGAATAGATAAAACATGAATATATAAATAATGTAAACATCCTATCTAGAGCTTAACGGGTTCGCCGGCGGACAAGTTTAAGACTGTTAAACTTTCGTCAGGATTAGCTCTGACTTCTTCAGGACCAAATTATTGTAATATAATAATCTATTTTACAATCCTATCTAGATTTATCTATACACATGGAAAAAAGTATCGCACCACTGGGGTTTTTTTTAAAGTGCAAATGTGGCCTCGAATTTTGCCACCATGGTGTGATATTAAGCATCATTTGTTTGCGTAAGCTGTCCAACAAAATGTTGTGCAATAAAAGGGCCACATTTTAGTTTGTGACGTAATCGATGTAATGTTTTTTCAAGGTCAAGGGGAAAATGCATGTTTTTGTCAAAAAACATGCATGGAAAATGTTTGGGTATAACGCGATATTGAGAGGCCCGATGATTAATCTCTAAAGTTGTAATCTTTGGTAACACAATTAAGTATTCCAAGGTCAAAGGTCATCTGGGGTCAAATTAAACAAAAAAACTCCCTTTTTCGTACGCTCAACGGTTATGGGGTCTAAGGTCAAAATAGGTCAAATTTTAAAGAAGTTCAAATGACAAAAGCAATATTGCGAAGGTGTTGACCTAGGTCAAATAAACAAAAACAAAATCAACGGTGACTAATATAATGACTATTTTAAGTTTTTAAAGTCTATTCAATATCGCGTTATACCCAAACTTGTTTCATGAATGTTTCTGGACAAAATCATGCATTTTCCCCTTGGCCTTGAAAAAAACATTACATCGATTACGTCGTCACAAACTAAAATGTGGCCCTTTTATTGCACAACATTTTGTTGGACAGCTTACGCAAACAAATGATGCTTAATATCACACCATGGTGGCAAAATTCGAGGCCACATTTGCATTTTTCAAAAAAAACCAGTGGTGCGATACTTTTTTCCATGTGTATATTTAATATATTTGTAATTAATCAAAAATCCTATCTAGTTTTATCTATTTCATATACGAAGGTCAGTCAGTAAATAATGAAAGTGATCATAGTATGGGATGCATGGGTGATTCTATTGAGGGATAATGTAATCAATACAAAGTATGAACCTTTGTCTTTCAAACAATACACTTTCGGATTTCTTAGTATCAACTATGACGTCATAGCATTAGCGTAAACTAAGTAGGCCTACACTTGGGACACTGCCTGAAATTTTTCAATATTTGGCTGGATATGTAATAGGTTGAAATATGGGTTGTTTGAAATATTTGCGTGTATCTCGGCAATGCAAGAATAGAAACAGATAACAATTGGTGCATAGTTAGAACACACAATAATCTCTGTTTCACACCTTTTTTTTAGATCCGAATTCCTTAATACAAACAAGAAGGGACCATCTCAAATACGCTTTTATTAAGCAAAATCCGCAACAATAAACCTTAGAAAACAACAAAGGATAAAGAACAATCGAGGGATCATAATTGAGTAAATTGTTGTGGGATGTAACGCAATAATAGTGGGCATTTCAAAAGGAGCTGATCATAAAAAAAGAGGTTGTGGCAGCCATCTTTGATTGATATATTCATGTATATCTTCATATTGACTAGCACAATAATTATACACATTGATAAACGCATTTGTCAATATTTCTGATTAGAATTTGAAGGCACAGTAAGCTTTAATCTGGTAAATTTCATGATTTTAGCCATTTTTGGCCCAGTTCAAAATTATCTGTCGTCTGCGCATGCGCATATTTTCTGTAAGTTTCATGTGAATAAGTTCAGATAATTAGTTAACTATCCTATGGAATCTTCCAAAGGGGTTTATTGCTTGTTTTTTTCCTAAATTGTTTGATTTTCCGCAAAACTAGTGATTCACTGACTGCATTTTTCAATGAAAATGGACTATTTGAAATACTGATATTTGTATACCTTATTCAATTGCTTCTCCTTATTTTTTCCTCTTATACTGCACATTTCAAATTGCACAGGGATTAAAGTTATTGTCTTTTGTATCATAATTATGCGGAAAAAAAATCGGGATTTACCTTCGTCTGATGTCATGTTATGCAATCTTCTTACCACGTGTTTCATTTAAACAATTCAAATTTCCCGCCAAATAATTGATTTAGCAGTGTCCCAAGTGTACTGACTTTAAGCTAATGCTATCATTACGTTCCATCGTCCAGTATAGTTTGAGCCAAGTTTCAGATATTGTCTGACCATGGTCTGACAGGGGCTGACATATTGAATTGGCTATCATGCTAGTATTTGTGTGTGAACATGGTATGAATGGAGGTGATACACCCTGGACCAACTGTCTAGACGACCCGAAAAGGCACTCGCTGTAACCACGCTGCAACACTCCTGCTATTGGCACTAGTATGTCGGTCTTTAGCCCCATTGGGCTACATTTTAAACTAAAATCTGCTATATAATTGTAATTTTTTATTTTATTTTAACTTTATATTTGACAAAATCTGAAATTACACTAGTTTTTAAACAAATTCAAGTTCAAACATTGAGTTTCTTAACGCAAGAACATTGAAAAGTTGCGTGTTGGGCTAAAAAAAATCTACCCAATAATTGTTCAATTCAACACACTGACCGCACGCTGGGAAGACCCTGAGGCAGTCTGTCTACAATCTAGCCACATGAATTGACACACGTGGTGACTTTCAGCCACATTGGGCTAAGTTTTAAAACTAAAAAATCTGATCCAGGGATAATATATTGTGACTTTTTTCGAATTTTGAACTTTTGACTTTAACCAAATTTGAAATAGTACTAATTCCAATGACAAATTGAAGTTAAAGTGTGTATTTATCAACAAAACAACTTTCAAAAGTAAGACTTTGGGCTTCTTTCCACCCAGAAAATTATCCAATTTAATTGAATCTAAATAAACTTGTTTATGAGTAAACTTTGAACATTTTCTGTCAGAATACTTTTAGCTAATTTCGTTAATATCCTATGGGATTCACTCGTTCGACCAGCAAACAATATGAATATTATTCATTTATAAACATTAACACAAGAAAAACAGCAACAACTGTAATAATTACGTTTCAAAGTCCCCACTAATACCATGCTAGTACCAAGTTATTCCACTACGGACAAAACCAGGATACCACCCCTGGCGCGGCGGGGCCATGAGCAGTGCTTGGCCAGCGATCCTAGTAGCCGGGCTAGAAAATACACAGGCGTGGTGCAATAAATCAAATAAATCAGCCAAAGAAAGTCATGATATATTACCCCGGATACCAGGGCATATCCGTGGTCAAAAAAATCTCAGAATATAAAGGGAACGGAACCGTGATGTGACGTCATAGTACATACTTAGAAATCCAAAAGTGTATTGTTTGATAGACAAAGGTTCATACTTAGTATTGATCACACTAACACTCAATAGAATCGCTCATTCATTCCATACCATGATCACTTTCATTACTTAATGACTGACCCTCGTATTTGTAATTAATCAAATGAAGCATATGTTCACTCAAAGGTAGGCATTATCCCAGTGCCGAGGAGCCGAAAATTACCCTTTTTCAGCACCCATGGGTGTTGGAGCATCCATGAGTGTTGGATTTTTCCCAAGTGGGTATTTTTTTCCCATTCGGGTGCTCCTACTCTACTCTTACTCTTATTTCACCTTTCACCCTTTCTACTACCTTCTCTAGCTTATGTACTTCCTTTCGCATCCCAGTTGGCTAGGATAGGTGAGCCAAGTTAACTGGCTAGTTAGTTCGCCTTTCTGGTTTGTCTAGGATAGAGGTTCTATTCCTATGTGTAGGTTATAGGCGCCTAATCCCTGGAAAGATCGAGACTTAACTGATATCTTTCTGAGGTACAGGATACAGATCCTCAGTTTGATGGTGACGGCGCAACACCACACGGTGTTAGTGTGGGTGCCAACTGGTGATGTTACTATCCCTCTCTCTTTTCTTCTTCCTCTCCCAATCATAGAGTAAGAATAGGTGTTGCATTTAAGGTGTGGGTACCCTTCACGAGGAAGGATCTGGGCGCCCACCTCGTTGTATGTATTTCCATCAGTACACGCCCATGGAAACCTTATAGATAACCTATGATGACGAAACTTAGTAATGGGGCAGCCACCAGCCTAGCATACCAAGGTGGTACCTCCGGACCCAGAGGGGAAAGTAATGGGCAACAAAACCAATCCCGACCCTTGTCCTGTGATGACGCACCGAATGGAGCCGAAGGAAGGACTATGGGAAAGGATCTTAAGTTAAGAAAAGTCATACGATTTGGTACATGGAATGTGAGAACGCTATTACAGCCTGGCACTCTGGAGCTTCTGACCAGACAGATGGACAGATGCAAAGTGAACATCCTAAGTATTGCTGAAGTACGCTGGTCAGGAAAAGGCCACTTCTCCACAGATGACCACACCATATACTACTCAGGAAATGAGAAAGGAGGGAGCAAAGGTGTAGCTTTTATCACCAGTAAAATCATCTCAAAGTATGTCTTGGGCTACAACCCAGTCAGTGACAGGATCATCTCCATCAGATTCCAAGCTCGGCCTATTAACCTCTCAGTCATTCAAATATTTGCACCAACCTCCGCAGCCTCTGATGAAGATCTGGAATGTTTTTACAGCCAACTGCAGGAAACCCTTGATAGCATTCCGAAGAGAGATATCATCATGATAACAGGTGATTTCAACGCAAAAGTTGGAGAAGGTATTCAAAACGAAGACGAAACCATGGCCTTGGGCCCGCATGGCTTGGGAAGCAGAAACGAAAGAGGTAGTACACTCGTGGATTTCTGTGTAGCAAACAGACTTACTATCACAAACACAATCTTCCAACAACACCCGAGGCGGAAGTACACTTGGATATCACCAAACGGCATCACAAGAAACCAGATTGACTACATCCTCATTAGCAGTAGGTGGAAGTCTTCTATCAAGATAGCAAAAACCCTGCCAGGGGCAGATATAGGTAGTGACCATCAACTTCTGATTGCTGATTTTCGAATCAAGTTGAAGATGACCAAAGGTGCTCCCAAACCCTGCAGATTTGATTTGCAGCATCTTGATGACAAATACAGAGTGGAGACCAGAAATCTGTTTCAAGAACTGATGGTTAGAGATGAGGAAACAACTCCTGATGAACTCTGGCTGGACATCAAAAACTCCATTCTCAGCGCAGCCAAAAAACATGTTCCTAAGAAACATAAGAGAAAGACCACATCATGGCTGTCACATGAAACCATCAACTTAGCAGATGAAAGACGCCAATTGAAGGAAGCTGGTCTGCAAGGCAGTAACCTATACAGAAGACTTTCAAGTGAGGTTCAATTGAATTCTAGGAGAGATAAAAATAAGCATATCCGACAGCAATGCCAAGAACTTGAGGATCACAGTTTTCACAAAAACAGCAGAGATCTCTTTAGATGTATAAAAAACATCACCTCAAAAACGACAACTAGATTGGCTATCATCAAGAATGAGCAAGGAAAGGTCTTGACTGAGAGTGACGAATTCAAGGATCGTTGGAAAAACTACTGTGAAAATCTGTATGCGTCCCAAGAAGAGACAAATGGCTCACAGGAGTCTCCCCCTCCTCCACTAGGTGAAGATGAGCCTGATATTCTTCTGTCTGAGGTTCAGGAAGCCATCAAGAAGTTAAAAAGTCAAAAGGCACCTGGTCTAGATGATATTCCAAGTGAGCTCCTGAAGCAAGCTGATGATTCTGTAGCAGTTATTATGCAAAAGCTGTGCAATACTGTGTGGAAGTCAAGAGTATGGCCAGAGGATTGGAAGAGATCAGTTTTCCTAACACTTCCAAAGAAAGGGGATGCTAGCGAGTGTAAAAACCATCGTACTATCGCTCTGATACCACATGCAAGCAAAATCCTGCTGCACATCATCAACAAACGTCTCAGACCTCATCTTGAACGTGAACTTCCTGCTGAGCAAGCCCGTTTCCGGAGAGGCCGCGGCACAAGAGATCAGATAGCCAATGTACGTCACATAATGGGAAAATGTTTTGAATTCCAAAGGGAGCTCTTCATGTGCTTCATAGACTACGCTAAGGCCTTTGATTGTGTGAGATATTCCGCATTGTGGACAGCACTGCAAGAAATGGGAATCCCTTACCACCTCGTCCACCTAATTCGCAATCTGTATGATGGTCAAGCTGCCTGTGTGCGCACTGAGAAAGGAAATAGTGACTGGTTTGTTCTAGGTCAGGGAGTCCGTCAAGGGTGCATACTTTTCACCAGCACTCTTCAACCTTTATGCAGAGTCTATAATGAGACGTGCATTGGATGATTGGCCAGGGGGGCTGTCAGTAGGTGGATACCAAATACACAATATGCCGATGACACCACCCTGTTTGCAACAAATATGGAAGAGATGGCGGAACTCCTGAAGAAAGTCAAGGTGGAGAGTGAGCAGCTTGGCCTACGTCTAAATGTCAGCAAGACCAAGATCATGTCCATAGGCACAGATGGTGTTGGAGAGCCTCTCATAATTGATGGTAATGAGGTGGAATCGGTCTCGAAATTCAACTTCCTTGGATCCCTGATCACCAAAGAGGGTGGTTGCAGCCAAGAGATTAGACACCGTTTAGCAATGGCCAGATCAGCAATGATCAACCTAAGCCAGATCTGGGCTGACAGAGGAATAACCAGAGCAACAAAAACCAGGCTAGTCCAAGCCCTTGTATTTCCAATTGCCATGTATGCATGTGAGACGTGGACCCTAACCAAAGCTGACAAAAACAGAATAGCTGCTTTCGAGATGTGGTGTTGGAGGCGTATGCTTCGTATCGTATGGACAATGAGAAGGACCAATGCCAGTATTATTGAAGAAATAGGGGTGTCTAAACGACTTCTTCATGCTATCAACACCCAAATGCTGAGCTACTTCGGCCATAGCTAACGTCGCAAGGGTAACAACCTAGAGAAGATGATCATGCAAGGCATGATTGAAGGGAAGCGCAAGAGAGGCAGACCTCGTTACCGGTGGATTGACCAAATAAAATTGATTACTGGACACCCTCTCCGTGATTGTTACTCCTTTGCTGAAAATCGTTATTTGTGGCGTAGTATCTGTAAGGTCACGAGCTGTCAGTCATGACAGGACCGAACCAACCACCAAATGAAGCATGTTCATTTGAGCGCCCATTCCTTTTTAAAGGAATTTTATATGCTTTACAACAGTATAAGATTAATTTCTTATTTTCAACAAAAAGCAAAGTATTCGTCAAATAGCATTGTGGCCGCAAAACAAGTTGGCCAAACGTGTCAATAAACCAACCAAAACTCTGTGTTAGGTTTTCGTAAAAGGCTAATGTGTTATCTCGTATAATTAAAAACTGTAGATATAGACGTAGATGCATTTGATGCTAAATTGAAATAATTGTAAACACTTACAATTCAAACACATTTACGGCCATTTGACCTTGTTGTGTGCATTAAACCATCAAATTGCTGTTCTGTGTGCAAAGTGTAGTTAATCTAGTTTATCTTCCGAAGAAATGAAAGTAATGGAGTGATAAATAGGCAATGACACATTTTGTAAGCTGGCCACGTTTCCAATGGGATTTATACACATAGAATGGAATTTGCTAAAATGGTCATTATCATCACACCAATTGCCTGAATGTTCCTGAAAAAAATAATTATTTAACCCTTGGATAAGCAATTAATCCTGTGACACAAGGGTGTAAAATGAAAAGGCAAATCTGAATACCAGCATCATCTGTTACGAACTAAGAATGCCAAGATGCCAGATCCTCCTCTGTTTAGGAAAATGGTGCTTTGAGCGTAATGTGTGATGGCAAAGAATGGAAGATCTTGTGGGTTGAAGTAGTTTAAAGCCCCTTTCCCCAAACACATAGAGATCAATTGAAGAAATCATGTGCACAATTGATTTTTCAATCATTTACCATATTTTAACAAGTAATTAAGAAGGTATGGGTAGAATCAAGGAAGAATGAGACACTGAAATCAGTCCTTATAAGTTGTGAACAAATGAACCGACTTAGAACCACCTTTGTATAAATATTGGCTCATTTAATGTGCATTACATGCAAATCTATGCCTTGTTTGTAAACTCTAACTCCATTTCATCTTGCTACTGTTAGTACATTATGCATGTCTTAACTGTGTAAATCCCATTGGAATGCCGACAAATGCGGTCGGCTTACAAAACCTGTCACATTTTGCTTATTTGTCACTCGATTACTTTCATTTTTTTGGAATATAAACTAGATTAAATACACTTTATACAAATAACAACTATCTAATGGTTCAATGCACATAACAGGGTCAAATGACCGTTTTGATACTGGATGTAGTGTAATATTAAACTATCTTTAGAAAAAGATGCATCAGTGGAAATCAAACCCTTCACACAATTTGAACAACTTTATTATTGACTTATATTATTATTACATGAATTCACTGACGCGATTTATGAAACAATATTCAAAAGTATTGTATACAACTGTTTCACTCAGTGTTTTATTAGACCTTAACCCCAACCCACAGGCACTTGGGGCAATCAATTCATCTTTCCAAATCGATACTAGTTTCTGCGAGTGAGAGTCTGATCGAGTATGTATTACTGTTGAGGAATTATTTCATGACAGTGCTTGAGACTAAGCGGGTTTTGATGATGTTTCCTTTTGATCAATTGATAAATACCGGCTTGGCCGTCCCTCTAATTTAAATGTCATTGTTATAATATAGCTGAATGTTAAAATAAATCACATGGATGTGATAAACCTGTAGATACAGCCATGTGTTTTGAACTCTCCACCCTTCCCGTTGCATGTCCAGATTTTTACATTTTACACCATCTGAGATTTGAATTAGCATATCTCAATATATACTTGTTCTACCCCATAAAAAGTATATCTTTTCTGAATGGTAATCTCACAAGAAATCCAAATATGCTATTGGAATTTATATAGGACCTAATGTTGAGATTAAGAATGTTAAAAAATATTGTTTTTTCTTATTTTGATTAAAGCTCAATAATATTTGTATACCTATCCCAATCATAACTTTACTATGCATATTAGTTCCTCGTGCAATTACCTATCAAAACATAATGGTTTTCACGGGTAACTTGTTGAAATATACTATGTCGGGAAGTGAATGAGCACAAAAATTTAAATTTCATATTTTTTAGAGTTTACAAATATATTTGTTGGGGTATACCGTATGCCCCTTATCCTGATTTAAACAGCATTTTTGAATTCCCCTATTTAAGAGCTTTCCAAAAATGTATAATTTTGTTGTTGTTATAGTCATGTATGTAAAACCAATGAATAGGGCAAGTTCACTGTGTAAACGAATGGAGAGAAAGCCAAGGACAATGCAATCGATTCATGATTACAATTGTTACATAATAGTTGACACGTTTGTTGAAACAGAAACTTATAGAATATAAAAAAATCTATAAAATGAGAGCAAAATCATGTTTGTACCATACAGGGATAAGGAGTTATTGTAAATTAAACGTAGAATTGGGAACATTTTCTATATTCCCCATAGAGATAGTACACAGCGCCACCGCCATATTCGAAATATAATCAATCATATCTCAGCCAAACAGTTATAGAAATACCTGATATAATACCTGATATATTCACACAATGTAGCTAGATAAATAGGCTTTCACATGACACCTCAACCATAGCTCTACCACATTTAGTTGTTGAGTTAATAGAGAGAGATGGATGATTCGTCATCAAAAATGCAACGCCACCACCCTTTTTGGGTGGTGAGTTCAAAACACATGGCCTTATGGATGTTAACAAGTTATTTCATGACAGGGCGAAAGGCTACATCAGCTTTTTTGTGTTGAGCGACCTTGGTCCAAAACACACATAGCTTCAAACAAAACACCCACAATTTGATCAACTTTACTTTGTGTTATAATATTGGGTGACTCTGGAAGTTTTGGAGAAAAGTACCAGAAATAAATAACAGAACAGAAATTGATATATAATATATAATGTAATTTCGCTCTGGATGTGATGTTAGAAATATATAAGTAATCATAGAATTAATTAATTTGAAAGGATTTATCATTGTTACCACAGCCATTATAAAATTGAGTTAACTTTTCATTTACAAATATCATTAATTTAACCTCTCCATTCCGTGCAATTTTTTTTCTCATTTATAATAACATTGATCTGTACTATCCCATTGAGGAAATGAGTCCGGGGAGGGTACTCGAATAGTGAATAGGGTAGGGGAGTGAGGCTGGGCAGTCTGAAAAGAGGGGCTTACCGAACTGAACGGGCACCAAAACAGGGGCTTACCGAACTGAACGGTCGCCGAAATTGGGGTCTTAGAGAACTGAATTCTAATACAAAATTATTATTAATTATGTGATTGAAGAAAGAAAAAATCGCAATTAAAACACTCAGGCATTCAATCTAAATATATAGCTTTAATAGTATTTAAAGTAAACAAAATACATTATAATCAATGCTTTATTATACTACATTAATGACCTTAGATTATGGTTTTTCACACCTTCAGTGAAATTTTGACTTCGAGGTCATCAAAATATCAAGGTTGGTATTATTTAGCATTCCACATGAGTGATCAATCTCATTATTCAAAGACTATTCAGGGCTTGTCAAAAATGTTTCCCATGTGAAACATGATTTATTAGGTCACGAAAAATATCAACATTGTACGTGATTGAAGTAAAGGGTTCAACAAAAGAAAGTATACCACTTTGTTTATGTCATTTTGAGTTACATTCAATTTTGTTTTGACCAAACAGGCTAGATAGGCATTTAGATGAATCTTTTAGGCATAATTTGGTACCAAATTTGCCCCCTAACAACAAAGATAAACCATGATTAGCACCATTTAAAGAAAAATATCCCATTTTCAAAAGTCGCATTTCCAATACACAGCACGAGAAGAAAGGACCAATTGGGGTCTCTCGGGGTGTGTGTATTAGCAAGGATTGACGGGGCTATCGATCGCACGGTGCAAAATGCGGTGGGTCTTACGACATTGTGCTTGTTGTGTGTGTTAACAATTGGTCTTTTTTTCTCGTGCTGTGTATTGGAAATGCGACTTTTGAAAATGGGATATTTTTCTTTAAATGGTGCTAATCATGGTTTATCTTTGTTGTTAGGGGGCAAATTTGGTATCAAATTATGCCTAAAAGATTCATCTAAATGCCTATTTAGCCTGTTTGGTCAAAACGAAATTGAATGTTACTCAAAATGACATAAGCAAAGTGGTATACTTTCTTTTGTTGAACCCTTTAGTAATAATTCATGTTGAGCACTCAATAGTATCATGCATCATAGACCCTGGTTAGGGATGATTGCATACATGGCGAAAAACCAGTGTGCATGGATTGTATTACTGCCCTTGACCTTGATGTGTGCATTCAACCTTTAAAATATTACTGTAGTTGGTCGTGTGCCACAAATTGGAACCCCGTATTTTGAGGAGGTGTGACAATTTTACACTGTTAATGATGTTTATGATATCACCGTTTCTATATTTCTCGTCATAAAATAACCAATTTGGTGTCATTACAAAGCACAATAAGTGTTCTTTCCATACCATCCAAAAAATAATATCTTAATTATTTCAGCAATTAATTGATCAAAGGGTGCTGGTGGAGGAGGATGAGGATTCAGAGGAGGCCGAGGATGAAATCTCTTAGACACGCTATGAAATACTTCATTCACTTCAATTATTGATAATCAATATACATACTAGGTGGAATGTCAGAGAGATCGGGCTGTTGTGTACCGATTACAGGTAGTAAACAGGAGTGCTGGAGAGGAGGATGAGGAGCTAATCTCACAGACACGCAATAAAATACTTCATTCATTACTGACCATTTCTCTCTCCAACAAATTACAACTGCCTCACCTACATGGTGGATGTATTCAGCAACTTTTATGTTGTGGTTGGACAGACAATTTACCTATGACAAAACAATACCCATTTTATTTCAATTATGCATTTTTCATTACGACACGTCATCAGTAGATAGCAAGTCTATCAGAATAAGTTGTTATCTATGCTATATTCAGTAGATAGCAATTTTATCAGAGTAAGTTGCTATCTTCAGTAGATAGCAAGTCTATCAGAGTAAGTTGCTATCTTCAGTAGACACGAAGTCTATCAGAATAAGTTGCTATCTTCAGTAGACACCAAGTATATCAGAGTAAATTGCTATCTGCAGTAGACACCAAATCTATCAGAGTCACCTTTGGCCTATTTTACAGTTGATTACTGACCATTTCATTTCAGAAGATAAAATAGATTAGATACAAACAATACTATAGAATGGGAATACTTTGACCCTTGATCAATCATGTCTAAACTCTGTCAATCCCATTTGAATGGTGAACAAAATGGGTCAGCTTACAAAACCTGTCACCTTTGGCCTATTTTTCAGTTGATTAGGCTATATTAAAAAAATCTTTTGTCTCAAAGCTCTTCAGTTTTTCAAAACCTAATGCGGAATGCGGGTTTTTTAAAGGTTTTTTTAATAAATATAAAATATTGAAATCCTTGTAAAAGTGACCTTTTGTATTTAAAATGATGTGATCAATGAAAATTGGAAAAATTGGTGAAACTTTGGGATTTTTTTTGAAAAAAAAAAAATTAAATTAAAAAAATTAAATGTTTTTTTCCTTTTTCTTCTTTTTTTTCTAACGCGCACCAATTAACTAACATGCGTGGGAGCTTTGAGACAAATGATTTTTTTAATATAGCCTTACTGACATTTTCTTTTCGGAAGATAAGATAGATTAGATAAAAACAATACCGTAGAATGGGAATACTTTGACAAAAGTTTGATAGTGACATTTTCTAATTTGGTGTAATTATAACAATATATTACCCTGCTAAATAATGATATGTGTATCTTGAACTGGAATTAAACACTAAGCTGCAAGATGTTTTCTTTATTTTTAGGTATTTTTAGGAGACACTTTTTCTCTCCAACAAATTGCAACTGCCTTACCTACATGGTGGATGTATTCAGCAACTTTTATGTTGTGGTTGGACAGACAATTTACCTATGACAAAACAATACCCAATTTATTTCAAGTATGCATTTTTCATTACGACACAGACCAGCATTTACTGAAAAGTGGGGTCACTTTGGCCCATGTTAATGTATACATAAGAAAAAT
Source organism: Ophiura sarsii (assembly GCA_035610835.1). Lineage (NCBI taxonomy): Eukaryota > Metazoa > Echinodermata > Ophiuroidea > Amphilepidida > Ophiuridae > Ophiura > Ophiura sarsii. The sequence continues at coordinate 110,185,485 of CM069441.1, read as the reverse complement.
TCAAAACAATAAATTTCAACATTTACAACCAATTTATTTGTTAATGCTTGTAAATATCAAAACAAGCAATCTCACCACAAATTAAATGATTTATCATGTTTATTTGGAATGTTAATCTCTAGTTTTATAATTTGTTTTTTAGTATTTTTGGTATTTATTACATGCTAATCTGTAAAATTGTCAAAGAAGTATAATATATTTTGTTGAAATACTTCAATGAACTTTACAAAACCTTAATTATAAAAACAAGATTGAAATATCTTATCATCCAAGTAGGTTTGAAAGAGTTTTTTTGCAAGTGGGCCAAAGTTATCCCCATGTGGGGTAACTTTGGCCCACTTAAAGATTGGGGGAAATATATGTAGAAATACTTAAAAATGTCAACAACAACAAAAAATCATGTGAAAGGCAAGCTATATACTATCAACTTTTACAAACAAAAAATATCCTCCTTGCCCTTGCAATGAATAAAAATCAAAATGTAAGAAAAGTGGGTCAAGTATTATAGGGTATTAATTTCATGGTTCAACCCACATCAAGGTCAATGGCCATTACAATCTGTACACAATTCATCTTTTTTTATTCACCCCGTATTTACATTAGTCCATTTCAATTCCATGAATGAGTGACGACACTGCACTGCACACGTCGCACTGCATCATTCATGTTTGCAGCTAAAGTTTACGCACATGCCTGCTTGATACACACACAAGCATAGAAAAACTGAAGATACATACAGGGTGAGTGAAAAAACCCCACCTGTACGCAAAGTACAATAAATATTTAAAATATTTTTTACCATAATATGAAGGCAACTAATGTTTGAATCAATAGCTGCATTAACTTATTGTTATCAGCAAAAAGAATCACATCATTTCATGGTACCGTTATCCAGTTATATTTTGGTAAAATTACTGCATTTTCAAAACCGAACAGATTATTGAGTATTGTACTCAATGATGCATGATATTTATGATTAAGTGGATACATGCATGAGACACAATAGCTAATTAGTAAGACAAAACAAATTTGCTCAGATATTATTTTCATTCATTGAATGGAAAATAATGTCATTATTTTGTGAATTTAGCAGCGCAAAGATCAAAATCGTGCTTTTGTAATGATCACATTAGAGTGTGTGCCTTTATTCAATAGTGAAATTCAAAAGAGCTAATTAGAGAAATATCACAAATCTTGTTCGGTTTGTAAAATGTACACTGTTAGCCAAGTGGGCATAACAGATTGATATCTCCCCATATTCTCAAGCAAGTGGCTGAGCATTGAAACAAGTAAATGCTACAAATTTGGTATCCTTGGTACAATGAATACACCCGCTTTCCATTGATATGCAACACAATATGAACATATCACAGACTATATAATTTTTTTAAATTTATTGAACAAACATGTCATAACTTTTTTTGAGGGGTTCATCTTGTCATTATATCTTTAAAAAAAAAGTTAATTCATTATTTCATAGGCACGGTAACATTTGTAGTCATCATTCATCCAGCATATCATCAAGCCAATCCTCTAAGTCATCCTTCCCATCCTGCATTGCAGTGCTGCTTGACTGACTGGCTGTCTGTGGCACGGGTGTGTCTGTTGTCTGTGGAACTGTGGGTGTATTATTAGCATCTGTAAATTAAAATTGTATTAAAAATAAAGAGTATGAAAAATATCTAAATGTTTAGGTTGTTTATATTACCAGTGATATTACTCAACACTCTATACTCCATTTAACTTTCTTTGGACAGTCACCTAACTCTACAGGCACAGCATTCACCCACACATATATCTTCCCTCTTAAAGGCATATTATGTGATCTTTTTTGGGTAGAGGGCGCCCCTGGAAAAGATCATATAATATGCCTGTAGCTGCAATTAATAAATGATGCAGTTACGTCACTGTCTCATGATAGATAAATAGACTATAGCAAATGTCATGGATTTGTATCCAAACCACGGTCCCAAGCAACATTTCAATTCAATGATAACAGACTTGGTATTAGTATTTCTATAACAGATGTAAAGGGTACAGTACCACTACCCAATTTACTTCAGAAAAAGACACCAGTTACTTTATAGCTAAAGTGCTTCTTTATCTGCAATGGAGAATCCATTTAAATGTGGATTTTACTACTATATCACTGAAGGCAAGGCAACATTAGGTAACAAAATGAAGAAACCTGCGAAATGTGGTGTTTTTGGGGTTTAGTAAAAATGCTATGCGAAATGCCGTATCTATTTTTTTAACATGAGACAAGCTTTGTGAAATGTATATTTTAACACTACCATAGTAGTAGAAACAAATCACATTTTGTTAAACTGTATTTTACTCTTGTACAGTAAGCAAGAACATGACGCTGATATGTACTTCACAATGTTAAAATTAAAATTTGAAGAAGCATCATTTTCAAAAGCGTGCGGTCTTCTGTGACAAACTTTGTGTTTTTTGCCTTAGTTAACAATCAGGTAGCACTGTGTTGGCTTTAGATCAAAACGAGCAGGGAAAACCATAGGAAAAATCAACAAAGGAATGGTTTTTGAACCTTGCTTTATATAAAAAAAATATCACCCAGACTAATTAAATAATCCTAGTATGATAACATGGTGCATTCAATGTAATACTTGTTTGTTTGAAAATACATGATGCATGTAGGACAAAATAACATTTACTTTTGTCCATGCCTCTGGTAATCATGATGAATGAATGCCATAATAAAGTTATGTATGTGTAATTCCAGACAGTCTGAACCAAATAATCAGTAGCTGTTCACTGCTATCAAGTCATTGATGACAGCTGACCTACTATGTAGTAGTATAACTTGTCATTATCAATGCATAGTATGATACTAAGTATATCCTCTGTTTGTTCCTGACAAGATATGAATGGTTTGCGTTTGTATCGCGTAAGGCTGATACAATTTCAACAATGAAATAATTTTAACCATTTTTTGAAAATGGGACCTGAATATTTTGACTCACTCAATAGAAAATATGGATGTTGAGGTTTGTTATTATTTGTTCCATGGGTAAAAGTCCTTATTTTTTCCATCATTTTGTTGCGCAATACTATCAAACATACTTGAAACATTATTACTTTATACTTATTTATTTTCACTTGCTACATGTAAACTAATACAAACCTTTATTACATTCAGCCTTATCCTCCATTCCACCTACATCCTCTGCATCTTTTGTTACTGCACTCTGACCTTTGACCTGCACTGGATTTTCCAATGACAATAGAAAGTCAAGTTCATCTTCTTCACCATCCTGATCTTGAATGTTGTTGTCCGTCTCAATACGCACATCTTTGGGTTTGGAAGTTCTTGAATCATTTACAATCAGGTCGGCAGAATTACATTCACCTTTGATCTTATCTGTAACAGTGACCGTTGAACTACTAATGACATCTGCCACTGTTGTTGATAGAGATGATTTCAAACGTTCTAATTGTTTTGTCTGGCGTTGTTCTGTCGCCTCTTTCATGGAAAGTCCCGAGGCAGGTTCAGCAATTCTGGCTTCATCAATATTTGAATTCTTGGGGAGGAGAGTAACACATTCTGTAAAGTTCTGCTGATGATTGGTAACATGAGAACTATTGGTGTTTGTTGCATTCTGTTCAGCATCTTTATCAAGTCTCTTTAATACATCCTCCTAAAAGAACAACAATCATATTCAAAATGGGAAATGTCAATACACATTCAGCGTGTTTTTATTAAGCAAACCGGCTTTTACCCGTCTAATAAAAAGTCGGATAAAAGCCGGTTGCTTGTGTGAGAGACGTGTTTTTATTGCAGTTCGATAAACAAACTTGCCGGCTGCCGCTGACCTCATTATAATAAATGCCAGCGAGAGGTCATACACATCTGTTTGCGAGTGGAAATAAATTTCGTCTGAGCATTTGTAAACATTTTGTTTTTAAACACAAATTCCAACCTTAATAATTCTTCTTAAAGGTTGAAAATATATTTTAAAATAATCAAAACTTGATAATTGTATTTTGATTGCATCTTCAAAACGATATTATCATAATATGTAACGAATTAAACAAATAAGTTCGCCATCTCTTCGAACGAGCCTAATATAAATACACCAGCTGATTGAAAATTTGCCGCTACATTTCAATGGATTCGTTGCTCCATGAAAAGGAACTCATCTTCTTTAAAAAAATTGACGGCGCAGTGTTGTGTTGTATTTGGTAATTTCTGGGTATAATGGCGGCGTACATGTTTGTGATGGGTTTACAAACTTGCTACCCCGGGCTTGCTACGCAAAGGCCATATAATTGTCAGGTGATCGTGCATCGTGTGCCCACTTCCGCTTTTCCACCGGCAAACGCGCTGAGCTGGAACCGTGCGTGTTTACACTGACGAAAGACGGCTTTTCTTAGCCGGTTTCAACCGCTATTATCCTTGGTTTTGAAGGATAAAAGGCGTCTAAAATCCAGGAGAAAAAAACCGGTATGAGCGGGCAAATGCCGGTGGTGGTGTGTTTTTATTGGGAAATTTTAATCCGTTAGCAGGCATATGCCTGCTTTTTTACTTCAGTAAAAACACGCTGTTACACTAATCATAAGGAAGATAGATAAAACTTCCTACGCGGCAGGCTTCTGCAGACAACATTCCAAAACTTTACAAAATTTTACAAAAATGTCAAATTTGTTGAATGTCATTACCATATTTTGAATCACCATCAGAAATGCATTGAAAAAAGTACAAACATGCCTAGTATTGGTTCAGTTCAGTAATCCTTTAAAAAAAACCTTGAAAGGTGGGAAAGGTTTCTGAGAAATCTGTTTTGTATATGGTAAAAATTATAAATTGTATTAGTAAGAATGTAGCTGGTAAGGACAAGGTCATACAAATATGACATTTAAAATTATTAACACCCCCTTTTCAGCCTCACTCTTACCGAATGACCTCATTTCTTTTTTAAACGCACCCTCACCCTAAGCCCTCACCCTAAGTCTCCTATTTATAGAAAAATGTGACACATTTCTCACACAAAGACCCCCTTTTTTGTCATTTTGGAATGCTTTCAGCCACATCCCTACTTTTTGCACATTGTCTCTCACTGAAAGCCCCTGGTTTAGAAGTGACAACCTTACATCTGTATGCATTTCATATTGGAGTGCAACCTCTCCCCCCCCCCCCCCACCCCCCAGTTCTACACAACATTTCAATGGGATGTCAATAGACATGATTGTCCCACTATTCACGGTCTTTGATACAACATACACAAAAGTTGGTTTTAATCACCACTTGTAATCTTACCTCAAACAATAACCTGGAGATTCCCAGTCTCTCAGGGAGTGGAATGGCTTTGATGTGTCTAGTAAGAGCATCAACATCCACAGAAAGAAGTTTGCTACCAGCCTGTGACAAATGAGACAAGCTGTGATAATAAATAACCATTTTATCCCAACTCTTATTAATCACAATTATCATTTTATCCATGCCTCATTATAATTAAATGTAACTGAATGAATCAAAATAATGAAATCAGTAATGCCTATTCTACTGCGAGGTAGATGGTGGCCTCCCTCGAGTGGACTTTGAAACACAAATCGCTCTCAGCTACTTCGTAGATCGAACAACCAGTTGCGCCAGATTTGGATTGAAGTCAATTACAGAGATTCAGCCCTAGCAGCAAAGCAACCCGGTGTGACATGTCCCAACTTTTGGCAAGTTGTCGCTGATTTAAAGGAATATTATGTGATCTTTGTCTTTGTTCCTCTCTGATTTATAATGAAAATAAGCTGTCAGGCGCAGACCCGACAGTTTGTTTCAAACTCTTCAAACCATGATTTTGACGTAATTAGGAATCGTATCGCTCTGTAACAATCAAGGATATAGGGTAGACTAGTGCCACCAGTCCCCGAAGAGTCGTCCTGCGCCGTCTGAACAAAATTACCTACAATGCATAGCGCGGACTCCTCTTGGGGACTGGTTCCAAAGCGTGAAATTTTCGCGAGCAAAATAATGTCAGATTCCGACATTATTTTGCTCGCGTAAATATGCGTATGAATTGCCACGCAGATCTGCCGGCACGACGCGGCGCGGCTCACGGCGGGGTGCAGTGGTGGTTCAGCAGTAATTAGTAAAGAGTACAACCATTAATTTAGGGGAAGTTATTCACCTAAAGAAACCTCTTCTATAAAGAAAGAGTAAAATAAAACAAACACAAACTCTAATAACCCTTCTCCGGCCGCCTCCACCACACGCACTCATCGCTGCAGATGGAAGATTTTCACATTTTAAATCTTGGTCACCCTGTTTGTTTACATTTTGCAGCAGATTTTATTTACGATCAGTAGCGGTGCATTTTGAAATCAAGAGATGTTTTTCCGGATAAGACCAGTTATAAATTAACATTTTGTTCCTCTATAATTAAAAACAATCATACTGACAGTGATTGTTGAGTGTTGTGACTTGTGAGTTAAGCGTCCGCTGTAAACATGCTACTCATGACATTGACAACAAAGCGGTGAGGCCCGGCGGTGCAGTAGCCTTGTTGTTTTTAAAAAGCTTAACAAAAATAAAGCTATTTATTACCGGCCAGATCCCGGGGCCAGATATGCTCAGTCCTACTTATAAAAATGCCTAGCTTTCACGACAGAATGAGTGTTGTTTGTTGTGCCGGTGTTATTCGTCGTGTAAAGCATTTTCTTCCACATCCAACTCTTGTAATGTTATCCAATGCTCTTGTGATTCCTCATTTTGATTATGCCAGCCCAGTATGGTCCAACTGTTCAAATACATATCAAGCAAGACTTCAAGTCTTACACAACCGTTTAGCCAGAACAATATTATCTGCTGATATCAGAACACCAATAAATGATATGATGAACTTACTTCATTGGACAAAACTAAGTGATAGGTGGAAAATTCAAATACTTATTATCTTATTCAAATGTTTAAAAGATATAAGTCCAACCTATTTATCATCCAACTTTGAATTTGTACATAACTATCACAATCATACAATGTACTACCAGGAATCATTCAAGTAATACTTTAATCATTCCTAAAATCAACTCAAATTCTGGTATGCGCACTTTTCTTTTCAGATCTAGCCATCTGTGGAACAATTTATCACCATCTATTCGTATTGATTTAGAAAATTTGTCACTCGGTCAATTCAAATCCTATATTTCCACTGTATCATCATTTGTATTATAATTTGTATTATATTTAAACACTGTAACATTTGTTATTTGTATGTACTTATGATGTATCGAAATGAGGGCCTGCTTGGAAAGCAGTGCAAGTCACTGAAGCATATTACCCTCAATAAAGAAAGCATAAATAAAAAAGTTAAAAAAAAGTAGTAGTACTGGGTTGTTCTTTGTTTGAGAGAAGAAATATCAGGTCAGTACTTTTTGTAGTTTTCATACGATACATGTATATTAAAATATGTCCTTTTTAGGCCATGCCTGGCCTAATAGGCCTAGGTCAGTCAGTACTCAGTGCATGTGTATGTCATTCATAACCTTCACTCATAATGTACAACTATTCCTAAAACTAACAGTACCACAGTGCAAGCTGCGGACCGGATTCATGCTCTTCTTGTAGGTTCCTGCGCTACCTTTTTGTACACCTTCTCCTGCTCTACCTTTTTTGTACCATACACTTTCCTGCGATACCTTACATTTTCCTGCGCCAGCTTTGTACGTCTAGTGCATCAGCTCAGTATGAAGCCTCCTGCGCCAGCTTTGTACGCCTTCCTGCACCAGCTTTTTACGCCTTCTGCGCTTACGCCTTCTTGCGCACTTACACCTTCATTCATGCGCTTACGCCTTCATCTGCTTATGCAGCGAGGTTACATTTATGCGCATACGCCTTCATGCACGTTTACGCCTTCATGTGCTTACGCCTTCATGCGCATATGACTTCCTGCGCTTGCGCCTTCCTGCGCGTTTACTCCTTCATGTGCTTACGCCTTCATGTGCTTACGCCTTCATGTGCTTACGCCTTCATGTGCTTACGCCTTCATGTGCTTACGCCTTCATGTGCTTACGCCTTCATGCGCATATAACTTCCTGCGCTTGCGCCTTCCTGCGCTATATTTGTAAACCTTCATGCACCACATGTCCATTCATCTTCCTGCACATGTACGACATGTTATACCAGATCTGACTGTGTAGTGTACGCCTTCGTACATCCAGTGGCGGCACTAGCCTCATAAAAAAAAAAATTGTTGTTGGGGGGGGGGGGGGGCAAGAATTTTTTTTTGGGGGGGGGGGGGGCATTTTGTGTGCAATTTTACGCTTAAATTGTCAAATTTGGTCTAATACTAACTAATTTTGTATGAAAATGCTATGCTAAAAATGACAACATTTGGTCTAATTTAACCTATTTTAGTAAGAAACTGCACTGCGGAAAAAAATCCTTTTTATGCTAAAATTGTCTATTTGTTTCTAATTTTAACTAATTTTTTTTTTTGGGGGGGGGGGGTGTGGCAACAACAAAAAATTGGGGGGTGGGGGGGGGGGGGGCAATGCTATGCCAGCTTCGTACCCTCCTGCCTTCTTGCTCCATCAAAATATCTCTCCTGCTCAGCATATGAAATGATTTATAAATAATGAAGGTGAAATAAATTTACACACTCAATCTAAATCAAGTTAATATATTTGATTTAATTAAATTCATATTTATCTTTTATACAAAACATTCAACAAATTAGTGTGTCATATATTTTTTGATTGGGACATTTATTTATTTATTTTATTGAATCAATTTATTTTGTTTTGTAATATTTCGTATTTATTTATTTGTTTTTTGTGTGACTGTGAGTATTATTGGAGGGGTGGTCTTGTACTGAACATGATGTCAATATTGACCTTAATCTTACACGTAGGCCTAACAGTTATCGTAGCCCATGCATTTCCAAAATATAAAGCTTTGCTTAATTTTTAATATTTTTAAAAGAAGAATACCAATTAAAGTATTAAATATAGTCTCACGCTGCACGGCCTACTGTCGGGCATACTGCGCCACCTCGGCCCTGGGACGAATATATCTTTTTTACCGGCCGATATTATTGGAAATCAATTAACACTTCATAGATTTATTTTTCTACGAATAAAAAGAAAGAAAATCATAGGACAGCAGGCCTTCTATTAAAACTAAGCCTAGTTTGGGGGTTTCTTCCATAGGACAGGTATGTGAAAATATGTACCTCGTAACATATTGACCAACAACCCGGTACAGAGCAAAGCCGGCTCGTAAAGAAAACGATGGTCATGCTAGTAAATAAAAATGAATTTAACCACAATAAATCAACTTGATCATGCATGATTCAGTCGTGTTTTTAATGTTTTAGATGAATGTGTGCACCTAGCGCCTGTGTCGGGGCCAGCGTGTGCGTAAGTGCCCTACCAATGCGCGTGTTTGTGCAAGACGCAGCTCGCGCGGTTTGCAAAATGCTCTTTGAAAGTGCTCGAACATTTGGCTGGATCGTTTCCAGTCGTCACAACAGCGAACGCAGTGGAGCGTATTGTACGACTGGAGGATAAAGTCTAGGATATAGGGTGTCACTTGGAACAGATCGCATAATATGCCTTTAATTGCATTCGATTGAACAACAAATTATGTACAATATGTCATCGAGAACGGCTGGATTGTTCAACGAACTTAGTATGTGCAATGTCCATTACTCAGTTACTCTCACACAGAACTAGATCTTATGCTCCAGTCACTGGATATTCACAAACCACAATTTAGAACAGAATTGTTTTTGTTTCCTGTTACATTTAATACACAATCTGCTCATTTTCCCCCCCCATTTAATTTGTACACTAAGTACATCAACTTCCACCAAATATTTACTTGTATTGAATGTACCCATGAAATGAAACAGAATAATGTCATAGGTTATCTACTACTGTCTCTATGTAAACCCAAAGGTGGTTGAAATTATTTAGAAATTACCAATTTGGTGATATTTTGCCCCAAATAATATTCACTTGTATTAAATGAAAATGTACGCTATTTCCAAGAAAATAATGTGGTTTATAATATTAAATGATGTTATCGAAATCTTTATTACTCCCGGTTAAAATTGGGAGAGGAAGCTTGATGAGCGTCTTTTTGCTGAATCATTTAGATGAAGAACTTACATCAGACGCCAGCATTCCATCCTCAACCCAGCCTTGTTCATCCTTGAATCGAAACTGTGCTTCTGCTCGACCTGTTAAAATACCAAGAAAAATAAAATGCTGTGAAGGATCGCTGCTAATACTATTAGCGAGTCTATTATATTATCATGTAACTGTCTCAAATATTTACCAATGAAAGGGTTACTTCTCTGTAATTTGAAATATACGATGCTATGATCTTCATGAAATCATTGTGGTAATGCTATGATCTAGATGGAGTAGCGTCTTATAAATATTAATTGTTATGTTATGTTATTATAGCAGCATGTAAGGGAGCTCTAGGTCATCTAATTTTTTAATCTTAATAGATCATAAAAATCATGATAGCCTAGGATTTTCCCATAATTCAATGTCATTTACCCCTAGGGGTGCTCCTTGATCCGGCATTTTGTGCCGTAGCCCTGAAAATGACCCAGTTAGGCCTACAACATAAGAAATATGTGTGATAAAATGTGACCTTTTACTACGCTTTTGCAAACTGGGTCAGGTGTTGTTTATCATTCAGGAGGCAGGTTGAGATTCATATAGTCACAAATGGAACTGATAGATTGCAGGACATTGAATCCACTTCAAACTCAATTGAACTCTGAAACCTATTATCATTGTGAGAGTGATTAATCTCTTCTTTCATGTAATACCGTAAACAGACAGGGTCTGGTCTAACAATTGTTCATGAACTGAGAAATAATAATGCTGTAAAAGTACTTAAGTTCGCTAGTAATATAATTTTGATAGGAGGTCCAATGCACCAAATTAAATTGCCGCCTATTTATATTATTTATTACTAAATGCTAAAGTTCGCTAATTATGCTAAGAAAGTGCTATCAACTCAGGATCGTTGCTTCATCATCAGTGTTGATATTGATAAAGAGAATAGCTATCTCGAAACATTAAATCCACAAACTACACACTAAATGCTAATTTGCTAAATTAAGTTGCCATGAAATTAAAGTAGTTTACAGTACAAACAGCACTGAAATGATGTTACAAATGATATTTATAATGCAAGGTAGCTATTTCATCAGTCTACAACAGTGCAGATAAAGCCAACTTTAAAGGGGCATTGAGACTGAGAGATTGCTGAGAAAAATGAAATTTGGAAAAAATGATTTGTTCAATAGATAAGGTACGTACATTAATTAGGAACTCAAGTGAAATGATTTATGGGAAAACAGTTAAATGATAACGCTAGATTGAAATTGGTTGAAGCAATTTATGTGGTGAGTGATGCTGATAATTTTGATGTGATTTACATCGAAATTCCCAAATAGTTAACTATTACATGATAGATGGCAAATTAAGGTAAACGGTTTCAGATGGTAGTTAGTAAGCCTATGCTATTTAGTACAAAATGTATTACGTAGGTGCAAAAAACCTGATTTCCAGAAAAATTGAGGGCGCACTCCAATATGTATCTCTCAATGCCCTTTAAGCCGATATGAATGATGTTCTATAATTTCACTAAATCAGATAGCTATTCTGTAGGCAGCTTTTCAAAGACCCATCTACATGAAAGTTCTTGGCTAAATATTGGGGAATACACAACCCACCTTCAAAATAATTGTACTGTATGTAATTGTAATAGGATAAGGTTGGTTTCAGGATTTAGGTGATTGTTTGTTGTTGAAAATCTTTATTATTTTTTGAATTATAGACCAAAAAGTGCTAAAAAACATGATTGTTTACCTCCAAAATCGTGAAAATCATAATTTTTGGTAAAAAATCATATTTTTTGGCACTTTTTGGTCTATAATTCAAAAAATAATAAAGATTTTCAACAACAACAAAAACGATTCCTAGGGAATTGCATGAGGAATATAATAAAACTTGTATGACAAAATTTGACAAAATATATTTTGAGTTATCTTTGCAGAACCTAAAATGGGTCAAAAAACGTGTTTTTTATAATTTTCTCCAAAATGGTCAATTTCATGATCATGGTTGGATTCACTGAACCCTTTCCTGCAAAAAAATGTATACTTTTATCTAGATTAAATGAAATGAAGAAGTTACGGCAGTTTTACGGAGGCTGTACCTGAGTGAAGGTGCACAGCCCCCTTAAGTGAATACACAGCCCCAAACAATCAGTGGTGTGTGCAGGATTGCCCTGGTGGGAGGCCAGAGACTCTCCATTCCCTGAATGGGTTCACACCATTTTACCCCATTATCTGTTCGCAAAAACATAACTATTTGCAATTTGCATGACTCTGGCCATAAGTATGGTACATTTTAGTTTTAAACAGGCTTCTAAAATGATGCTCCTAGACATATTGTACATATGCATGCAAAGTGGCTATTTTTATACTATTTTGCCTTAGATTCCCTGATGTCTTGAAATTAAGTAAAACCCCTTACATTCCCCTATAGATAATGGGTGCAATTCCTCTGAATGATAATCAAATGGGGGCCCTAGTCCTTTGGACACCCCACCCCATAGGACATGCCCCTGACATCATCATGAGAATGTAGTCACATCACAATTATGGTCGGATTTATAATTGAACGAACACATTGAAGCAACACTTTGCGAATATTGTGTGAAGCGCGCACAACCAACCAAAGTGATAATTCCGGGCACGATCTTCTTTGTGCTGTGTTGTGTGCATGGTATTCATTCAATCTTTAATCACACTTTATAGTGCATGATTTAAAAAATATGTTGAGCCAAAATAAATATGGTGAGCATGATTTTGATGTGTTCTCTTCAACACCTTTTCATTTGAGTCCACATTATCCGACTCATTCTGTAGAATAGAAACTGTAAAAGATTTGTTCTAAACCCATGTTTTGAGATTAAAATGCATGAGTATTATCATATTTATCTTTCTTAAAAGTTAAAGGGCTAAATATACTCTTTAACGCCTTACTCTTTGCACTGATTCAATTATTTATGTTGAAAAACTCTCTTTTGCCTCTGACTGGATTCAAACGTGATTTCAACGGTGAAAATTCATTGTTTTTTGTATGCTGTTCCAAATTGACAAGAGTTCAATATTCGCATCATTACCCAACATTTCTTTTATTATCACGATTTTGTGTGTGTATCATTAATCATTATGTGAAATACTTGTTTGAGGATAATCGTAAGTTAGGCAGTTGATGCCCTACTGCCGATTGGATTATAGGCTAGCCCAGAAACCCAGTGACTTATCAAAAAGATTAGTTTCTTTGTGTAAATGTTGCTGATATAACACTACAGAATACAAATCTAAGCTCATGAATAGTGTCGGCACCCACACAAAATTGTAGGTTCTTTGTACAGCTTATGTAGAACCCAAGGTTTTCTGTTGTAAAGTTCAAATTCGGCTTTCTAAGTTCAACTTGTGCTTTTGGATTGGAAACAAAAACATGAAATTCTACTTTCTAAAAGAGAAAGCAGAAAATGTTGGGCTCTACACGATATTGCGGCTTATAAAATAATGGCAGGATTTTACTTTTGATGAATTTATGACCCACGGCTTATCTACCGTGCATCTTATACGCAAGCAAATATGGTACATATGCATCATGATATCGTGCAAGTAACTCCAATGCGTCAACATTTTTGCCACATTCAGAATGTTGAGAGTGTTACAAAGAGTGTTGATAGTGGATATCAACTCCGAATTTGAGCTGACACAAAGTATCATGCTTAGGTGATAAAAAAACCCACTCTGGACTGACCGACCCATTTTTCCCCTAAAAAACCCAAATATTTTAGAAAAATGTTTGCTTTTTTTTAAAACAAATGTTTTTCGTGTGTTTTTTAAAATATATATTTATTTTAAAATGTGTCACAACTCACAATTATTGCGATTTCTCCCCCAGATTTGTGATGTTTTGGATTAGACATACCTGTTTCACTCAACAACCTATTGAATTCCACTCCTCTTACAGTAACCACCTCTGTATCTTCATCATCAGGTAAGCCGTCATATCGGTCCCAGTTACTCACAATCGTACGTCTTGAAAACGTGGGTGACCGTGCCTGAGATTACGAGAGAAATATGAAATTAATGAGTAAATACAGTCTATACAATAATTGAGGAATTATACTAATTCAGTTTTTAGCCCATTAAAAGTATCAGCAGCACACCTTAGTTGTTATAATGATGGCTGACTACATCATGACCTAAGCAATGGTAAAGCAAAACCGGAGGAGGCTGGTAAATTGCTTTAATAGGATATTTCATGAATTTCTGTGACAACCCGAGTTTGTTGATCCAAAGTCTACCAAAAACCAGGGGGGAAATTCCTTTAAACGTCGGGAACCAAAAAGTCTGTTCGAAATACACACTCTGAAAATTTGAAAAACAAACTTTGTAGAAAAGCGTTCAAACCTAACACACCACATGATCTGCACAAGAAATTCGTTGACACTCTCCGTGCGTATGATTCCCTAAGCAAGAGAAAAACAAGGGCGACAGGAAAAGAACCGTAAAACGGGGTGAGTAGGGACAACAATGGGACAAGTTTTGAAATGTCATTTTTTTGCATTTGATGTATACTATTTATTTTCTTTTTTCCAAATATTTAAAGAGCAATATAATAGTGTTCAGGAAATGGTTCAGTTGATGTGAAAAAACAAATGTGGAGCCCAGGGTATCGAAAATAAAGGTGTCCTAAAGAAACACTGAGAAAATGGTGTGGTCAAAACTTTCCTGCTCTTAACTGCATAATTTGAGCAAATGAGCTGGAAATGCACCAGGACCTAGCTTTTAAGGTTCTTCAACATACTTTTTGACACATTGGTAAGAAATTCTGAAAGGATTTTTACATTTCAAGCTTTTTTGCATTTTTTCCGTAAAATTTGTAAAATCTGGGGTCAATAGGGACACCAACGTTTTTAATGAAAATATTATACCCACTCCATATATATATTTTTTTTGAAAGAGCAGTTTAAAGGCTTAATATGTAGACATAATATCATCTCAAAAGTTTGAATCATTTGGGTACAAGAAAACAATTATCGTCTGGATAAGTGTACAGTTAAGCCCACAATTATTCATACCCTTTGAAAAATATGAGTTTTTTGCATTTTTCTCAATCTATGCCGGCTTGAGTGGTGGAACTTTCGCTTTACACAAAAGACAGTTAGTTTGCAAGTACAAATCAATATATGTGACATGGCACCATGAAACAGGCGGAAAGTCGTGGTATCTGAATTGGAGATACAGGCCGAACAATGAAAAAAGTTGATAAGGGCGATTTTTAGTTATCGATATTTTTAGTTTCAAGAAACATTTGTTGAACATTTCCCAACGTTTTTTTCGCGTAATTCTGTCTTTAAACATCAATTTTTGGAAATATTGAAGACTGGAGGATGAAGTCTAAGTATTGAATTCGGCAGTTTTTTCGCGGCGTAAAGATAAGAGGGGTTAAGTAATTGGCTATTAATGATGTTAAATTTTAAGATATCTAATTGAAATCTTGGTATAATGTTGTCCATAATGTAACAATCATCTGTAGAAAGTTTCATTGAAATCGGAGTAAAGAAACATGCTAGTTGATAACGATTATATATGATTGATCCATCTCAAGTACCATTAATTATTTACACACGTTCGCGTTGTTACACTTCCCTGACTTTGACGGTCAATTTCTCAAAACTGGGTTCCTTGATAGTGTCAACTTCTTTTGCTCATATCTATGGATAGAAACAAGCTATAATAGTGGTTAATAATATATCATTTTAAAGCTGAAATATTATATTTTAAGAATATGATAAAAAACTATAAACAAATGTTTGCGACTTTCCACCCATTTCGTGGTGCCATGTCACATATTTGGGCTCAACATTTTTTGCATAACAATAGAATTGAACAAGAATTGTGTTTTTATGCCTGTCCAAAATTATTCATACCCCATACCAAATCTCAGGATTGAGGCCATTTTTTGTGATAATACATATGTTGTTGACATTCCAAACGTTCTTTATATTGTGTGATAGGCTTTTATATTGTCATGCAATTATTCCATGAAGCGCACAAAGATTTTCAGTTTTTAAACTAAAATGGTCATGGAAAACTTTCCTGGAGCCGTCTTGTTAAGCTTGAAGAATGAAATATTGAAACATATACGTCAACCCACATAATACATTATTTGGTGTGGTTCGAGACCCAATATATTGTTGAAACCTGTAGAAAGAATGTGCGTGAAGCGTGCAAAGATTCAGTTTTTAAACTGAAATGGTCATGGAAAACTTTCCTGAAGCCATCTTGTTCAGCTTGAATAATGAAGCATTGAAACTAATATGCGCGCAAAAATTTGCATTTTTAACACTTAAAAGGTCCAACAGATGGCTCAACCTTAACTCATACAAACAACAAAAACCTCTCGCCCAGTCCAGAATCTATCTCCCAGCACATTTGTGGGCGATTTTTGATGACGTAATTAACCACGCCTATAGTGAGCACGGAATTTGTTTTGTTAATCTCCCTTCCTCCATTCCCCTCTGGGTAGTCATGGCTTTGCCTATGTGAGCCAGCATGTCCATGTGCGGACGGTCCGCGGATCGATCCTCAGTCGGGGAGCGGCAATATATTTGGTCATCTCCCTTTCTCCTCTCTCCTCATCTTTTTTTAAAAACCTGGGTTTGGGTTAAGGTTAAGGAGGCAATCTGGATTCGGAGAAGGGGGACATTCAACAAAGATGAGGAATTACATGTAACATCCAATGAAAACATCTACGATCAACGCGTCAAAGCTACGCCCTCTACAATGGTGTCTCTATCAATGGGAAATCCTATTTTCTTGCTACTTAATAGACAGATTTGACAGTCTGACGAAGCAGTGAAACGTAACTAGATAAATACTGCAAGTCACGACTTGCGAATCCCCCTGGCTGGGAGATCAACTAAATAAGGTCAAAGGTCACATAGGGTCATGTTTCCCCCGTGTTCATGTTCCTTTTCTCCAGGTTTGAGGTCAATCGGGCAACTTTTACGATTTGAGCTCTGGATGACTGTTACAGGGTTCATATCCTATATTATAATGTATTAATAGATCACCAGATCTAGCGCCTATACCACGCATGCGCAGTAGTAATACATTGAGTCTAATAACATGTCATCTAAGATAAACCACGATATCAAGAGTGTCTGTTTATTTACGTATATAAATCTAATACTAGATCACGTAACATGGTGTCAGATACATACAATAAAGCCACCTCTTATTTTCATAACAGAGGAAGATGGACAATAATATGGATTATTATCTGAACTTGAGATCCACCAACAGACTGTTCAAAATAATGTGCTCACATAAAAGCATACTCTTATTTCAAAGAACTTGACAGTTGATATCTACTTGATTACATCATAATCATATTATATATAAATGCATTGACTATAAATCTACTTCCATAAAGGAAGGGAGATGTTACAGGATTCATATCCTACTATAAATCTGCTTCCATAAAGGAAGGGAGATGTTACAGGATTCATATCCTATATTATAATGTATTAATAGATCACCAGATCTAGCGCCTATACCACGCATGCGCAGTAGTAATACATTGAGTCTAATAACATGTCATCTAAGATAAACCACGATATCAAGAGTGTCTGTTTATTTACGTATATAAATCTAATACTAGATCACGTAACAATGACCTTTGACCTCAGATGACCTCTAATTATTTTTTGACATGTTCCCCCGGTGTTCATTGCACATACCTCTTGTTGACCTTTGACCTTGGTTGACCTCTAATGACCGCTGACCTCGGATGACCTCTAATTTATTTTAGACATGTTCCCCCGGTGTTCATGTGTCTTATCTCCAAGTTTGACGTCAATCGGGTAACTTTTATGATTTGACCTCTGGATGACCTCAAATTATTTTTTGACATGTTCCCCACCCCAACAAGCCTTGTTGGCCTTTGACCTTGGATGACCTCTACTGACTGTTGACCTCGGATGACCTCTAATTTATTTTAGACATGTTCCCCCGGTGTTCATGTTTCTTGTCTCCAAGTTTGAAGTCAATCGGGCAACTTTAACGATTTGACCTCTGGATGACCTTTGACCTCAGATGACCTATGCAAATTAGACCCAAAAAAGCAGCCACATTTTTTACCATGGCCTACCTATCGCTGAAGGTTTGAAGTCAAACCGTCCATCCGTTCAAAAAACTTCTCTCTAACACCAAACGGTTTGTGCACTGCACCAGGTCCTAATAACATACCAGCCTACATACTCAAGGAGCTTGCACCAATCCTTTACCCTCCTCTTCCAAGCCACCGTTCGTCAAGGGAAAATCCCCCAACAATGGAAGTCGACCCATGTCTCGCCTATCTTCAAGAAAGCAGACAGACATACAATGCGAGCCTGAAAACTATCGGCCCATTTCGTTGACATTAACTTGACATCCATTGTTTGCAAGATCATGGGACTTATCATCCACTGTCAGGTCATTTAACACACTAGATGATCACGGGATTTTGACAAGCAAACAGTTCAGCTTCAGGAAGAAACATTCAGGTGAGTCGCAAATCATTCTCACCATAAACGACCTCGCTAAAGGCCTTACAGGACAAGGAGCAGATCGACGCCATATTGCTGGACTTCTCCAAGGCTTTGACAAAGTTCCTCATATACGTCTTCTTCGTCTAAAACTCCATCACGTAGGCGTTCGTGGAATGCTGCTATCCTGGATCAGAGATTTCCTGACAAGCAGAACCATCTTGGAAGGAAAAGGAACCTCAACTGGAAGCCTCACATTAACAACATATATGCAAGAAGACCAACAGCACCAGAGGATTTCTACAACGCAACCTGAGGAAGTGCCCACCCAAGATCAAGGAACAGGCTTATAAGACCTATGTCCGTCCAATCCTTGAGTATGCTTCAAATGTATGGGATCCACACACTCAAGACCTCATCTCCAAGAGAGACGTGCAGCTCGCTTCGTTAAACGCGATTATGACCTGCGTCACAGTGTATCCAAAATGCTACAAGACCTCCAATGGCAGACACTGTACGAAAGGTGAGCTCACAGCAAAGTCATCATGATATTTCGAAAAAATGGACTAGCGGCAATACCATCCTGCCTTCCACACTAGTCCTTAATACAGTACCCAAATCATGATTTGGGTACAGTACCCAAATCATGATTTGGGTACTTCTTCAAGCAAGTGTGTAAAGGGAAACCATACCAAAAAGGAAGCCCTCAACTTTGTCCAAATTCTATTTTTCACGGACAATTTATATTCATACTTTGTACTCATAATGTGTAATTACTTGGGAGAAATTTAATCTGGTTAGCCTTACACAGAACGGCCTCAAAAAATGTAATCGAGCATGCGGTTTTCTGTTTTTTCAAGATGGCAAAAGTGTATGATAGTTTTTGTGATAGTTTTTTAACAAATACTCTGTGCATGTTTACCTGCCTCACTTTCGGTGACGGCGTAGGGATAGGAGATTCGATGTTCATGTGACACAAATATTTTCGCAAAACGCTCATCCTTTTTGGATGACTCGCAAAATGTCGTCGACGGTAATTTGTGTGTGTTTCGCTTGCTAGTCGTGAATACAAGATTCTAATGTGACTTTTCTGAACACATTTGCTATCTCTAATCTTTTTTAAAAAGTACATAAATAGACAGAGAACATTTAAGAACAACTTTGGGTATCCAAAAAAGTGAGTGGGACAAAAAAAAACGGAGGATTTTTCAGGTGACTAAAATGGTCTCCTTCAACATTGCGTCTTTACCAGATACGCAACCATAGGTTGGTATCTATCGAGACTACCTCTACACCTAGTCCCATTAACAACTCAAATTTGCGTTCAGTTCCAGAGACAACACTACCGCGCCGGATCTCAGCTTTCATTTTCAACACTCCTTTCCCAGCACTATCTGCCTGTGGAATAACCTGCCAGCCACAGCTATGACTGCCCAAACCATGGAGCAGTTTAGGAGCAGGCTGAGCCCCCTGATCCTACGTTAACAGTCGGGGGCGTTTTTTTACTTGCACTCCTTCGGCTTCATCATCTGTAAATATAGAGGATCGTGATCCTGCTCGCACTCTTTGCACCTAACCACAGCAGGAAAAAGCAGGAAAAATGAGAAAGCTCATTCCTGGGAAATTTGAAGATCTGGAGGGAAATTTGGAGATCTGAAGGGAAATGTTGGCAATATGAAGGGATCTATGGCTAAAATATGTAAAATATTGTTAACAATTTGACTTGATTCCCGGGAAATAAAACATTTTTTCTCGCCCTGCACCTAACACTAGTACAGGAAACCCATACGTTGGGGTTTTTTGTGTGTTTTTTCCCCCCCTACCAACGTATGGGGAAATTGTATTGCGAGAAACTGTCAATTTCATTTGCTGTATGAAGTGAATGGAGTGCATCTCAAAATGAGTTGCGCGGTGAATTTAGTCTCATTCCCATCGCCAACATCTTATACGCACATCACTTTTTTACGAACTTACGAATGTATTGAAACGAGTCTATTATAATAAAACATGGCGCCGATTTCGATAAACATCGCGAGTGCCGTTAAAGTGAATTGGCTTAGAATTTCACCTCAAATTTCAAGGGAATATTGCATTTGTACAAAATATTAAACGAATGGCAAGATAGATGAGAAAGAGTAGATAAGAACAAGCACAAAGAAGTGTGTTTTTGAGCTCTGGTAAGCGATACAGAAATTAACACGAAAATCATATTTAGAAGGAGTCATACTTAGGATGGGGACAGATAGTGAAACATGCAAAATACCCTATGATGAATAATACCAACTGATGACAAATATCACTAAGTATGATTTGTTGTACCATGGACTTATTAGAAAGGACTAGGCAGGCCTCCCTTTCCTATTATACCATGGTTGTTCACCATCATTAACTTGTCCATTGTTATGTAGAGCAAATCAATATTGATGGCCATCCTCTGAAAAAAGGTCACACACACATAAAGTCTATGCACACACAAAGTTTTTGCCAAAACTCATCACCCCAGTTCATTCTGCTAAATAATTCAGAAGGTCGCAAATGGTCGCAATACACATGACCTACACCAAACAAAAGCTGAGAGGCTTAGCTAACTAATACAGGGGTTCTTTTTGAGGGGTAACATACGGAACAGTAAGTAAATTAAAGTTTTAAAAAGTTAAAACAATACACAATGTTATGGTATAAAACATCACAATATACTTGGTTATAACTACCACAAATCTTGGAATAATGTGGATATATTGGTATCGATAGAAAGCTTGAAGTGTTGGCAAGTGAAATATCTGAAGTTCATGTATGTAGTAGCGATGAGTAACGAAATACGGCCACTGATAGCAATTTTCGCGAATCTTCATCCCTACAATAAAATGGACAAGTCCACATCTCTTCTGGGCAGTGAGCAGTCATTACATAAACGAACAAAAGAGTTTTCACACCTCTGTGGTAACGACCATGGTTTACAATAGATCATTGAGGATTTCGATTTCTAAAGAGGTCAAGTAGTATTCTTTTGTTGATGGTGGATGTTTACAATAGGACTAACTGTTATATTTATGAGAAATTAATACTGCCTAGTCCTTTCTAATATAAGTCCATGGTTGTACCATGGACTTATTAGAAAGGACTAGGCAGGCCTCCCTTTCCTATTGTACCATGGTTGTTCACCATCATTAACTTGTCCATTGTTATGTAGAGCAAATCAATATTGATGGCCATCCTCTGAAAAAAGGTCACACACACATAAAGTCTATGCACACACAAAGTTTTTGCCATAACTCATCACCCCAGTTCATTCTGCTATATAATTCAGAAGGTCGCAAATGGTCGCAATACACATGACCTACACCAAACAAAAGCTGAGAGGCTTAGCTAACTAATACAGGGGTTCTTTTTGAGGGGAAACATACGGAACAGTAAGTAAATTAAAGTTTAAAAAAGTTAAAACAATACAAAATGTTATGGTATAAAACATCACAATATACTTGGTTATAACTACCACAAATCTTGGAATAATGTGGATATATGGGTATCGATAGAAAGCTTGAAGTGTTGGCAAGAGAAATATCTAAATATCATGTACGTAGTAGCGATGAGTAACGGAATACGGCCACTGATAACAATTTTCGTGAATCTTCATCCCTACAATAAAATGGACAAGTCCACATCTCTTCTGGGCAGTGAGCAGTCATTACATAAACGAACAAAAGAGTTTTCACACCTCTTGGGTAACGACCATGGTTTACAATAGATCATTGAGGATTTCGATTTCTAAAGAGGTCAAGTAGTATTCTTTTGTTGATGGTGGATGTTTACAATAGGACTAACTGTTATACTTATGAGAAATTAATACTGCCTAGTCCTTTCTAATAAGTCCATGGTTGTACTAACCTAACACTTACACTTTTACAGTACGACTAGTCGCGACTATAGTACTTTCAATAGAGAGGAATGTACTTCACCACATAGATAGATAGAATGTACTTCACCACATAGATTATAGATAGACTCAGAAAATATTGCAGATATTGATTTGAATTTGATGAAAATATCTGACGCGCCGACTCTCAGCAGATGCTTTTAATTTTATAACTTAATTCATAGCTATCAGAGAGAGCTATGATTCAGAGCTAGTTTATTTGTGTGAATCATACCTCTACACTGTGAGTGTGAGAATCAACTTTGTCACTGGTACCAGTACTAGACTTTTGTCCTTGCGTATCGACACTGTCTGTGTCATCGGTTGAGTGTGAAGTAAGCTTATTTGAACTTCCAACATCACGATTTTCAGACCCTTTTCCGTGTGATGTATTTCCTTGTTTTTCCTTCTGAATTCCATGTTTCTTCTTGTACTGAGCACTTCTCTTCTTCTTGTGCTGATCGGGTTTCATTTTAATGATTAAACACAATTCGAAAGGCACAGCATTTGGGAGAAAACGTAGGATGGTTTGTTTTTCGATTTCAATTTTTAGAGTTGAGTATGTAGGGTGACAGGCTGTGTTTACGGGATATTCCAACAGCTTAGCCAATCAAATTCTTTCTTCATCTACCACTACAAAAGTTGTTTGTTTATCGTCCTTCAGTGCTCAGAAAAGATTTTTAGGACATTAAAAAAAAAAATTGTGATCACCATCCCTTTCTGCATTTCTCAATAACTTCAGTGGTAATGCTGACTGGTATATTATGTGATCTTTCCAGTGAACGCCCTCAACATAAAAAAAAAAATTGAAATCAGATTTTATTGCAGATTTACATTTCTGATCATAAATCGTACAGTAACATACATTCCAAGTTACAGGGCGATACAACTGTCGGATTACCGACAACTTATTTAACTTTAGTCTAAATTCACTCTAAAACCATGATTTTGAGGTAATTAGGAATCGTATCGCTCTGTAACATGGAATGTATGTACGATTTATGATCAGAAATGTAAATCTGCAAGAAAATCTACTCGCTAAAAAAAATCATGAATAGAGGGCGCTGCCTGGAAAAGATCACATAATATGCCTTTAAAGGAATACCGTGCTATTCATTAAACCATGCATGCATTATATGGTAGAAAAATAATTATATAATGTATATTTACCATTTTATTTGAACTCAGAACTATAATGTTCAATTAAACAAATTTAGACTGCACATCCCCAACCTGTGATTATTTGAAATTCACGCCCCGTTCCCGGCCCGTAGTCTGTGTCGAAAGTGTTGATGGGACAGCCATACCCAATATTGTGATGTCATCGTTACTAAAACCGCCTCATCAGCAACAGGTCGCTGGATGGTATCATGCAGGAATTCAATGCATAAATCTATAATATCAATACATGAAACAGAGACGAGGACACCTCGTAAGTCTTCGTCATAGCTTTGATCAATATGGCGACGTCCATACATTGTAATTGTGGTTTTTTTCTAAAGCCGATTTTGTTTTTACGCGGTAGGGGAGATGCGGGAGAGTTGAGCCACCGGGAGAGTTGAACCACCCCCTATAACTCGAAAAGTAGTAACTTACTAAAATTTATATTGGCATATATTGTTATATAGCATCAATACGACATTCTTAGTGTTAAACTCTACTGCCATGTGTGCTCAGTATCAAAGATACCTAAACAAAATCATTTTTTTCACTTTTGAGTGATAAATAGAAAAATAAATGTGTTGTCTTTTTTCCCATAGCAAGACTTAGAATATAATAGCGGTAATTTGTTTATTGAAGGGGGTATATATGACCATTATTTTAGAGAACTATTGGAAACTACCAAAAGTTCTACACCAGACAGGATTGGGTTATTTACAAAATGGTCACCATGAGGAGAGTTGAGCCATTGGTCATGGGGAGAGTTGAGCATAGGGAAAACATGTAGTAACATTTTGATTTTTGGACTAAAGGTGAAAAATGTATAATAGATGAGAGAAAATGTTATTTTGTGCCATGATAATAACAATTGAGCACCATATTTACTTTAAGGATTAATAAATCAAAAGTTGAAAAATATGATTTTGTTTTTTTCACCAGCCATTGACTTATCATGCTGGCTCAACTCTCCTGTAATGGTGGCTCAACTCTCCCATACTGTAGGGAGAGTTGAGCCACTTAACCAATTTTTTTCAAACCTTTTGTATAAATAAGCCTTAACTGCTATCCCAACTGTTATTGTTTCACAACGAAAACAACACTCTAAAGTTTATCTTACACTAATTTTTTACAGGTTTGTACTTTTCTTCCGCATATGGTGACACAAAATGTAAAAAATGGCTCAACTCTCCCGCATCTCCCCTACTCTTAAAAACATTTACCTACAGTTGTGGTCTGTATAATAATAAAGCTATATATCTGAACGCTAAAGTTCCATGGCACGGATGGGTGCAAAGCTGGCACTTTTGAACAGTGTGGCATAGATGCATAGAGAGAATGACATTGAAGAGGGGTCACATGGGGTAAGGGGTTGCTAAAATGCCCCAAAAGAGGTCTTTGCGTGACAAATTGGCTACATATTCTACAAAAAGGGGTCTTTGGGTCAAAGGTCGCATTCTGAAGCGGCCTCGTGTCATAGACCCTCACTTTCTCGTTTGACGCGTCAGGATACACATTGCAATCGAACGGGTCCAATCAAAATTGCAGGGTGCCCTTAAATTTGATGATTTGGAAATGGAAACCTGAGAATTCTGAAAATTCTCATTGTCCATATTGCTCACATTATAAATTTTTTACTGTGTGGAAAAAGAAGAAAAATCCTCTGCTTTTAAGTTTTAAAACATAAAAATTGCTTCCAGAAGAGATTCCAGTGATTTATAATACATTCTATCAGTATCTTCTACTGATTAACGTGAACTTTAGGACCCCTTGAAATTTGTTTTGGGACGGAACCCCTTAAATTTAGATTTTGCAGACCTTAAAGGGTCCTGAAGAAAAAAAAATTGGACTCCTCACATTTTTGAGCCAGCACTACCTCTGCTTTGGGTGACAAATTGGCAAACACTGCAAATACGGGTCTTTGGGTGAGAGAGTGTTTAAATTGTCAATTAAAAATGGTCATTGGGGGTGAGAGTGAGAGTGGTTAACTTGTGTGAGCGTGACGCTAGAAAGGGGGTAGGTGGGGTCTTAACCGCGGTATTCTTAACAGCCTATACATTTGGACTGCCCCCATCACCCGGGATATGGTATATATTCACCCCCAACAACCTCATTATTGTCAGGTCATGCGGTGAACAACCTAACCTTGACAATCAACTGATATCAGACTTGCAGACATAATATTTACTTTCCGTAGTTTAGACTTTACATATAATAGGATGAACAAATAATAAGACAAAAAATACAATGTTATCAGGTCAGTGGTATGCCATAATGATGATTGCAACATGTATTATTTGGATTGTAGATAGTCTGTAATGTGATGAGCTGCCTTATCTGCCAGCGTTTATCAAAGTATTGTGCAGAAAAGAATTACATACCGTAATAGTTGATTTTTAGATATTTAGGGCACTTTTGAAATGAAATGGGGTTTTTTTTCCTATGAAATCATGAAATTATTCATAGACACCCCACCCTCTAAATATCCATGGGTCTTTACCGGCCTTTTTTTACAAGGAAGCACAGACATAACATTTTTTTCTCTTCTACCCCTAATTGAACTTATATTGGTGTTAAAAGCAGCTATTAACTTTTACACAAAATTGTGATTTGTCTATATATTTGATTGGATAATGTTAATTGATTAACCCCACAGATAGCTTTCATTTAATCAGTGTTGTGGGTTACTAGACTACTATAAATATGCTTTAAGTAGCCTAACTGGGCTAGTGGCGCAAATGGCTCATCGCAATGCAGTGGGCCCAAGTTATTAGGAACTCCCATGTCCCTCTGCAGAAAAAATCATAAAAATCATGAACTCATAACTGGGAAGGGGAAAACAGCATCACTTTCACAGCAAATCACAACCAAAATGACTCAAATCAAGATCTATGATAAACGAAGGAGGCCGGTGTCTTAGGGTTACCTCCTCCACTCTGGTAGAGCACCATTTCAATCAATCACTTGCTATAATCGCTTTGGGCCACTTTGGGCTTCCTTTAAAGCAACACTGGTTTATCAAGTTGATTTAGAAAAGATTCCAACGATGAGTCATTATGCAATATCCATAGAAGTGCATCTAACAGATAGTATTCTTCAACATTTTGCCATTGGATCACTAGATGAACATATTGGACTTGGATTATGTAATCATAACTTTCAAAAAGGCATTATTGCAAATCATACAAAAACATGTTTCTTGCACTCAAACCATGCTGATAATTGTCATGCCATTCATCTCATCACATTTTTAATGAAAACATTTTATGAATCGTACTTCTAATAAAAAATACAATACCTGTATTATAGTAAGCCACTAGATTTTATTTAGGACCCCATGCGGATTTACCAGGACATAACACAAGCAAATCTGGATCATAGGACATTTGAGAAGAAAGTGGCTAACCGAACGGTTCAACCAATTTAAAGCAGAGAACTGGTAAGTTTTAATTTGTAGAATAGGCCCTACTTACAAATCACAATGTAATCAGATTTCTTTTAAGGGTGAAAGGTAGATGACCCGATCACATTTTCGTAACACAGAATTATTTCAAACATACGGAGATTTTTTATATCATATGAAAGCTCGTATTTTTCTCATCATCATACTGAAATTTGACGGCCTAAATCGGTATAATTACGGAGAAATCGATGAAATAACGTCGAATTACCGCGAATGTTGGTAACCACCGATATAGTTTGTGTACTACTCAATGGGTACAGTTCACAGCATCTTGTGCGTCTAAAATAAGAACCATTAGAGCTATGCAACTCAAACTTTGGAACACGACTTTTTTAAGGATGACCTTTCATGTAGAATAGAAAACTTCAAGTTGAAAATAAGAACATCTACCTTTAACTGGAAGAAATGTGAAATGATGATAAAACCCAAGGGTAAACATTTTGTGGTGTTTTTTTAAAGGTAGGTGTTCCAATTGCTTGCCCAATTTTCAACTTGATGTTTTCTATTCTACATAAAGTGTCATCCTTAAAATAGTTGTATTCCAAAGTTTGAGATGCATAACTCCAATGGTTATTACTTTAGAAGCATAAGGGGGCATGAAATTTACCCATTGAGTAGTACACAAACTGGCCGAATGGTTAACCACCTTTGATAGTAACTCATGGCATTTGGCCTATATTATGTCTAAATGGAACATATCTTGCACAAAACATTTGACAGAAATAATTGAGAAAAATATGGGGTTTCTTCTGATATCAAAATATGTTGATGGGCCAAAAAAAAGGTGATCAGAACATCCACCTTTAAATGAAATTGACCTACTTCTGGATTAGATACAGTTAGATAGGTTACTAATTACTCTGTTACTGAAATGTCCTTTTCGGAAAAATATATCAATATTATTGAATTATCAAGTTTGGGTCTGTGACAAGTGTCAGACATAGGCCTAATGGTGAATGATGAGAGCTTGTTAATACGGTGCATAAACATTCACATTAGTACTGTATTATTGGTGCTCTTCCTTGTGATGGGAGATGTTAAGTGCTTGTAACTTTTGGTAAAACACTTTGAATTTGTCTTAATATGTGAAAAGAAACTTAGATATTGCCTACTTTTGTGACAAAAAAAAGGCTTTTTGAGCCCCAATGGAATATGCTGAGCGTGTCAATGATTATTTATCAGTGGCGTAGCCAGAGGAGGGTGGTGAAGGGTTCAAATAGCTAACTTTTTCTTTGAAAGACAACTGCTTCCTTTTGCTGCGGCTGTACACAAATGTTGATATGCTTACAACAGCATTCCCCCCTACAGGGTCGTGCCATTATTAACACATCAGCAAGCAAGCGTGCATTTGTCAAATTTCTCTTCAAAAGGGCGTGTATGCAAACGAGATAATAAAAGGTGTTGCAATCATAAATGCAACTAATTTCCAAATAATTAGATTAACTTACACACATTTTACCAATTTTATGGGGCAGAATTTTGTATTAAAAAAGGTTGTTAATTTCAGTGGATAAAGTAGGCAACAATAAATAAATAAATACTGAACACTACCAATAATGTTTTAAAATTATAATCCAGTCAACCATTTTAATTCAAATTTTCATAAAACTTTAATATAACAGAATGCATCCTAAAGGGGATGCAATTCATGTATATGGTGACAAATTTCAAAATATGGAAAAAATCGCTAAGGGCTAGGCCCTAGGTAAATATTAGGCTAGCCCTTACCTAAACCCAAACCACATGGTTAATTCCATAAAGAATTCCAAATTCTGAAACTTTTCACTGTGAAATGAATCTTATGAAGACATACAACTTACAATATAATTTTTAAATAAATACTGTACAATTTAGAAGAATTTCTCTTTATACCATTTTGATCAAATTTCCGATAGTACTAGATATTTTCATGTTTGTTTCATTTGGCAACTTAAAATATTCACCACAAAAAACAGGGATGCAAGCCGGGGATGCAAGACTTCCGGAAATATCCGGAATTCCTGATATTTGATTTGGCCATTAAAAAAAAAGCAGATTTTTGGAAGAAGACAAAAAAAATTGGATGATGATATTTTAGCATAATATAGAGTCAAACATGGTTTGTTTTTGGATGATACCCTGTACCCTGCCAAGCTCACGTAAAAAGTTCAGGAAATGGATCAATCGCCCACTTGCATCCCTGAAAAAAGATGTTGCCCCTAGCTCTTTCTGCAATGCACATCTGAGGTAGAAATGCAACATGGATAAGGTAATATATGCAGCAATTTGGTGCCAACGTATCCCTGGGTACAGTCATATATCATTGAAATTGAGGATATATGGTACAGTACAGGTCCTAATGTCAGGGTATAAAGACCTTTGGCAGCCTCAATGACCCAAAAAAAAGCCATTCAGCAGTATATTTGTAATTTAAATTAATTTAATTTAATTTGTTTTAAATCAAGAGGCCACTTTCATCCAGCAATGTTTTGTAATGCTTTCTCCACACAAAAGAGGAGAGGAATAATATTAATATCTAGCTCGAGGATAGGTCTTTAGATCGTTATACCCTGAAATTAGGTAGACCTGTACTGTACCATAAATCCTCAAAAAAATTTGAGCTGGGATGCAGACGTCAACTTGCAGCCTTCCCTTCTTCCCTGCTGCCACAAAGAAAATAACCCCTTAGAAATCCATATTAATGACACCTGGTAATAACATGCTTTTATTATTTTGAAATTCATAAAAATGCAAGAAACATTTGCCTTAAAAGATGGCCTCTCAATAGTTGCCCTACAAATAGGCAAGTCATAGATGTAGGCCCACATTTTGTTCTATCAGAAAAATATTTGAGTGTCTCATTCTCAATACAACTTCTTTAGAATCATACAAGACTTAAGCGTATTCAGAACAGACGACGGTGGACACGAATGGCTGTAAATTTTAAATATCTATTGGTTTCAATGTCAAAATGGATTTTGATTATATGACCCAAGAAATTCATCACACGTTGGCACTAAATTATTTTATCCTAAAACCGCTGGAGTTGGAAAACCAACTCCAGTGCCAGTATCATTTTTTGAATTTAATCCGTCGTTAACCGTTAGAGCCCATGTCTAGCATCGTCTGATTCAGAATAACCTACTCAAATATAAATAACAATTTTCACACACAGTATGGATGTATACGTACGTAAGATTAAGGAAGCACACAGTTAGGCCAACAACAAAAAATTGTTTGAATGTCCTCGTTCGCCCGACCCTCTAAATCCTTCCAGCCCAAATTCTTTTTTTTGAAAATGTAAAAAAAAATCAAAAATCTTTTTTTAAAGTGTTTAGTTAAAGTGTTTAGAAAACAAAAATACTCATCAAAATATTACACATTTTGTTCTCCTTTTGGATTACCACAACAAGTACATCTCAATATACTTTTGGTACCTGAATAAAGGGCAATGGAGAAAACCCCCTAAAAAAACCCCTTTTCCCGACCGACCTGCCAAACTTTTAAAAGTGATCTATGGACAATCAAACAGTTTTAATTTTTTGGGCCTTATGGTAGTCCAATGTTATCATTGTAAATGTCAAAATCGAACAATAAAAGTTGTGGAATTTCTGGGGCAGCATATACACTCGTCCAAAGAAGTTCCTTGCCACTCAAATTCAAATATTAAAATTCAAATATTTCACATAAATATTTAATATAAATTAAACAATTGCATGTCAAAATAAGCAGACAATAATTCTCTATCATGTCTGTATGAAATTAAGATGTACGCATTCATGCATGGCTGAGCACATTCATTAAGCAATAGTAAGGTTCATATTGTGTTCAATCATTCACATTAACATTTGAATGGAGGGATTATCCAATTTTTTGCAATCTTCTACCACAGACCTTGCCATTGTCAAGTGAATGGGATCTGCCATGCATGAGTGATCATGTCTAAATTCCATGTTAAGCTGTTAGAGGATTACTTTCTGCTTATTTTGATATACAATTATATATACACCCATCAAAATATGTAAGTTTCCCCCTAGCATATACTAAAATATTTCCAAAAATATTTGATGGATTTTAATAATTTTCAGCCTGAAAGATGCACCCAATTGTTAGGCACATTTTGACACCAAATTTGCTGGCCTTGAGACAATGCAACGATAAAAAACTGTGCCATTTGCCAATTTTTAAACAGAAAAAAAAGTGGCACTAAATCTCACTGGCTATGGCTGGTTTTGCCATAAATTAACAGACATTTTCTTGGTGGATTTTCGTGCACAGACATGGGATCCAGGAATCTACCAAACAATTATGTGTGGCATCATTTCAAGAAAATCAATAAGCAGATCATAATTATGTGTGGCAAGTTCGTCTGATTATGAGTGACATGGCAATTTGGTCCGATTATGAGTGACATGACAATTTGGTCTGATTATGTGCGACATGGCAAAATCGTCTGATTATGTGTGACATGGCAATCTGGTCCGAGTATGAGTGACATGGCAATTCTGTGTGACATGGCAAAATGGTCTGACTAAATGTGACCAAATTGTCTGGTCGTACATAATGCGACATGGCAAAATCGTCTGATTATGTGTGACATGGCAATCTGGTCCGAGTATGAGTGACATGGCATTTCTGTGTGACATGGCAAAATGGTCTGATTAAATGTGACCAAATTGTCTTGTCGCACGTAATCAGACCAAATTGCTATGTCACTCATAATCCGACCAAATTGCCATGTCACTCATAATCGGACCAAATTGCCATGTCACTCATAATCAGACGAACTTGCCACACATAATTATGATCTGCTTATTGATTTTCTTGAAATGATGCCACACATAATTGTTTGGTAGATTCCCATGTCTGTGCATGAAAATCTACCAAGAAAATGTCTGTTAATTTATGGACAAAACCAGCCATAGCCAGTGAGATTTAGTGCCACTTTTTTTTCTGTATAAAAATTGGTAAATGGCACAATTACTTATCGTTGCCTTGTCTCAAGGCCAACACATTTGGTATCAAAATGTGTCTAACAATTGGGTGCATCTTTCTGGCTGAAAATTATTTAAATCCATCAAATATTTTTGAAAATATTCTAGTATATGCTAGGGGGGAACTTACATATTTTGATGGGTGTATTCTATTAAATATTAATTTGAAATATTTGGACTTTATTAAGTGGCAAGGAACTTCTTTGGACGAGTGTATATAAATACACATGCTTTCAATATCACACTGCCCTTTATGTTCACATAATTTAGAACTCGTAAATTGTTAGTTACATTTTGAGGAAAACAAGATTGGACAGAAAACTACCTGATCTTTGGCGGAGATATATT
The DNA here is from genome assembly GCA_035610835.1 of Ophiura sarsii. NCBI lineage: Eukaryota > Metazoa > Echinodermata > Ophiuroidea > Amphilepidida > Ophiuridae > Ophiura > Ophiura sarsii. Next base: position 110,153,020 of record CM069441.1, on the reverse strand, counting down.
TGTACAAATCCAGAGAATTAGTATAGATTAAGATGCAATACAGTGCAAAAGTTGGATTGATTACAAATATTTGTTCAAATACCACATCACAGGCATAGTCTTCACAATTTTTCTTCATGTTTTCATTTATTTTATAAATGGTAAATTCAGTATTTTTTTGAGAAAAACAACAACATACAAACATCATGTGTAGTAAACACTTTTGATAGGATCCCAATTCGTTCATTAGACACACCAACAACAAATAAAAACATGTATTGATAAATTGCAAAATTGGTTGAAATAAATGGAAATTGGTCAGAACAGGTCTGGAATTGGTCAAAATCAGGATGGGGTTTGAGTGACACAATATATATGTGAAGTAAGTTGTAGAATTTGGCAGCCCCTCAAGAACCTGGTATTTTTAATTTCATGGATTTCCTCTTGCCCTGATTATTTTGATTCATTTATTTCTCTGTGAATGATTTGAACTCATTTTCACTCATCTTGTCCATTTTCGGCCCCTTCTGAACTATTTTGACTAATTTTGACCATAAAAACACTTTCAAGACAATTAAAGGTTGATTATCAAATCACAGATCCTCTAAGGCAAATCCATGTCTCAGAGTGAATAAGGACTAAAACTAAGAGAACAACATTCATCCATATCACATAACAAAACCATATTTTATATAGGGTGGATCACTGTCTATAAGGCAGATTAAAGATTAAACATAACTTTTTTAGTGGAAGATAAGCTTAATGTATGGAAGCAGATAATTGGTTATTAAAAGCATTAACCCTAAACTGCCTATTATAGGCATGGTGTTTGGACTAAAAAACATATTAGGGGATGGACCAAATAGGGGGGGGGGACCCTGCTCTACCTGCACCTGGAATTGGATCCTGTGTTGCCTGCATGTTAAATTTGTGTTCATGTATAAAAGCCTGCCATGATTGTGCCACAAGATATAGACTGGGTAAACGTGCACTATAGCATTCAGCGCCATTAGGGTTAATACTTTTAATAAATTGCAAATATAAGAATATCATAAGTACAAATAAATACACAATACAATGCGGTAGGTTTGACTGGAACAGGAGAATGTACTATGTCTTTTTAGATGTACGTTATACAGCGTGTCCCAAAAAAACTGGGTTCAAAAGTTTGCGAGCTTATAACGAAATAAGTAGGAAATATGGATGGTATATTTCAGGATATCAAACAAAATATACCTGACCTTAATAGGGTAAATTCGGAGACCAATCCAATGTAAACTTTTTGAAATACAAAGATTTGAATAGAGCGTGGTCAGAACCCATTGTCCCGATTTAATGAATAAACCATCCGTGCGTTGCATGAAACTGTGCGCTATGTGCAGTATTCCTGGCATGGGGTTTATTCTCTGAAAGAACTTAACAATAACTCGGACTTTAACAAAGAACATTTTGTTTTAATGTTTATGTAAATAATGAACTTGTATTATTGCAATATGACCAAGATAATTTGTTTACTGCCCAATTCTTTGTAAAGAATGAATGCAAAGGCAAAACTATGATAAAGTCACAACAATGCGCAATTGTAACACATCAGGAGGTTCCTTGAAAAGTGGGACAAATGGGTTTTGACCACGCTCTATTAAAATCTCTGTATTTCAAACAGTTTATATTGCATTGATCACAGAGTTTAACCAATTGAGGTCAGGTATATTTTGTTGGGATATCCCTAAATATGAACTATCCATGTTTCCTACTTTTCTAGTTGTAAGCTCGCAAACTTTTGAACCCAGTTATTTGGGACACGCTGTACAAGCTTGAAATCTACAGATTCTCAAATAGACAATCTTGTAAGTGAATACTTTTAAGGAATACATACAAATGATAAATGGGAAAACCTGGAAAATGGCAAATCACAATATTTACCTTATTATAATTTTAACAATTTATACCACTCTTATACCACTTTTAAAGGTAAGTGTTCCGATTAATGCTGGCCCGATTTTTAACTGGATGTTTTCTATTCTACATGATGGGTCATCCTTAAAAAAGTCATATTCCAAAGTTTAAGTTACATAACTCCAAGGGTTCTTAATTTTTGAAACACAAGCTGACATGAAATTTGCCCATTATGTAGTACACGAACTGACTGGGTGGTTAACCACCTATGGCAGTAATTCACTGCATTTTGGCGTATAAATGGAACAGATCTCTCTCACCGTCTCGCGCCAAACATATTACAGAAATAATGAAAAAAATATGGTTTTTTTCTTCTGAAATCAAATTATTTTGATAGGAAAAAACCCTAAAGTGATCAGAACATCCACCTTTTATTAGTTGTATTATTATGAGCAGGCCTGAACATTTTGAGCTTCTTAACAGAAACACAGAACAATATACATTATCTATAAAAACATACATTATATACAAATATGGAGTCATTGCTTTGTCAGTCAAAATATTATTATGTTAATGTACACTAAAACCATGCATCCTTTTTGGGTTACCCATAAACAATGATGGTGTCAGATTCTTGACTATTTTATTGTACTGTAATATACCACTTAATTTCGTGAATTTCACAATGAATTTCAATTCGCAAAATTAAATACCCCCAAAACAGACAATTTTGCATTGAAAATAACAGTAAAACTTCCATATTCGCAAAATTTAGGCCTGTTTAAATAGCAGTAATTTTAAATTCACAAAATAACCGCGAAATGAAAGTGTTTTACAGTATTTCAGAATTCACACAAAATTGTTGAAAATGAATTATTAATTTAGAATGAAAACTTACAGGCACGATTTGCTTAGGTTATTTACCCCCGCCCCCGACACACACAAAGGTTACCAAAATAACATAAAAATGTCTTGTTTTGGTAATTTTAGTTACAACAAACAAATATTTGTTTCCATACATTGACAATATATCTAGATCAATGGTATTATATTCCACAGCTGCTCTGCTCCAATTAATTGAATCTCGACACAGAATTTAAATGTCAATTAACACTCTTAGCAATTATCATATGCTACACAGTTGTGTAGTCTATGTATATATCCTGATATTTGTGGCATTTTATCAGATCATTTTGGAAGTTACAATGCTGTTTTTGTAAAACACTCTTTAATATTTTGAATTTAAATCTGACATGTACATGTACATGTATGATAAATACAATCTTATATATTTGGATGGAATACAAAACATTTACAATGCATTCAGAAAAGTTTGGATGGAAAAGTAAGATAATAATACATACAAAGGCAATGATGGAAAAGCTTACAATTAGGTTTGTTCATTAGAGCCAAGAGGTTGGTTACAAAAGCCACCTGCAAGAGAAAATATGTAATGTGTATTTGTTCCGATAGGCTTGTGAATCTATTTGAGTCATACCAAAATATTAAATAGCATCTGAGAAACATCAGCATGATCAGACAATAGCAGATCAGAAACTGTTGAATCTATCTGGAAACATACTTAGGATCAGACGAAAAAAATCTTTGTTATTGTTTTTCCCTGCAATCTAAAATTAGTTTATACACTTTCAAATTCAAAATTATCAATTTTATTGTATTAACAAAATAAATGTTTTTGAACTGATGAGTTTTTAGTAGCGATTTATTAGCCTTTTTGAAGAATGGTGGGCAGTATTTGGAATGGGTATATTCAATAGAAGAGGGCGTGCTTCTTTGTGGGTACAACCCAGAGAATACAAAGAATGTGCAGCCGGGTGTACAAAGTTCACGTTACTTCTTAAAGACTTATGAAATTTATGTCAAGGTGCTCTCCAATTCCCTGAGGATTTTTCCAAATACATCTGTTTATGGTTTGACTCAAAGCTGCACAAAATTTGATCATGGTAAGTTACTTTTTAGTTATCTTTACTCTTTTACATTATATACAATATAAAATTCATATTAAAATACAATGATTTACTTATAAGACAGAATCTATCTAAAATGTACAGTTTGGTGGGTTGAGAGGATTCAAAACTTATTATTGCTGAAGTTTTATATGATGTGTATTATAGTGGTGCTATGTGCACACAACAGTATGTGTCGATTGTGTCCTGTGGTGTTAAGACAATGATGGTTCCAGAACAGTACCATATGTTAAGGGGTGGTGGTTGAATAGCTGTTGTCATATGGGCCAATGGGTTCTTTCACATCAATCTAACAACAAGGGCACAGGTGGAGAAAAAATACCAAGAAACAAGTCAAATATCTTAAAATGTTTAAATGTACAACAAAACTGCCAAATACCCTCCTTTACTGGCAACATCCCTATTGCCAACATTTACATCAAAATATCAAAAATCAAAAGTGTCCCACATTTCCCATTTTCCCACTAATATAAACATGGCTGAATAGCCCTGTACTGGACACGTCAAAGAGAGAGAACTATGTACATTATCATTTGGAAGGGTGTGTCACTGGCAGAATGAAACTAGACCCTAGCATATATTGCACTTACAATACCTGAGAGAAAAAATAGTCCCTTCTTTAGGTCAAACAAAGAAGAAGGTCTGTCTCAGAAGCCCGCCCGCATTGGTATGTGAAATTAGCTACGGCGCGTAGGTCTATGCGCTGGGGGCTAAAAAACTTATTTTTTTATTTTAAAAAAGTTTAAAAAAGTTCTCTGTAAGCTTGGATAAGCAACAAAAATAATAGCAAAAAAAAAATTGCATACCTCGTAGCCTCTTTCTAAAAAAAATTAAATTTAAAAAAAAAAAATCGCACAGCACTTAGCTTTTTTGCACAGTGTTTCTGAGACAGACTTTCTTCTTTGTTTGGCCTTATGTTAGCTTTATGTATAAAGGTTATAAATTCTACGGACAAAAGGTGTTTTACATGCCAGAATGGTGCACAACTGCACAGGGGGATCCAATTCTGAATATCAATGTCGCAAATTCATTGGCCTTTCAAAGAGCTACATTTGATAATTATTCTTAACCAGGAGAGTCACCCCCCCCCCCCCCCAAAAACACACCAATCCTGCATTAATATTACCAAAACAGTACAAACAAGTGAATGAATTAAAAGCATTTTATGTACATGCATATTTACTGCAGCCAAACCATTAGGGTAGGTGGGAGGGCAGAAGATGAATTTAAACAAGTTACAATTCTGTATTTTGGGATTGACTTAAATATCCCATACAGTTATTACAACGATTATGTACACTTATCAATGGTCGATGTTTAACCGAGTCATTTAATAGCATTGGCAGCTATGACCCCCTATAATCAGTTCAATAACTTCAACTGCTGTGTAATCGCAAACAGCAGTGTAGGACCATGTAGGGCAAGTACCCAATAATATTGTATGGAATGTGTTGCATCATTACTCTGTGCATTCAAAATTTGGATGAATGTGCGCATGACGCATGGATCGAGAAATTGTTGAACTGATTATAGGCATGCACCAGTACAGGAGTTGCTTGATTTGAACTTGATTAAGGCCACACAATTTTGTTTGTGTGTTGCCCTCAAGTGCTAAGAATCGGGTTTAGTCGGTCAATTTTCCTTTTTTTTGGGCTGACAAATTTGATGTTGAGACAAATTTGGTAAATGTCAATTTGACAAATGTTTCTAGTGTGATAATGGTTTTAAAACAATTTATTCAAGCAAACTTATTCATTGAAGCAGAAAATACTTAATATTTTGAAAATTTGTGTAAAATTTAAATCTTAAAAAAAATGTGACCCTAATTTTTGAGATTTTAGTGTCGGTCGCTGAGGGCAACACATCAATCTTTTTTGGCCTAATGGTATGTGTCTTGTGACTCCATATGGGACACAATATCACCTGGAAGAAACGCGCAGAAGAACCATCACCATTCCTACTACAAGCACCAACAGTCCAGCAGACGCTCGGATTTGAACCGCAGAGCTTTCATTACACCTATCTGTATTGCAGCATTCCAGGCATCCCCATCCCGCCCGTGAAGTGTCACAATAATATCTCTTGTCTAGCTGAACCTGGGATTCTGCACAGCCCATTTGTGATGCACAGGACTTGTCTATTCGAAGTTTGCCTCTTTCCTCTGTAAACAAATGACAATCTACTATGAGAATAGAACATTTATTAAATGTGACGCGATCAAGCGGAGTGAGTCGCATGTTGGGAATATTGATTTTGAGTTACAGGTAAAAAGAAGTGACAAATTCTTATATTTTACATTGTTTTTTCAGTTGGTAAACTGTTGGTAATCTAATTAAAAACTAGAAGTCCGGTTTTAGTGGGATTTGGACCATACTGTAGCATTTTTCACCTCCTTTTAAATGATGGACAAATTAATACCAAAATTCAAGACTGCTGACATGTGACTCATTTTGCTTGATCACGTCACAAATGGCAAAGTGCATTTAAAAACTACCATTGCGGGCAGTATGTTGTGTTAATCCAGTCATGTAATACCGTACATGTGTAAATCCATGCAGTCATGCATGTAATAGTAATACTGTACATGTGTAAATCCATGCAGTCATGCATGTAATAGTAATACCGTACATGTGTAAATCCATGCATGTAATACCGTATGTGTGTTAATCCATGCAGTCATGTATGTAATATAGTTCATAATGTTAATCCAGTCATGCATGTAATACCGTAGCCTACATATAGTAATTTTGCATTAAAAACTAAATTTTGTATTGGGTGTAAACTGGAGCGGGTTGGGCATGAACGGAGCAAGGGGAATATATGTTGTCAGTGGAGGATATTGATTATGGGGAGGACATTCCCCCCCCCCCCCCCCCCCCCCCATTTTCCATTTGTGGTGCCCCAACAAGCGGAAGGGCAATCAATGTGCACAGCCTGGTAAAGTATTTAATATAAAAATAATATAAACACCTCTATACTGGTAGTCCCAGACTACCGGAACAGCAGAATGCACCTCCTGCATTTTGCAAAAGTGGAAATGTTCACGCTACATATATTTTCGCACTCAAATGGGCTGCCGCAAAATAATAACATGCAAATATATTTCTTTTGCATAGGTCTATGTGATGAAGATTGAAGATACAAATCGTGAATTTAAAAACACACAAAACGGTTCAAAATCAGCAAAATGTGAAAAATGTATTATCACACAAAAATTAAAACATTTATAGTAGCTTACATGTAGTTTGATTGTTTGATGAGGTCACACTCAATTAAAAAAGTGAACATGTACATATGAAAATTTAATAAGTTCACCAAGATTATGTAAAGTGTGTCAATACTTACTGGAGTAAATAGTTTGTGTAAGGCATCTGTCTTGTGTTCGTGAGCATGTGCGTACTGTGTTCAGACCTATACAATTTTCATTGGAATCTTCTGCTTCACATGTATAACATTGAAGGCTGGAACCTATAGACAAAATGAAGAATTGGTGACTCTATAATAATTATCTGAATAAAAAGTTAAAATATCTGCTTGAATTTATGTTGTAAATAATTTGGATTATGTGTGCAAAATATTGAATATGTAGGCTATGTAGGACACCTTTTACCAGTGACGGCCCTACTTGGGGGGGGGGGGGGGCACCAAATATTTATTTTCCCCCTCCCCACTCCCCCCCCCCCCCCCAAAAAAAAAAATCAATTTAATTAAAATTAAAAGAGGACAGTAATAAACCCTGATGACTGATCAACAAGAAAATAGTCCATATCTTGTTCTAATATTGTCCCATACCTACATAACATAGACCTAAACGTTGTCGAATTCTGTCAATTTCACTAGTTTTAAAAAGTCTGAGGTGGCTCAGACTTTTTTTTTCTAATACGATCACTGATCTCCTAGTGGAAGGAACGTGAACGAGCTAGTTTTGAGCATGCATAGGCCTATATCGATACGGGACCACCTAGGGACCACACAATATATTAAAGTTAAAAGAGTAAAACAATGTCATCCATAATTAAATCTGACCGGCAATGTCTTGCTAGACATCTAGTTGCAGTAACATGTAACTGAATCAGTAGTTTGAATTTGATAATGTCCAGTGTTAATGATAGATGCGATTCGAAGGTCCAGGCCTAGTATGACATCATGTATATGTAGGAGGACTAGCTAGACGTCCCGTAACTGGTGTGCGCATGCTCATATATCAATAAAACAATTAAAATGTTTTGTAGCAGTACATGGTTTATACCGTGTGGACGTCTAGCAAGATATAAACATGTGCTTTGTTATTATGCCTATCACTAGTACTACATGTAGGCCTATAGTCGTCGCCAGAATACTTCAGCACTTTATAAAACAGCCAATGCGCCCGTCTAGTTAATGAGCGAGTGGGCGAGGACATTCAATTCATGACCCATAGATACGATCGCGGCCAATCGAATTACAGGGGCTGCGACGCGTCAAACTCAAACTGCTCAAAAATCAAAGATAACGCTGTTGTGACGCTGTTCTACACACACTTCCGTGTTTACGCTGTACGCAGTTGTCACAGAAAAAAGTGCCGAAGTATTCTGACCACGACTATAGTAGTAGTACTATCAGTGACACTGACAGTATCAACTTCAACAGTTACAATCCAGTGAGTGAATCATTTTCATTTCAATTCAAGTCCAGAGTCATGAAGTAAGCTTATTACCTGATTTTATAAATTGAAGCAGTATGAAAAATAAAATCAGGAATTGTTGCAAGCTCAGCAACTGATGCAGATTCCTTAATTCCTTGACAACCTTCATGTCCCTTTCTATAGTCAGCCAGGCAAGGAGATGTCAATACTCCCAATTTCTTACATAATTTCATAGAACAACGTCGGTGTGAAGAATTTCCCCTGGTTTGTTTACAAAATGTACAAAAATAATGTTGAATGTCGCCCTCTATCATATTTGAAAGTATGAAAAGAAACTCAGATTTGTTTGAGGCAAAGGCATTTCTCGATCTACAATATTTTGGTTGCAATACCATAAAATGAGTGAATAGGTTATGTTTTATAACTTACATTATCATACATGAAAATATTGTATGTTGACAAATCTAATTGAAGAGAAAAGTATAAGAAAAACATTTGTAGTTTGGGAAATGTCATTCTTATACTACAAACACTCAAAACGGATCAATTAACCTTTGACCGTGCACCTGCAACCAAGTTTTGTTTATCGAAGGAACTGATTGTTGATAGAGGTGTGGTTATTCTGATCAACAGGTGTATTTAATTGCATTTTGCAATGTAAGTGTAATAACAGTGCATTGGCATTGCCGTGAAATAAGGTCTCATATCTGAAATGAAGCATTTGTAGTTGCTTTGCAACGTATATTGGGTTGGCCTTTTTGTTTTGACACATGTCTGATTATGATTATGAACATAATCACTTCAATGATAATAATTATTTTATTTCAATTTATATCAATTCAAAACACTCTATTAAAGTATTATGTTATTACGAAAACAGAGTTAGAGTATTGCTAATACTATATATTAGTATTACTATTAGTTAGTAATTAGTATGATACTTTTAGTCTGTTGTTGAGATTTGGTTAATTTGAACAATCAGAATTACTTTAAATTAGTATAGAAATATTCAGATTTATTATTGTATTTTTATTCATTTTGAATTCTAATCTAGAATATATAAGCAGAAATGCTGGACATATCAGCTTGTTTTCAGATGGTTGTTATGTAGTACAGGAAACCCATACGTTGGTGTGTGTGTGTTTTTTGTGTTTTTTCTTCCCTACCAACGTATGGGGAAATTGTATTGCTAGAAACTGTCAATTTGATTTGCTGTACAAAGTGAATGGCGAGGCTCTCGAATGATTGGCGGGGGAATTACAGCAAAACTGCATTCCCGTTGATTTTCATACTAGCTACGCACCTTCATAAGGGACCGCTCATTATTTCCACCGGAGGGGGGGCCGGGAGAAAAGAGGGGGGGTCACATGGTTTTGGTCAAGCAAAAAGGGGGGGTCATATGATTTTAGATTATCGGAAGGGGGGGTCATATAGTTTTGCATTTTCAAACAGTAACAATAAGTTGAAAATGTTCGCGCGCTACGCGCGCATTTCTTTGATCACAAATCTTGTCGGTTCATTTTAATTTCTCGCCCCCAATATGAATAACATAGCTACGCCACTGTAATTTGCAACAATAATTACAACAATGCATTTTTGATCCATACTGAATTAAATTTTACAAGTGGTTCAATATTGGCTCATTTGTAATGGCATATTCCAATGACAAGCAAACACAACTTTACACTCTGTTTTTGTTTCTTTTGTGGTCAAACTGGACAAATCTAAAATCTCCAGCCTTTGATATCTTGCCAACTTCATGGGCATTTAAAAACAAGCATCATTGATTACTATTAACATTTCATGTTGCAAACACATATGCCTTCGTGTACACCAACATGAAGTTTTTCTAGTGTGATTTCCATATGATATGACTGTATGGACTATATGCAAATCAGTGAAAAGGCGGGAGTATATAATATTTTATTCCATATTTGTATAAAACAAGCAAGATAAAAACAAATCAAGGTTTTGAGGTGTGGGGGGGGGGGGGGGGGGGTCATATGGTTTGGTAAATCACACAGGGGGGGTCATATGGTTTTTATTTGATAGGAAGGGGGGGTCATATACTTTTCTGAGGTGGTTTGCCTTTGGCTCCCGGCCCCCCCTCCGGTGGAAATAATGAGCGGTCCCTAAAGTCCTCATCTTTCTTTTCAGCCACTTTTTAAAACATGAAAATGCTAAATGATTCCATATTTAATCATAATTCTCCGCTGTGTAAACGCAATGGCAGAATTGTTTTCAGCCATTTCGTGAGTTTCCCAGTAGGCAACGCGGTCCAGATTTAGTCTCGTCCCCCATCGCCAAATAACAAACGTCTATATAGGCACATCACTTTTTTTACGAACTTACGAATGTATTGAAACGAGTCTATTAAATTTAAAAAACATGGCGCCGATTTCGATAAACATCGCTAGTGCCGTAAAGTGAATTGGCTTAGAATTTCACCTTAAATTTCAAGGGAATATTGCATTGTATAAAATGTTAAACGAATGGCAAGATAGATGAGAAAGAGTAGATAAGAACAAGCACAAAGAAGTGTGATTTTGATAGGATCGAGCTTAGGCTGCTTGTAGTGGAGTGGATTTTTGACAAAAATTAGGGTGGGGGAGGTCTTAAGAACTGTTTTCCCCAACAATTTAGTGGTTTAGTATCGTATTGAAACCGTGTGTGTGTGTTGACATAATGGATTAATTTTGCATGCGTGCGGAAAGATTATAGCTCACTATCTCTGGCTGGATCTGCGATGCAGCCAGCTCAAAGTGGTCCTGCCTGGCTAAGGCGTGTAAACCGAGTCACCAGTTTCGTAAAAATATTTCTTGAACACCGCAAAAGTTAGACGTTTGCAAATAAGATTATCAGTAATACGTTTTCCAACAGTGCATTCCTACCTACCTACCATTTTTTTAAAACCGAACAACGGAAGCAGAAAAACAGCGCATTATCTGGCATTATCTGAGGTGTGAAAATGAAAATTCGTGAATACATGTCGTCTAAACGGATTAAGATAGCGGCTTCCTTTGTATGTACTTCTTTACGTTTACCGCGACCACCTGTGTGTCTTTAACAACTGTCAAAGTTCTCGAATTCTACGACGCCTGATTAACATAGAGTACGTCCTCGGAATCCTAAAATAACCGCTAACGTGTGTAGTAATAATACTGACGACGCGACGTAGCGATGCATGTTTGAGGGCAGCGTAAAAGTCAGTCTCTTTTTTTCGCACGTGACAATGACCGTTTCATTGCGTCATTTTAGTCTCTTTGACTGTGGTTTCAGACGTACGCTGCACATGTACAAAGTGAATTGGAAACAGCAGCGTCTTAGCGTTTTACGTAACAAATCTGCAGAGACTGATCAACGCATGTGATATTTTGTTGTTTACCGCTATTTTCTTGAGTGGCGCATCTCTTATAAATTTCAATATTTTAACAGAAAAAACCCCTGATGTCTGTGCATTAATCACGAAAGAGTACATAGGATATACACCAAGCCCACAGTTGCAAAGTAATTAAAAATCTATGTAATCTACATAGGTAGGAATCATCGATAAAATCGGGTTAATACATGTTATCTGGACTTATGATGTACAGTACAAGTGGGCCTATATATCGGCTGTACGGTAAGATAAAACTGAATATTTCGAGCCAATTGGAACTGATTGTAACCGGTATTTCCATTGCATAATATCATGTTCATTATAACTATATAGGGCCGTCAATATTTACCCGGGGGTAAAGATTTTCGGCCATTAGCTGCAGGGTCAAAGATATAGCGCCCCCATAGTTGCCCGGGCGTATAGATTTTCGGACATTAGCTGCAGGGTCAACGATATAGAGACCTCAATAGTTGCCCGAGCATATAGATTTTCGGCCATAAGCTACAGGTCGCCCGGGCGAATAGTCTTTGCCTTGTTAGTTGTACCACAGTACCAGCAATAGTTTTTTCAAGGCTAGGGATGTTCATATCATTGACTATAGGGGGCGCCCTTTGTTTGAAAATTTGGTAGCACAAATATGTGGAAAACTCCCTGTTTCCTCTTTTAAATCCAGCGGAGTAGTAGTACGAATCGGGCTGGGATGTATTTACTGATGTCTAAATAACCACACACAAGCAACTGGACATCATGAAAGTAAAGCTTATTTAAGCTGAAATGGTTTAAAATTTGCATGACTTGACCAGTTTTTAGCAATATGAGGTAAAAAACTACTTTTGGTTATAACTTTGTGATTATTCAGCCTGCAGACATGGTTGAACCATCCTTTTTTTGTCTCGCCTGATGTAATCAGAAAGAGACTATGTTATCACTATTTCTGTCCGGCGTCCGCCGTCCGCCGTATGCCGTCCGCCGTGTGCTAAGAAATACCTTTGTGACGAGATATCTGGAGATCCGTAAGGCCTATCGTGATGGGACTTGGTGGAGGGAAGGGGGGTGGTGCGTTCTGTTGCTGATTGATTTTTCAAGGTCATCGGGGGTCATACAAGGTCATCGGGGTCAAATATGCTTAAAACTTTTGAGACGCGTTGTGACGCGATATCTAGAGATCCGTAAGGCCTATCTTGATGGGACTTGATGTCAAGGAAGGGGGTGGGGTGTTCTTTTGCTGATTAGATTTTCAAGGTCATTGGAGGTCATTCAAGGTCATCGGGGTCAAATATGCGGTCAAATAAGATCCGTAAGGCCGATCTTGATGGGATTTGGTGGAGGGAAGGGGGTGGTGTGTTCTTTTTGCTGATCAAATTTTCAAGGTCATCGGAGGTCATTCAAGGTCATCGGGGGTCAAATATGGGGTCAAATAGATCAGTAAGGCCTATCTTGATGGGATTTGGTGGAGGGAAGAGGGATGGTGTGTTCTTTTTGTTGATTAAATTTTCAAGGTCACCAGAGGTCATCGGGGTCAAATATGGGGTCAAATAGATCAGTAAGGCCTATATTGATGAGATTTGGTGGAGGGAAGGGGAGTGGTGTGTTCTTTTTGCTGAATAAATTTTCAAGGTCATCAGAGGTCATTCAAGGTCACCGGGGGTCAAATAAGATCCATAAGGCCTATCTTGATTGGATTTGGTGGAGGGAAGGGGGATGGTGTGTTCTTTTTGTTCTTAATTTTTCGGGGTCATCGGGGGTCAAATATGGGGTCAAATAGATCAGTAAGGCCTATCTTGATGGGATTTGGTGGACGGAAGAGGGATGGTGTGTTCTTTTTGTTGATTAATTTTTCGGGGTCATCGGGGGTCAAATATGGGGTCAAATAGATCAGTAAGGCCTATCTTGATGGGATTTGGTGGACGGAAGAGGGATGGTGTGTTCTTTTTGTTGATTAATTTTTCGGGGTCATCGGGGGTCAAATATGGGGTCAAATAGATCAGTAAGGCCTATCTTGATGGGATTTGGTGGACGGAAGAGGGGTGGTGTGTTCTTTTTGTTGATTAATTTTTCGGGGTCATCGGGGGTCAAATATGGGGTCAAATAGATCAGTAAGGCCTATCTTGATGGGATTTGGTGGAGGGAAGGGGGGGGTGATTTGTTCTTTTTGTTGATTAATTTTTCGGGGTCATCGGGGGTCAAATATGGGGTCAAATAGATCAGTAAGGCCTATCTTGATTGGATTTGGTGGACGGAAGAGGGATGGTGTGTTCTTTTTGCTGATTAAATTTTCAAGGTCATCGGAGGTCATTCAAGGTCATCTGGGGTCAAATAAGATCCGTAAGGCCTATCTTGATGGGATTTGGTGGACGGAAGAGGGATGGTGTGTTCTTTTTGTTGATTAATTTGTTGAGGTCATCAGAGGTCATCTGGGGTCAAATAAGATCCGTAAGGCCTATCTTGATGTGATTTGGTGGAGGGAAGGGGGTTGGTGTGTTCTTTTTGCTGATTAAATTTTCAAGGTCATCAGAGGTCATCTGGGGTCAAATAAGATCTGTAAGGCCTATCTTGATGTGATTTGGTGTAGGGAAGGGGGTTGGTGTGTTCTTTTTGTTGATTAAATTTTTCAAGGCATTACATCCCTTGCATTAACTACAATGCATACCTCTGTGACAGTGCTACATTGTATCATATGTTTCATCATCATTTCTTTCAAGTCACTTTTGATGAACAGGCGAGACGCGCCGTTCGAGAACCGCCTTGTATAGAAAAGTACTTTGTTTCCATGTATTCCATTTTCAAAGTGATACTTTTATTTTCAAAATTTTATGATCAAGGCTGTTTTCTCATAAATTGATGGAGCTTTACACTGCAAATTATGAGCGTTTACTTTTGGACAAACAAAAAGTAAACTAAAAAGTAAACGCAATTCTAAACAACGTGGATGCCTAGTAGGCAACATCTATTACTGACATTGTGCTATAATTATGGTGGTGAACTTGTGTAGTTCATTATCTTCTTTACAGTTCTTACCACTTTTGTTTTTATTTTATTTTTTCCCTGATGAAGGGTGGTATATATCCACTTGAAACGTCGGTCTTTATTGTTACGTTATATTTTTGTTTAAAACGAATTGCACAGCCATTTTTATTGCTTGTCCCAGTGCATTTCCGTGTGTTTTTGTTATTTGTTATTTCTCTGTTTTATCGCGTTATTTTCCCTTGTCATTGCCTGTTTCCCCACACCCAGTTGGTATATCTTACTTTTACTCTTTGCAACAATAATCAACAATGTAAAAGCAAGGTGTTCCGATTGCTGGCCTGGTTTTTTACTTGATGTTTTCTATTCTACAAGAAGGGTCATCCTTAAAATAGTTGTATTCTAAAGTTTGAGTTGCACAACTGATAGTGATATCCAATGGTTCTTATTCATGCAATTTTCCCAAGAGTAGCACACAAACTGGTCAGGTGGCTAACCACCTTTGGCAGTAATTCACTACATTTTGGCCTATAACGTCTAAATGGAACATATCTTGCGCCAAACATTTTACAGATATAAAGAAAAATATTGGGTTTCTTCTGATATCAAAATATGTTGATGGGCAAAAACAGCTAAAGTGAACGGAACATCTACTTAGAAATAATAGGCATATACGACGGGTATTAAACAACATCTACCTTTAAGGGTACTAACTGGCCTTTTCGCCCAGTAGCATCGGTCAATAATGCCATTAAATCGGGGAAAACCTGCAAATACCAGGTTTGTTCAATACATTAACAGTAATTAAGGCTAACTTGCACGGTGAAACAGCAACCTGTAAATGTTATCGCTAAATTAAGTTCTCATGACCCGTAAGTATACATATTTGTAAATGAAAGTGATCTGTCCCTCCACATGTCCTCGCTGTCGTATTCAAAAGCCCTACTACCTGAACGTGAATTGAACTTTAATTCAAGTTCATTTTGTGTGTTTGTATGTTTACACAGCGATCGGTGTGGCACGCTAGGTTCCTGCTACAGTATTTTATAAAATACACCTACAACTCTGGGCTTTTCTTTATTAGGCCAAATAAAAAATAAACTTGTTTAGCATCCTGACTTTGTTCAAAAAAGGAAGGAGGAGGCCCTTTTTATTTTTGGCACTTTTTGGAGCAAAATCATTCTGATTAGAGACAAACTTTGTTAA
The DNA here is from genome assembly GCA_035610835.1 of Ophiura sarsii. Taxonomy (NCBI): domain Eukaryota; kingdom Metazoa; phylum Echinodermata; class Ophiuroidea; order Amphilepidida; family Ophiuridae; genus Ophiura; species Ophiura sarsii. The sequence goes on along the minus strand of CM069441.1, from coordinate 110,136,984 downwards.
CTAAAAAGAGGAGGAGGCCTACTTTAAATTGTTTTTATTTCATGGTTCTAAGGGGTTGGTCACCACAAAACTTGTTTAAAATGCATATGAGAAAGAAACAAAGCTGTTACCAACGTCTTAAACTCTGAATCACCTGAACAAAAAAGGTATGACTGAAATAATGAAAATTAAACAAATAAATTTGAAGCAGACCCCCCAAAAAAAGAAAGCAAGAGGGTAGCTAAATATGTATTTTTTGTTATTTTGCCATATCGCTCAGTGTCATCTTCCAATTAATGCATCAGCCATGTGTATGTATGGCATGGACGGACAGGCGATTGAACCAAATGCCTGATGATAACTATGCACGGCGGAAGAAACATTCTCACTGAGATTCAGAACTTCATAGGAAATGACAAGGCTAGCTTATTTTAAACAGTAGTGAGGGATCCTCATGGAGACCGATTTAGCCTATTTATAAAAATGCATAATCTAATCTGACTGCATGCTTAAAACTTTTGTGGTACATGTAATATAAAATTGAGGTTAGTCCTGTTTATAACACGTAAAGTAGAAAAATGAATAGGCATATTGTTCAAGTATGATTTTTCACTTTGTTTTTACATAAAACAAACAAAAGCAGCTAGTGTGAGCACATATTGACTTTTGGAACTATTGACACAGCCTACATATGAATGGTAGGTACTGGTACTGTTTATATTTGATAACATCATAGCACACCTTTATGATGTCATCAGTGTTCATAATAATTGAACTTATAAGCCCAATTGGGTGTCTCTCCTGAAGCTTATGTTGCCCACATTTTGCGAACCTAACTTAATATATTGAAGTGCCTAGAATGCCCAAATTCAGTGGGTAATTATCACTGTAGGCGCTCAAACTATATATAGAAGCTGGGTGCTTTTTCTAGAGAGCGGAATAATTGGTGCCATGTCTTGACGATACTTCTTTTATTGGGATGGAATTATTTGCCTCTGTGGAGTTCCTTTAGTATACCCTACCACTACATGTCTTCAATTGGGGCTTTTAAAGAACGACCCATACACTTACACAGTGGGTCTACAAATGGTAGGGTATTCTAAAGCTTACCTGCCTCGGTATTTATAAACAAAGACTTTCTTAGAAATTCATTGCTATAAAGTAGTAATTTTGGGCTATTTGGTTAATATTTGTTTGGCAAAACTGCAGTTCTAGATCTTCGTAATAAATGTTTTACTACTCTTACTACATGTGCACACGCATGTGGTTGACTGGGGCTCCACAAATGTGTGCAGTAAAAGGTAAAGATGGACTCTAGTAAAACTTCTTTATATGAAAGCTTGGTAAGTTAAAAGCAACAATTACATCATTTGAATTTGTTTTAAATAAATAATTCTGGGCACAAGTTCACAATCTTTTATTTGAGACGTATGTCTTCATTTTAGTGCTAGTTGGAACTTCAGACTTGAGGCTAATAACTTAAAGTAGATCATTTTAAATTCCAGGAAATCTTGAAGCCACTCTCCTCAGAAAAGTGGAATGCTAATCAGTATCACTCTTCTAAATGAAGGCCTGAGGGGATAACAACTGTTTGACGTTTCAAGTTGCAACGGAGGTTGAAAACCAAAGCTACTAAAAGTTGTGTATAATAATCTTTTGATAGGCAACATGTTAAGCTTAGGTGAGGACCGGACTATTCTATCATTATGGAGGCTCATGAATCTCAGGGCACTGAAATGCTCATACCCTACGTTGGTAATTTTCTGGTCCATTTTACATGATTTCAAAAAATGTCTGAGTTTTTTTTATATTGGCCAATTGTATATTTCATTCTCCTAGATAATTCTATAAAACACCAAACTGGCATTGTTCCCTAACCTCAGTGAATAAATGTGAATGCCCTCCCAAGGCGCTAGTGTATGCCCCACCCTGGGGGGATTCATAGTTGTAATCATCTCTGTGAATCCACTCTAAATCCTACAATAACACAAATTCTCAAAGAAGGAAAAAGTGACCCTTAACATGGATTATAGCTCGCCGAATCATACTTGCAAAGGATATAGGTCCTCAAGATAGAGTTTAGACTGAAATGAATGTATGTAGTAATTATGTTATTCAGTTTTATTAATAAATTTGTCTAGGCATAACCATTTTGACTTCGCGATCCGCCCCCTAAAAAGACACCCTTATTTTCTGAAATTGTTGCAATTAATACCTGACTGCCAGGCCCACACATGTAGAAGGACGAAAGGTACATACCTGAGCGTAAATGCTGCCTTTTTATAGGTATGTCACTGTCCAGAGGAAGTGAAATAGAATATAAAAAGCAAGTGTTGAGTGTTGACATTTGTTTTCTTATATAATACAATTGTTGTTATTTATTGGTTTAACTTTCAGTTCCCTGTCATCAAAATGAAGCTTGAATCCAATTGGCTGACGAGTTCTCACACTGTCGCACAAATACAGCGATTTTTCGGACTTGAACTTCTTGAACCCACCTCATCATCAGACAACACAGCCATCAAGACTGAGCAGTCACAACAGAATGGAACCACCACAGCTAATGGACACGATAGAAACTCAAACCACGATCACAATGGAGCTATGCAACACCGAGGACATAAACAGAATGGAAACGTGGAGAACACTGAGCCTGTGAAAGAGTCCGTTGCAGAAGAGCCAAGATACCAGGTTAACAACTGGTTTTGGTATTGGGTGTTTGCTTTTGGTGCTTCCCTGGGAGATGACATATTTTACTATACTGTGTATCCATTTTGGTTCTATAATCTGTCTCCTTGGGTCATACGTCGTGTCATGCTGATGTGGGGTGTCGTTATGTACATAGGACAATCAAGTAAGGAGATATTTCGCTGGCCGCGTCCAAGCGAGCCTCCCGTCGTGCGTATCGAGAGACGGTATTTCTTGGAGTATGGCATGCCGTCCACACATGCCATGGTGGGAACATTGGTACCTTTTACCATCCTTGCTTCTACATGGAATCATTACGAGGTTTGTATATTAAAACTGGTAGGACAAAGATAGTCATGATGTTGGCAATGGCCTAGTCCAGACGCAAGTGTAATCTGGAAACCTAATGTGCTATTTATATTTATGTAAGGGTTATTCTCCAGTCTCAACAAACATTATTCGCTCTTTGCACGGGTCCGTCATTTGCAAGGAGAGCCTCAACTTGAATCAGATTGAATGACAGTGTTGCATCGTTTCACAATGTCTCATTGCATATATTGTGCAGAGAGAGTCAAACTAGTTACATACAGGCCTGGATATAACACTCGCCCCCTGCCCATATTAGCGGGTACATTTTGCGTTGAGCAGGTGAAGATGCAAAAGTACCAGACCGACTGGCAGGTAAAATTGTTCAAACTCATTGTACGAGTGAGTTACACTGCCTGGTGGAATTTCTGTTGGGCAGGTATTTGTGTAAGTCCTGCCCAACTAGCTGGTTGAATAAAATCTGAAATTCCAGCCCCAGTTACATAATGTTATGGAATAGTCCCATTCAATGAGGTACCATTTCCAGGCTCTACTTCGCAAATGGCGGATCAGTGTAATGAGTGAATATGTGACCAGTCGCGTCAAAAAGGACATGTTGTCGGCAAACACAGTTTTGAGATAGAGGCCAATATATTTGGTGAAATATGAAGAAAATAATAGAAAAATATGTGCTTCTTTAGATCATATAGTGTGATTACAAAGTCTGATTTCCTTCAACATGGTATCATTTCAAAGCTTAAAATGTGCTCTTTCAAGTCATACAAATAACTCAGATTTAGCTCTGGCCTCCAACATGACCATTTTGATGTGACTGATCACATATTGTCTATTTCCACTCAAGTTTAGGAGGTTATTTCATTGTCTGTCTATTCCTATCTAAAGTGTAGTTTATTTTGGATTTGACTTATTATACCAACCTTCTTATTTGATTGCAAAGAGTATTTTTTTATAAACAATTCATTTTATTGTCTTCATCCTATTCTCAGTATTCTCACACAGTTGGTGTAATTCTGGCATCGTCATACACGCTACTGGTGTGTTTCAGTCGTCTCTACCGTGGTATGCATTACATATTGGTAAGTGTGAGCTGAAATGTAACTCTTTTTTATTATCTGCAATTCACCAAATCACCATCTCAATAGTTTCTATTATAATGTTTTGAAATGTATGCATACTAACCATTTAATTGTATTCATCCATCCTATATTGATTTAAATCTAACTTCTCATCATGTTTATTGCCTTAACATGTTACATAAAATATTGTGATATTTTCATAGTGATCAGGTAATTCAATCACATCTAACAAATTATAATTATGTACCATTTTATTTCTTTAAAAATAAAAATAATAAAATGTGTATTGGACCTTGGTCTAAGTGTAATTAGATCTCACCAATCACCTTAGACCCCGTACACACTACAAAATCGCTTCATTCGATGATGATTAGTTGATCTTCATTAGTTAATTAAGAGAGCGTACACATTACAACTAACGAAGATAGAGTTGCGTACACATTGCATGGTAATTTATTAACGAAGATCGAATGTTTACATGTGTACTTCAGGTCACGTCATGACCTCGCAGGGAAAACAAAATAATTCACATACAGTAACTTATTAAAAAACGCAATATGAAAAATATTAAAAAAATGTTTTTTGGGCTATATTTTTAAAAATGGTTGCGCAAAACAGCTTTATTATTAATTTCAACATTGTACATAACATTTTGTCTGCATTTAGTACGAAAAATATAGGTTTCATTACTAATTTTATGCAAACTTTCTAACAAAATGTGTACATCAAAACGAAGCAGAAAGGGCGCCTAGGCCGCTGGAAATTGGTTGTGACGATAGCTTCTTCTAATGCCTAAAAATAATATGACCGCGCAGTTTTTTCTTGAAATCTCAATAATCATGGTAAAACACGGTATTCACAAAATCTGCCCACTGTTTTCACCTAAAATATCACGGGAAATCCTGAACCTTATAAATGGGGGAGAAGATGTGTGTTGATGTTGCTCTATGCAGCGTGCGTGAAGAAAAGACCGTGTTTATCGGGTTGTTTGTTTTGTTACGCGATACCGGAAGTTGACTCCTTGGATGTCAATCGTTACGCATGACTCGCTTCATTCGACGAAGCGAGCGTACACATTACACATTTGCTTCGTCGAATTAACATTTATCTTCGTCGAAAGAACCTCCCGAGGTTCATCGAATGAAGCTGATTTAATCTTCGTTCGATTAAGGGCGGAGCGTACACACTATGCACCTTCATTAGTTGATCATCATTAGCGCTTCATCGAATGAAGGGATTTTTGCTAGTGTGTACAGTAGGGCGGGGCGTAAATAGGAAAGGTATTTTGTTCGAATCGGCCATGGTCAAAATGTATTCTACTTGACCCCACATGATCAAATATGCACTTTAAAAAAAATTCGGAGGGGGTCTTCAGACCCCACCACTATCCTTTATCCCCCTATAGGGGAATACATGGTAAAGTTGCCAAATTGGTGTAGCAAAATTAGGTTTCGACCTAGAACAAATTGATACATATTTTTTTCAGCTTAATGCATTTCTATAAGGTACCCATAATGACATATTAAAAGTCTGAAAATATCAGAGTGTCAGAAATATGATAATTTGCATAAACTTAAAATGGCCGCTAATTTGAGCATTTTCATTGTTTTGGACTTATTTCTTATCTTAGATAGTTGTTATGGCACTTTAAATAGCTTCAGCATATATTTTATGAATGTATAACATCTCAAAGGACATACAGAGACATATCTGCCCTAATATGTGTATCTTAAATTGCATAAATAAAAAATGGCCGCCAAAATTCTCAAATTAGCGGCCATTTTAAGTTTATGCAAATTAGGCATATTTCTACCACTCTGATATTTTCGGACTTTTAGTATGTCATTAAAGGGACCTTATAGAAATGCATTGTGCTGAAAAAAATTATGTTTTATTTTGTTTTAGGTCGAAACATAATTTTGCTACACCAATTTGGCAATTTTACCATGTATTCCCCTATAGGGGGATTAAGGGTAGTGGTGGGGTCTGAAGACCCCCTCCAAATTTGTTTTAAAGTGCATATTTAATCATGTGGGGTCAAGTGGAATACATTTTGACCATGGCCGATTTGAACAAAATACCTTCCCTATTTACGCCCCGCCCTAGTGTACAGGGTCTTAGTCAGTACATAGTTCGAACAAGATGTGTACACACCTGATTGACTTCTTCTTTTCTGTTTTGCTTTGTTTTATATGTTGTTTATTTTGAATAGATGTGTACTCTAGTTGCTTACCTATGTATTTAAGAGAGTTGGCCAAATTGATTAAAACGAATTGACAAGATGGTCAGTTTAACAAAAAATCATTAAATTTTGTCTAAAAGAAGCTCATTTTTGTGGTAAATGTAATAAAGACAATTTGATTGTTATCCTATAAATGTACCAATCAGTAAAATTGACTATAATCAGTTCAACAATTTCTCGATCATTTCAACCAATTCCCACGCGTCTTATGCGGTCGTTGCGTAACCGCAACAGTCAAGAAGTATGAGGGCGCCCGATGTTTATGGAATGCAGTGTGTCATTACACTGAGCATTATGCATTCAACATTCACAACATTCAAATAAATGTGAGCATGACACTCTGATCGAGATATTATGGAACTGAAGATACCAACAACCCTGCTAATCTGTGTACTGTAAAGCATAAAATGTTCACACCGTTAACATTTTGCGAATCACCGACTTTGGCCTTTTTCATGGCATGAACATTTCGCGATTGTGTTGAGTAGTCATTACAGGCCTTTAAAAAGCAAAACATTCGCGTGCATGAACATTTCGCGAGTCAGCTGCACTCGTGAAATTCACGAAATGTTGATGCACGCGAACATTTCATGTTTTACAGTATTTACCCTGCTTTGAATATAATCAAAGTTCAAAACAATTATATTGATGATGAATTTTGTCCAATCTTTTTCATCATGAAATAGAGTTAGATCATTCTGTACATTTAACTAACAAAATTTAAGTGACTACAGGAGCGACCTGAAAAATAGTCACACATGATTATTCAAAACTTTCTCAGTTGGCAATTTCAATTGAAACACCACCAATTAGACATCTCTGTTAACTCCCACGTCAACAGTCTGTCAGTGGGGATGGACCAAATTACTAAGGGTAAAGGGGAGGATAAAAAAAGGTCCACAGCCACCAGGGATTGAACCCGGGTCGCCGGCAGATGAGCGACTCAACAATCACAGGCTATATGTTCATCAGTGACTATCTATACCCAGGGAGGGGGTATTGCGGCATTGGGATAGATCTTGTGTGCGCGCACAAACAGGTGCTGCTGGATGTATGATGTTGTAAGGCGAAGTGGGGCTAAGGATTTCAAGTGGAACTTTCTCTCATTCAGGATCAGGTCACTCCTATATTAAATGTACACAATGTTTTATTTCTTAAAGTATTTTATACATTGTTATAATGTTATTTATAAATGTACCACCATTGATGTGGAGACTTCTATTTTCATTATTACCAGTACTTATAAACACCATAAAATGCATTTGTATTGTATACAGCTATAGATATTGTCTCCCTCTGTACAGTGATGTTTTAATGTAGAAACTGGTAGAGTAATACTGTAAAACACTATCTTTTTTGCGGATACTTTATATCTCAAATTTAAACTTACTGCTATTTTAGCGGGCATTTAATTTCGCAAATCTGAAAATGTTGCTGTTACTCTCAATGCAAATTATCAGTTTCGCGAGTATTTAACTTGGCGAATCCACATCCCTCGCTAAATTCGCAAAATTAAATCCCTCACGAAATTAAGTGGTTTACAGTACCCTCCCTATTATGTGTCATTTGCCATAAACTAGTAAATCCTCGGAAAATCAGTCATTTACCAAAATTGAATTGTAAACAGAGTAAGTCATCCATGATACCACATTGGACCTTCTGATATCACTGCATGGAAGAAGACTAAAAGATACTAGAAAAGAGGGAATCTTAGATTAGCGTATTATTTAAAGCATTAGCATTCAAATAAAGATATCTGTAATTGAATGGTAATGGTTTAAATTCAAACGGGGCATGCCCAATCACAGGTCTCTACATTCATACAAAGTAAACAGTGTGCTTACAGTGGTAATAATTTAATAGACATATGTATGAAAGGAACCAGCTGTGGGTTACATAGCTATAAATATGCCTGCTATAATGGCAAAGGGAATCTGAATCAAACTTTTTCTTTTCAAATTCATTTTCACCATTTCCTTTTGCACTGGATTTTACCTTTCATATTACCAAATCAAATCAGTGATTTTAGAAACCCACATTGCCTTTTAATGTCGTCTGCAGACGACATTCCAAAATTTCACAAAATGTTTAAAAAATTTCACAATTATTGAATTTCAGTATCGTATTTGGAATCACCATGAGAAATGCATTGAAATAAGTACAAGCATGCCTAGTATTGGTTCAGTAATCCTTGAGATCTAGTCCTTGACAGTTGGGAAAGGTTTCTGAAATATCTGCTGTCTCTTTATGTCTAGTGCATCCCAATTTAAACCAACTCCCTTCATGGCGACACTGATCTTGAAACTTTCTTTCATTCTGTCTGTTACTTCGCCAGCTTCGGTGTCCCTACAATTATTCTTGTGTGCTTCATCTTTTCTCTCTTTTGTATTTCTTAAAGTTTCTCCATTCATCATCATATCATGTGTAGTATCACACTAACTTCCTCAACCTCTTTGCGATGTAAACGTAATGCATCCTGGGTATGGTTGAAAACATTTCAAATGTGGCAGTGCACCTATATTCGACCAACTGGTGCACGCTGAAACGGTTTCCCAAGATGCACCTGGAGAAGATGTGGGTGCTATTCTCTGTCATCCTGTACTTTGAGATCATCACTTTACAGAACACTTCTTAGGTAAGAATCAGCTTCCATTGGACGTTCATCTTTATCTGTCAATTTTTCTTAAAAAAACAACTTGGTTTCAATTTCGTATCAGGAATGCAATCATAAGTATTATAAGATAAATGAAATATTGGATTAAGTACTATAACTGCATGTTTTGGGGGTCTTATTGGCATGGCACAAATATCTTATGCACGTAAATAGGAATAAATGCATGAAATATTTGCTGGTACAATTAGTGGGTACAAATGTTGTAAGTTAAATGATGATATTTGTAATTAGCACTTCAAGCACCTACATGCCTAATTGAGGTCTTATAAACAATGTTATGAAGATGATACTATATCATTGCGCACTATAACTGCAACTTCTCCTGAACACAACACAGATAATGAACAAAATTAAAACAGAATAAACTATACAGCATCAAAAAAATAAAATAGGGAAAACTGGGGCAAAGACAGATTGAGGTTAATATGTGCTCCGGCACACAAACCATGTCAAAATTGCCTTTCAGACTAATTCTAAGCTCATTTGAGGTAATGTTGACATTAAAAGTCAACATTTTGGTATTGTTTGTGGGAAATGGGGTGGGGGCAGTAGTGCAAGGATTGTGACCTTTGCCTTAGCCCTGTGGCGCTGCCACTAAAAAACAAACTTGATCACTCTTAATGATGGGAATATTTCTGACAATTACAAATAAGGCAAATCAATGTAAACAAGCCAATAAACACAATACAATACCAGATACAATTGAGAAATGTAAATTTTAAAATCTGCAATTGTTAAAATGTTACAACTTATTACAACTTAAAATGTTACAACTAACATATTTACCAAGACACGAATGACTAATTTGAGTTTACTCTAACACAAATGGCAATAATGTTTACTTTGTTTACTTAAGTTAATAGATGCATATGTTTTGTTTTGAGAGAAATAAGATTAAATCAATGCATGCACGCTGATGTTGTTGTGTGAATAATGGCACTTGACATTTGCGTAAGTGTATTGATTTCTTCTAATTTTTTGAGAAACAAAACATATATGCATGTATTGACCTTATTCATACATGACGATATTAATTGCCTACAGACTCTAAGCCAAAAGAAAAGAGAGCACGCGACACAAAGCGTAGGTGATGCGTGCAATTGACAGCATACCAATGGGACATTTTATTTGCCCAAACAATTTATAAATTCACACACAATAAGCTACCAGCTTCTCTGGCGCTGTTGAACCACAAAATTATTAATATCAATGATATTTTGGGCTCTCGTGTAAATATGAAGTAAATGACCTTTTAAGGCATTTATGTTGTTAACTCGTGTCTATTTTCTTTAGAGTTCTTAACGACACTTATGAGTTCAACGTACACGTAGTCAGTAATTATCCCAATTTCAGACCATTTAAGGGATATAATCTTTACTGCAATTTGTGTCAGACAATGATTGGAAAAAACATATATTTATATATGACGGCATCAGGACAAGAAAAAACCGCCTCTCAGAAGGGCAATCTGAAAAGGTTAACCAATTTGTCAAATTCAACACCATACTTCTATAACATTTTGTGGTGTGCCTTAACACTATATTAACCATGCATCTATTTGCACTAAACTTCTTAGTAAATAAGATCAAATGTGTATCAAAAATTTCAAGGCAGCGAACGCGAAAAACCCATCCCTCCCAACGGAAAAATTGGCAAAGGGAAATTTTTTCCAATACACCTGAATTGACAACACCATACTTCTATAACATTTTGTGGTGTGCCTTAACACTATATTAACCATGCATCTATTTGCACTAAACTTCTTAGTAAATAAGATCAAATGTGTATCAAAAATTCCAAGGCAGCGAACGCGAAAAACCCATCCCTCCCAACGGAAAAATTGGCAAAGGGGAATTTTTTCCAATACACCTGAATTGACTTTATTTAACTTCACCAGGCAGCGATGTTGTAGCCCCAAATGTATACCAACCTGCCCACAACATCCTTAACTTGACCTAGGGCGACCCACACAATTTCTTACCCAAGATTAAGAATTCAAGACGATAGTAGCCGGCTGCGTAAAACTCAAAAACTCTATCTATGTAGAGAAAGAGAAACATAGTAATTGACTCCAGGTGCTAACTATCTCGTGCCAACCCGATATCGAATACTTAACCAGCCCATAACTATGAACTCCCCCAATGTATACAGGGTGGGTGGGTGGGAACATTTTTAGACATCCGTATGGCATGCTGACAAAACGCAATATGAGAGAGAGTGGGACTCAGTGAGAACAGCAAAGTAGCAACACTGACCTTTGAACAAAGGCAATTCGCGGGCCAGTAAACACCAAACCTGAATAGCAGAGTGGGTTGCAAACACCCACTTGAGCATCCCAAAAATCAATGCGCTGGGCTTTATCGCTATAAGCAAACCAGAATAATTTAGATTTCATTAAATAATTCTTTATTAAAATTTACAATTTTGTTTATACTTTTACTTTCTGTAATATAAATTCCAAACTGAATCAAGATCCCTCTACTGTAATGTTTTTCTATTTGCATGTCAATTATTTAACAAGACATATCAAGGGTGAATTCCAAAGTCCACATCAAGGCAGGCATTTTATGAACATTGACTGATAGCCGACCATGCTTACAGTACATGTGTACATAGTACAAATGGTAACCTTTTTGAACATCCGTCAGTACCTCATATTCACTGCTCCATTGGATATCATTTTGGCAAGAATTAATCCCTTGACTATCTGCTGCTTTAGAAACATTTTTTTTATCTGAAAATGCTTCCAGTTTGGTAATCAAAGGCTCACATATCTACTCACATATTGAAATATTTTAAGTAGGGTACACATCCTGAATATAAAATGGAAACAAATCTTGTAAAAAATAATAATAAAGAGATACATAAAGCTTGAGTACATTATTGGGTAAAATGAATCAGTTGACCCCAAAATGCCAAATTTAAGAAAAAAAAGATTGTTGATTAAATACATATCCATAGAGAGAGAGATTCAAATAATAAAAGGCAATATTTCTAAAAAATCAAATAACTTGATTTAGATTTTATATTGTCAAACATACTCCATGGACACAACTAGCTTAAAAAACCTAAAATGATAGGTAACAAAAAAAGAGAAGTACAAGATAACCATAGGCCCTTCACAATAAATTTTGAGTTTCCTGTTGCAGGTTTTAAAAAAAAGGGATGAGGTGACTTTTAATTATTAATTATTAATTATCTTTTATTTTCTTTATTTTGAAACTAATTATTTTGTGGTCGCAACCAATTTCAACCCCTAAATATCTAGGACTCTGCATTTAATTATTTTCCAAGTATGATTAATTTGATACCCAAGTAATAATACAATCAAGTTCTATGTTTGTACATCATCATAGCTGATATGATTAAAGTCATAAAGTAGCAAATAAAGTTGATTGAAAGTCATTTTAAAGGTGAAAATCCTAAATAAAAATTAGATAATAACATATTTTGTAAATTTTTCTCAATTTCGGACGCGGGCGGCAACCAATTGTGAAGGGCCTTAGTCAATCAGAAACACCATACAAATTTCCAGTTGTAATTTTGCTAAATCTTTGGTTTAAAAACAGTATATTTTATGAAATTTAGTATTTAGTTTTAATGGTTATTGACCCAAAAGATCTACACGTAGACCACTAGACCATGATGCTCTTGGTATGGAATTATATTTGGTCACCAGACTAAAACCTATTAAGAGTCCCTTGTATTCATCTTCCCCTTGATCTGCACTAATCTAACTATGCTTGAGTGGCTCTTTGGCTATTTGACAACTTTATCGGTATATTTCTATTTATTAAATAGTGGATTGTTCCAAGTTGAATGGTCCTGCCCGTGCCAGGTGTTATTATTATTGTGCATTTAAAAAGGGCTTATTTGAAAAGGTGAAATCTGAACATGACCTTGGCTTAGAAATGATACCATTGATCAATCTATCATTTAACATAGTTAAAATTATGCTTAGTTTAATAGATTTAAAGGTATATAAAACCGGTCTAGATTTAAAGGTATATAAAACCGGTCTAGATTCACACAATAAAGAAAGTATATTAGAAAGGTTTTAGAAACTAACCAGAATTCTCTATAGAATTACACTAAAGATATCCTTGATCTATAAGATTTATATTAATAGTAATAGTGAACATTTATAAAGCGAGCATTATACATTACAATCATATAAAAACAATAACAGTTTAATAGATTTAAAGGTATATAAAACCGGTCTAGATTTAAAGGTATATAAAACCGGTCTAGATTCACACAATAAAGAAAGTATATTAGAAAGGTTTTAGAAACTAACCCGAATTCTCTATAGAATTACACTAAAGATATCCTTGATCTATAAGATTTATATTAATAGTAATAGTGAACATTTATAAAGCGAGCAAATCCTCCAGACGCTCATCCCTCATGGCGCATGAATAGCAACAAAACCAGCATAAAACAAGATAAATCCACCCCATTGTTCATAAGGCACAACAAATTGTTGTGTTGCCCTTTTCAGACCGACCCAATTTAGGCAAAATCATGAGTCATGATTTTTTGATTTTTTTGACAACGGAAGTTAGAAATTTTAGCAAAAATATCAGGAACATTCATTTATTGTTCAGTAAAATGTTATTTTTAACAATTTTGTCCTGAACCCGCTTATATTTCACCCTAAACATAACCTGCCCTGCACCCCTTTGGCATGGGGATTTTGCGTCGCCGTGGAGAATTCCGAGGTGGGCTGTCACTGCAAATCAGAAAAATAAAAAGATATATTGACCTCTCAATGTAGGTTTAAAATGGTTGAGTTTGAAAAAATGGGAGGGTACAACAAGAACAAATTCCTACACTAGATTTTGCTCAAGTTAGGAAGATTTTGTTTTAGTATTAAAGCATCCAATCTCCAGCCTCCAAAATATCTCAACATATTTATCATGTGAAACATTGTTATTTCTAAAAAACAGTGCACATGTAAAATACTGTGCTCACGCTCTGATGATCATTATGGACAAAATCCAGATTCCTTCCAGATCACTGGAACCTTTAGTAAACATGTACCTTTACATATTATTATAGTGGAATGAAGTATGTAATATTAGTATAAGGATTGTGCATGTTGTGATAGTCGTTGACATTTTAGTTGTGTGTTTATGTATGTTAATGTTATATGTTGACCCTGTACTCCCCTTTTCATTCCCCAACCCAATTATGGTGGAGCAATTGCACAATGCATTTCATAGCATAGCTAGATTTGTTTTTGAAGTTCTGATTATATCAGAGCTCTCTAGGGCTTAAAATACCAATACAATAAAACAGCACAGATCTTAACTAATACAACATAACAGCACAGATCTTCCAAATTTGTGTTTACAGCTGCCCCGAGGACACTCGATTGGGGTAGTTAAAGGATCTTTTATTAGATCTACTCTAGAATGTGAACTTTAGAAGTATTATGCAATTGCTCCAGCCTCCAGCCCAGTCATAGATATTGTGTTTTTTGTGAAGTGTGTGTGTGGTGTGTATGCGTCATTTTTGAAATGTTGTGTTTGTATACATAGTATGAGTTATTCAGCCCAGAATAATGCAACAAGTTTTGAAACAAAAGGAATAGAACAGATATGGGTTTTTTAAAACCTGATAATGTCACTTGATTATTATGTTATGAAGCAACAGAAACCGTTGTGGTTGTCTGCATTATTCTGGTTTGAGTTATGTAGTCTAGGCCATCTTCTGTGCAATCATATCAGTGCCTATTCCAGTGCTATCACACCCCCACTGACTTGAACATTGCACAGAGGAAGAAAGCTGTAAATATGTAGTATTAACAGTATGTGAAATAATAATACATAGTCATCCCTTTAGTTTTACATCACTAAATGTTGGCATCTCTTAGATTTAGCTTCAAGCCTTGTGCATAAGAACTAATAAGCATGAGTGAATTTACATAAGTATTACTACTAACAACTAATAAAGAGTAAAAGTATCATGTGAATTATGGATGTTTGAATTTGAAATTCCTAATATCCAAATATTTTTTCACCAAATGATAATCAGTACATGTATGTGTACAATAGATGATTCAATTTATAAAATAATCACAAATTTGACCTACACACTTCAGCAACTTGATGTTTCCTGTCTCAATGAAATGGTTGCAAATTTACTCCAGTATAATAATAAATCAATAAAAAAGCCTATGCGATAGTGGTAAATAAGTTTGTGATTTGTCGTTAAAGTGACTCCCTTTTTCAATATTAAATTACATTTTACGAAAGACATGCAAGTATTTACTTTATAAGATATATTGACCAATTGCTATTTTTGAATAAACAGTACTGTAGATATAGATGTCAGTGAACCTTCACACCCTTCTGATATCATAGACAAATTATTGTGATGTTTATACACACCATATAGTGACTAATTGACTGCTACCTTGGATTTAATGAAAAAGTACATTTACCCTTTCCAGTCTCTTATTTACAATACAACACACAAATATATTGGCCTATTATAGATAAAGTCACAGAGTCTGGATTTCACTTCTTTTAAAACATCAATCATATTTGTCAGTTGTGCACCCCTGGATTTAGTACAGCAATCCACATAAAGATATATAGCTATCAACACCAAATCTGTATAAGATTATCCCCGGGGGGCACTGACATTGGAAAAGGGTATAGGTATGTGCCGCGCTGAAGACCCCCTTTTTCACCCTCTGCTGCTAGCTCTTATGACCCCCTTTTTGAGCCTGGATCAGTTCTTAAGACCCCCATTTTATTGAAAATTCAAAAATCGCGAAATTTTGCGTTCCAAAACCCCAATTATTCGAGCCCCCTTTTTGAGACCCTGTGCAGCACACCCCTACCCAAAAAAATGTTGAGTGCCCCCCCCCCCCCCCCCCCCCCGGGAGATTATCATACCAAAATGAGTTGAATATTTTTGCTAATTAGAGCTCAAACGTTTGGGATTTTCATATTTGTACAGATGTGGCCTAAGCCTGTAAGGAAAAATAAGTTATACATACAAATTTGTATATGAAAGTTCATATTAAGTTAGTGCATTTTTGATTTATTTTTATTATCATTTTTTAATTTTTTTTTAAATGATTCATTCAAGTAATGTAAAATATGCCTCTACCTAGATAAATCCAAGTTTTAAGTGTAATAGTCATTGTTTATTTATTTCAAAATAGTCAAGTTTCATGAATGATTGATATTTCTTTTGTCTATGTTTTTAAATATTCTACCATGAGGCTGCAGATGAATACAATAACAAATCTTTCTATTGATGAATAGACATTTTAAGTTTAAAAATATTTTAAGGTTTTTAGCAGAATCAAGAGACATTGAAACTATTGCTCAGTCAAATCTAATAAGAATTTATCGATATTTTGTTCTCTAAACAGGACGTTGTAGTTGGAATTAACATCACTGTTGTCTTGCTTGGTATGATCTTACCATTCATCGACATAATGGACTACCTGTTGTTAACCAATCCAGTAGCGCTGATCATCATGTTTGCGGTGACCCTCATAGCTCTTGTGTACCACCCCTGTGAAGAACAATGGAACGATCTGCGTGCGGACACCACCATCATTCTTGCCGTGGTGAACGGAGTCTTCATGGCATGTTGGATTCTTAATCAACTGGGATTAGTGGAGGATCTTGTTGCACCGATCCCGCATGAGATCGTCTGGCCAGGGTTCCAGACAGTGTCTCTCATGCTGCTGCGATCTGTGGTTGGTTGCTGTATTTATGGTCTGATGCATGAGATCGCAAGAAGGTTAATGCTGGTGGTTCTCTCCCTCATATTGGGAAGGAAAATAGACCGGAAAGGTCCAAAAGAAATCATTGTTGAATTTCCGTATAAATATGTCACATATTTTACTGCGGGTGCATCTATTTTCTTGCCTTTACCTTTATTCAATTTACTGGGTATTTAACAAGAGTGTGTTAATTTGTAATACAAATATATATACAGCCATTAGATGCACTTGTTAAAACTATTTGATCGAGATGACACAAACCATGCTTGAAAATGCTAGTGTTGATGTCACCTAAGGACAATAGTTTTAACAAAAGAATTAAATGAAAGGTGACAATATATTAGTTTCCTATTATTCATCAATGTTTTTAATTTCAGTTCTCAATGATTGGAGAAAATATACACATGACTAGAAATCCAATTCAAAAAGTGAACGCTCATACATTTGTATCATGTACATGTACATTAGCATCATGTCATGACTGTGCTGGTTGCATTGGCCATTGTTTCTGTGGGGCGATGCACAGCGTATGATGCAAGACTTACGGTTACTTGCTTCATGAAATAAATATTTATCTCTACAATGCCTTCATGTTTTTGACAGAGGTCAACATATTTTTGGTCATGTGACATAATTTTAACCAATCAATGAGAACAACTATACAGGGTGAATCGAAAACAATTGTGCACAGATTGAAACGGTCATTTGACCTTGATGTGTGCATTGAACCATGGAATTGGTGTCGTATGTATAAAGCTTAGTGAATCTAGTTTCTCTTTAGATTAATCATTAAGTACGCTTCATTCACCCTGTATTAATGAAAGATGTAAAAGCATGTTGGTTCTGAATGACCTATAGCTCATTTTGCTTTCTATTGACTGACATTACATGATAGGCCCAGTATGTATTCAAGTATATAAACATATTACGCCTGGAGTAAAGATATGCAATTGAAGGAAGTATTGATGTCATTGTCTCAAGAAAGTGAAATGTACTATAGAATCAAGTACCATATGTGTTACATTTGGATACATATCAGGTAGATTTATATAACCACAGTTATATCCCGACTATGAGAAAGCCACATGTAGTAATGGATAGCAGTTTGCTTGCATGTGATTTTGCCTAGAAAATAAGGTAAGTCAGCCGTAAGATGCAACCACCACTTAATAAGTTCAATAGTGAACTATTGGTCTGTCAATTCGTGGGGGTAGTGTAAGGAGGGATTCATGGGAATCAATTTCACATGCATGCATGCATTTTCACATGTATATTATTAGTACATAAATTTACATAATATGTGACACAAAAGGATACACTCAGGCCAAATTTGTGACCAATCACATCAAAAAGGACATGTTGTCGGCAAACATAGTTTTGAGATTGAGACCAAAATATTTGGTGAAATATAAAGAAAAAAATTGAAATAAATATGCTTCTTCAATTCATATCTTGTAAGCTTCAAATGTACTCTTTCAAGTCATACCAATAACTCAGAATTGACTCGGGCCTCCAACATGTCCATTTTGATGTGAGGAGTGACATTTATGAACCTGTGTCTAATCTGAGCGCATCAGATTATAGTCAAATAGTACAATTGATATCTGTCAATTACTTTGACATTTTAAACACATCTATAACCATGGCTTGGAAATATGGCATAATTTGTTCTGGCATGCGCCGTGGATAGGATCCGAGATGTGTGTGTGCAAGTCTGAGACCAACTGAGCTATACGGTGCAGCTTCAAAAAACTTAAGTTTTTGGAGTAGCGTGGTACAAGATAGACTGGGCCGTTGCGCGGTACAAGATTGTAGCAGCGTCTGGTTTTGTAGCGTGTAGAAACTTATTAGTTTATTTTCATTTTCGCACAACAGAATATTGTGTGAAAAGTGCAATATTTAATGTTCCGGGGAAATTTCTTTTCTAACTTTAAGCAGGTTTGTATTCAACTTTAAAAATTAACTTTTTCTCAAAACAGGGTTATTTTTTCATATTTTCTTTCATAATGTATTGACAAATCAAATAATTGGCTTTCTCAGGTATAGATTATTGTATTTGTATAATTTTTTTATAGATAGTATATTTAATTATAATAGTAATCTTATAGTCTCTATATTGAGAAATCATGTCAGATTGTGTGCTATTGATTTAATATGTATTAGAGGTACATATATGAGGTGTATTCCAAAGACTTTTATATAATTGTGTCATAAATCTCCTTTTAGGTTCTGTTATGTGATTGGTTCTGATATCACATGGCACATTTGCGGGTGCCAATACATACCACTCTTCTTCTTCTTCACTTGTGCAGTTGTCATTAAAAAAATCATATAGTGATGAATCTATAGTAGTATACAAATGCTACATGGTAGAGGGGAAATGGGGCACACTATTTTCCTGAGGTACTGGCTACGGGCCTATCACCCTTGGCCAATGAATTGCCATAATTAGTTCATGAATATTTATGAGGTGTAATAAATCCATGTATTGACCGATCAGTTCTAGATTTGTACACATTCCATTCTACATTAGAGGAACCACAATGGCCCTATCATGACTATTGCGAGCGGCATCCTGTAGATACTTTTGGATGCTGCGATATAGTGGACTTAGAAAAACAAGAGATGATGCCAAATTTGACTATATAAGGTAAACAGTCAGAGTCAAATTCCATTTAAACATGCATACTATTCATTATGTGTAATTCCTTGCAGCAGAGAGGATTTTGAGTAATGTTAAAGTAAATGTTAATTTACGCAAATATATTGTTATAGAAATATAAATCAAGGTATTCCAGTGTACTGTTGAATGTAGGTAGTATTATAGTCGTGTTCTATGTATTTTTGTATGTGAATGTGACATAGAAATGCTGGGCTGTCATACTTAATTCAACTCAAGAAACTAAATTCAGTTGCTGTGTAATAGCCATTGAATTTGGTAATTGCTTTGTGGAAAACTGTTTTAACAGAAGTGAAAATGTAATCCTGGATTCTAAACTGTTCTTTTTATGACCATGGTCAATATTTGGAATAAATGTATCAGACATTTATTCATTCATTTTGTTATAACTAGGTATCTTATTGTCCTATTCGCTAAGATTATTTTTGTAATTGTGTGTCACTCTATCGTATGGGACTGGACCTAGGAATAAGATAACCAGGGATTGATGTCTTTATTGTTTGTGTATGACATCTCTGAATGTTGCTCTGCAGATTTGTTATACAATGTAGTGGATGCAAATCGTGTGAAAACATATAGTGTGATGTGAGATGTGATTGATTGTGAATTGTTGTGCTTAAGGCGACCAAAGAAAACCTGTTATAGAAATTAGTGAATTGTTTTGTTTTTATTTTACGGTCATTTTGAAGGAAAAAAAGGGAAAAGGAGAGGCAAAACAATGTTGTTGTTTTTTCCTTTCTCCTTATCTCCTTTTTGCCTTTGGTATAATTATTATGTGCTGCTAGCTATTTTTCTGAGTCGTTTGTATACAGATGCACCCCTCTGTGTGTGGAAGATGTTTTTTACGTTAAAGTTAATAATGACTTGGTCGGACACTCAACTTCTTTTTTGAGGTTTCAGCCACTGAGCTTTTTAAATATGAGGTGGGCATAACTAAATCATTACAGCCTATACAGTTCTCTTGTATACTGCTAGGAAAACACCCCCTACTGTGGCAAACATTTTCACTCTCAAGTGATTTTGTTGAGCTACTTGGGCCACTGAAATAGACCATTTTACCTTGATATAATGTACCAAAAGGGCTTTTGAACTTTGAGAACATTTAAGAAGAAAAAGAAACAACTGAAAATGGTGTTTTACTGAACTAATTTATGTGAACCAATTAGAGTACTAGTAGAATTGCCATAAGGACTGGAAAAAGGTCATGAATGTGGGCAGTTCCTGTATGTTGAGTGCCTCTCCCCCACTGATGATTGATATCTTGAAGAAGATAAATGTGTGTATTTAATTTAGTGTTTGGTTAGTATTTTATCTATCAGTATTTTGTATTGTATTTATTAATATTCTGAAATTCATGTTATGTAATCAAAATCATAGTTGAAAGTGTTTTGCTGTTGCTAACATCAACTTTGTACCAGGTAAAAAGAAAGATGTGAAAATAATAAGCTAGAGTTTAATCAGTTCAAAATTGGCAAGAAACATTCAGTTTTAATCTCTCCGCGTGCAAAAGTAATCAAAGCGTAGGTGTGCAATTATGGCCACACACACACACACGATTTTGGTAGCACTCATGCATTTGATGCATAGTGCTACCATCCTTCTGTATTAATTCGCTGCTGTAAGAAAGCTTCGCCAATTTGGAACTGATCAAACTATAGTAAGTATATTGTAACCTCCACATCTGGTTAGGATAGTTATCTCATCCAGATATTTGCATAATGTATATTTTTATTCTGGAATGTTTGACCCCCCCCCCCCCCCCCCCCCCCCCCCCCATTTATCCCACTGCAATACAGCAATACATATTTTTCAAATTGATTTTGAAAAATGTAGATAGACTATTTCATACCTTTGCAGCAACATCAGGACATTTCAGTAGTCAAGCTGTGTAATTACACGACAGATTCTGTAGTTTGGTCAGTTCCAAAATGGCAACCCTCCTTGCAGCAACGAATCAATACAGAAGTGTATTCATTTGCTGCTGTAATAAGGCTTCGCCAATTTGGAACTGATCACACTATAGAGGTAGGGAACAAATGCAATCTTAATTTTTTGCCTACGACCATTATAGGGGTAGGGTTTATTTGTTGCCTACCCTCCTATATAACATATAGGGGTATGAGAAAAACACACTCTCATTTTTGCCTATTTATAGCACTTACACAAATCATAATCCTTTGTGAAATAGACCAGAGGAAATGATTTGTTTGCAAATAATGTGGCCTTATTTAATGTATCCCGGACTCATTTCTATGTAAACAAGGATGCAATATATGAAACGTTATACCACTTTTCAATTTTGAATTGTATGCAATGATAAAATGTGATTTTACCAAATTTAATAATGTTTATTACAATTTAGTTATGTAATAATGTAAATAATGTGTTTTTCTATGTATGCTGTGTGTGTGTATTTTTGTGAAATTAGTTTGTTCATGTAGAAACAGTGACTGTGTAGTGTACATGTATATCAATTTTATTTATAATTTATAATATGTATCCTTACCATATTTTGTTCATACTTGTAATTATAATAGTGTGCTAATTCAGCCAGTTGGCTGCGATGACAATAAATCATACCATGAATAATAATAATGTTATAAATTATAATGATTTGCAGATGAATGCTACAAATGTAGTGTGTAATTATTAATAATTACCAGCCTAATGCAATAACCCACCTCAGGCGGTCAGGCAGGTACCAAGTACAGCCCTGCCTCCGCCTACGGATAAGGTTAAAATTATGAGTATTTTCAGGAATTGGTCAATTTACATTTCAGGGATCATAGTGAACTTTCAATGCTTGACAAATAGTTTTCTGTACAGAAATGGTATGGCATTTAGGAAGTATTGATTTATAAGCATGGAATGTATTGAGACTCTGTATTCTCTCTGTCATCTGGACAGATTTTTACTGGTGGTCAAGTAAACTAACATTTTGACCGCAACCTGGACTTATGAATATTGTTGAATTAAAAGGATATCAGAATATCACCTTATGGAAACTTCCATCTCAGGTCTTCATTTTGTACCATATATCAGTCAGAACTTTTTCGTTAATTCATTCATCTAACTCTGTGCAATGACATCGGAGCATATTCCAATGATCGCATCTCATCATCACATGCATGATTGTAATGCAATGGCATAAGTACTCATGCAATCAAAGACAAATTCCAGCACTCACACCTTAGTGCTGCTTCGATCATAATAATAAGCTGTGACATCACCGCACAGAGTTAGATAAAAGAAGTTTAGAAATATATTCTTATACTTTTATTTCAGTGCATGGGTAACATACTGGTGTATTAGCTATTTATGACAAAATGAGTTTAGTCAAATATCCATTTATAAGGTCTTCTTTCTGACACATTTTAAAGACAGCGTATGTTAAGTAAATGTATGAGATTTTACACATTTAAGTACACCATTGTTTTGATCCATGTTACTGTAAGAATATGATAGTATGCTAGATCATCAGAAATCAGCATGTTCCATTACTTGATTACGTTTGTAATCATACTCATGTCATTAATCAAGCAGTTTTATAGCTTAATGTATTGCCAATGTGAAACACCTCCCATCATAACTGTAACATCAATATATTGGTACCCATTTACACAAGTATAAACAAATTATGTACTTTCCAGAGTATTTCGCAAAGTAGTGCCTTTTAAATAATTAATTGTAATCACAAACACATCTTGATTTTTATATAACTGAAATGAATAAACCAATAAGCATTAATCATATAGTATAATGTTTTCTTTGTTTATATCTGCTTCATTATTACATTTACATATCAATATAGGTTTGTGAGGAAAAGTGGACTTTCAGTTCCAGGCATGAATCTAGTATTAAAAAGAACAAAAGGTTTCATGTCATGAATAAAATGAGACACTTTATTCCAATTGGGGGGGGGGGGGGGGGGGGGGGGGAGCACTCATGTATAAAAGTTGTAATCATTTCTGTGAATGCACTCTCAAAAACTACCCTTAACACAGATTCTCAAAGAAGGAAAAGTGACCCTTAACAATTATTTCGCTCGACGAATCATCCTTTGCTAAAAGGATGAAGGTTAGATGCTCAAGATGGAGTTTAGACTGAAATGACAGTATGAAGTAATTGTTTGATTCAGATTTTATTAATAGAATTGTCTTAAAGGCCTACAATGTTGGGCTATTTTTAAAATAATGACACATGACTGTCAAGCTACCCTTAGCACGGATTCAGGTTGAAAAGTACACCGTTATTCTCTGAAAGTGACGATATTGATACCCTTAGCATGGGCCTGCACTGGTCCGCGTTGTAGTTGAAAAAAGCACCCTTTAATCCGCCTTTTCGTTCATGAGGATGATTACAACATTATACCTGATTGCCCCCCCCCCCCCCCCGACTTTATTCTACCATGTAACTGGTTCATGCCTTAGTCTTAAAATGCACTTGATCCTGTTTGGGTGATGTTTTTCTCTCTATGCTTTCCATCACAGAACCACTAAACCACTTGCTCATTTATGGCTCCACACCCCTCTGCACTTACAAATGACTGGCATACAGCTCTTAAATTTGTGTGTGAATATCAAAATAGCACAGGCTGAAAAAATAGGCAATGCGGAAAGCTCCTTGCAGGGAAATTTGAGCATTTGGAGGGAAATTTTGGCATTTGGAGGGAAATGTTACTCTTTCATTAAGGAGGGGAATTTGGAATCGCTTGCCGAGAAAAAACATTTTTTCAGGCCATGTCAAAATAGTACCCGGCTGTGATCTGGTGTGGAAGGAAGCACAAGTTCTGTATTCAAAACCACCAAAATGCTGCTGCACCTTAAAATTAATTAAGACAAGAGGTCGTCCGATATCAGACTCTGTTTCTAATCCATTAACTGATTGCTCATCAAATTAGGCTTTTACTGTAAAATTATGAACTCTCATCAGTTAAATGTGCATCATAATTTGTCATTACATTGACCACATTGTTAGTGACATCCTTTCATACAGTTTCTTTCATCGCAATGCTTTATATTGGATTATTGACATTTAGGTGGGTTTTTTTGTAGACTAAAGATTTTGCCATGGTTGTTCACTGCAATCATGGCTAAATCTGTGTACAAAATTATTTTTTCCTATCACTATCTATCTGAATTTTTATAGTACCCTAGTGAATATACTCTACATTCACAAACTGTATTGAATGAAGCATCTGATGCGTTAGCTGTAGTCTATATACAGGGTGCCCCAGAATGATTTATACCATGTTTTAGAAAAATATAAAAGCAACTCTGTATCTCAATCTAATGTGGGCAGGATAATGTCTCCCACTTATTCTGTTAATATCAGCAAGATCTATTTTTGTTCAGGTGTGGCATGGCATTGCCTTAATCTGATGAAAACCTGCTTCCAATGTCCTCGCATTTCAAATGATTAACCCCCACACCACTTTTAAAACTGTGTGAAATCAATTAGGCTGAACTTTTAATAAGCATAGTATTCATAGTCAAATAAATGCAACTTTGACATTATAAATCATTCTGGGACACTCTGTATTATCATTCTGAAGAGGTTTGCAGCATGGTAATAAACTGCATACCTTGCAATACAGTGAATTGCAGTGAAAACCCCTTATTGTTTTACTCTCCTATACATTGACCTAATCCAGCTGCTGAAACTTGTTCTGTTGTACCAGCCACTGATTATTTCTTTTCCATTCTGTGTTGTGACTTCAGAGTGTATTACTGTGATCAACTCAATTTCACTCTGATGTCACTGCACAGAGAAGGATGAAAGGGTAATAAGAAGTAGTGCAATGAGCTCTTCTGGGACCGAGTGATATTGGTTTCTTTTGTGTTTCAGTACATCATCAAGCACATTGCATTCCGCATTTGATTTAACCCTATTTCATTTACTCAATATTTTAAGCAAAGGAATGAATCTGGTTCTTATCTTGCATTTTGCACTAACAAAAACACGTGACGCAGCAAATATTTGGGCAGACCCACGCATACAGTGTGATGTACCACATAATTTGAGGTACTTGTCTTGTCTTCGTTTAGCATATGTAATTACATTCGATTTAATTTAACATATTTTCTACTTACCTTATATTTTTGCAGGACATAGTGGTCGGTACCAGCGTATGCCTCTTACTACTAGCTATCATCATGCAATTCATAGATGCCTTGGACTATTTCCTTCTGACACACCCTATCGCTCCCATTGTGACAATAGCAACAGTTCTATTCCTCTCCTACCTGTACCCATGCAAAAAGAGTTGGTCAAGCAGTAGAAATGATACCACAATGTGCCTGGCATGCGTCAGTGGGGTTATGATTGCCTCCTGGATCAGCAATCATCTAGGCTGGGCTGTTGACGTCACAGGGCCTGTCACAAACCCAGTGGTCTGGCCGGGATGGACAAGCATCGGTCTTATGCTACTCAGGGAAATCATAGGCGTCGGAGTCATGGTCTTTGCCCAGGTAGCGTCGAGAGCCAGTATACTTTTTGTATTATCGATTATCATGGGCAGAAAGATAGACAGAAAGGCTGACCCTCAAAACTTTGCTGTGGAATTCCCATTCAAATTGATATCATATTTTTGTATAGTCTGTGCAATGGTGCTAGTATCGCCGCCTATATTTAAACTCTTACATATACCTATTTATACTGTTAATTTATAGGAAAAGAGATACCGATGCACATACAGTGACCACAATCGCCAACATGTTTGTTTATTTTAGAAGGTTTTATTTCTGCTTGTTCAGTTTATCAAAATGTATTAAATTGATAACAAGATTAGGTAAAAATAGTTTCAATTTAAATTATGTTATCTAGGGTGTTGATTTTCTATCTAAGATATTGCCAAAGGAATTACTCAAAATATTTATGCTACTTTTGATTATATTTTTGTAATAATTTGAAATTATATAATTTTCATTTAAAAATAAGTATAAAATAGATGTTATAACAATTGGCAATAACTTATTCTTATATTCTTAAAACAAATGAAAATTATGGTTTTGTAATGACACTCAATGAACATAATACCAGGATGTGTGTAACAGATGGTAACTATAAGGCGACAAAAGGCCTTTTTTACAGCCCGACAGACCCAGAGTTGTTCAAATTTGGCAGGAAAATGTTCCTGTACAAATTGATACCAACCCAAATTATGGAACTTTGGGCTATATCTTGCTAGACGTCCTGTACAGAATACTAGTAAACTGTGTACTACTTCTATGCATTTTAATTGGTTTGAGTATGGGCACCTTGTCTAGCAAGACATTGCCGAACTTGGGGGTGTCTTAAGTATGTCCAAAATCTCAAAAATTAACATATAGTTTGTGATTTTTTGTGTCATTTTGAAAGGAAAAAGAAAACAAATTTGACCGACCGAAAATAACCTGAGAGGTCAGTCTGCCTGTAGAACATGTTGAGTTTTTTGTATTCTATAAATGATTCTTAATAATTCCGAGGCATTTGCACACATACTTTGTGGCTTGTAAATGAACATAACAGCAGCTGCATAGTGCAATAATAATAACAATAAAGCAGTGGCTTAGGAAAAGTGTTTAAACACTCTCATATTGACTGATCATGCACCTTATACTTCATCTCCCTCCATGCAGTGATTTCAGAACATATTTCCAGTGATCACACCTTATTACACAGGTGATTATAATGGACTGACAATCCATGCGATCAATGAAAGATAAATCACAACATATAGGCATAATCACTGGAATATGTCCAGATGAAACTGCACTAAGTTATACTCTGTTTGGCCATCTCGAGACAGTGACATAACCGCGTATTCTACTAATTGCATCACATAACGCGCCTGCATACTCGCGACACTGGCGTACAAACACGAGCGTTGAAAAGCGGAAGATACACACGCGTGCGTAAAAGCTGCACCTGTTCAGTTACATCACTGTCTCGAGATGGCCAAACAGAGTATAGATGAATAAAGTATAGGCAACAAATGGCATGGAACTAGTGTTGTGATGACTTGAGTCAATGACTTGACTTGATTTGAGTTTGGTTTTTTGTTTGTTTTTTGTGAGTGCTGTAATTATTGAACCAAATGCATATAAAAGTATACAATTTTTGGAAAGGAAATAGATCAGAGAATCTAAATTTGGTGTCAATTTTGACCAAAAATGTTGAATTTTTGAGAAAAGCACAAAATTCACTTTTTTGACCCAATTTTTTTTTGACAAAGCTAACAAAAATAATTTTGAGTAAAAAATGCCCAAATTCGCTAAATGACACTAACTTAGGTTGTATTTTTTACCTAATCGCATATTTTTTGAAATTTTGACCAAAGAGTGCCAAAAAAGTGGGGACAATAATGAAAACTTTTTTTTTTTGGCACTTTTTAGTGAACATTTAAAAAAAAAGTATACTTTTGTGTACATTTGAGTAATAGTTCTATAATTAAAGCACTCGCAAAATTCCAAAAAAAAAATCCTTAAGTCAGTGGCGTAACTAGGGTCTTCAATTGGGGGTGGGGGGGGGGGGGGCTGTGATAGGTGCGGGCATAATCAACCACTTGTTGTTATTATACATAGAGTTTGTAATTTCATAGGGGTGGGGGCAATCAGTTCCAAATTGGCAAGAAATATCAGTTTTTATGTCTCCGCGCTCAAAAGTAATCCAAGCGTTCTTGCGTGGTTACGGCCACACGCACACAGTTATGGATACACACACGTTTTTTGTAGTTGATGCACAGTGCGCCGTGTTTTGTAGTTGATGCACAGTGCGCCGTTGCCTTCATGCACGTCCGCTTCTTTCTGTATTCATTCACTGCTGCAAGGAGGCTTTGCCAATTTGGAGCTGATCTAATTATAGCAACTAGTACTAGCAATATATAGTACTTTGAATAACTAACATTGCAATTAAAAATATAGTACGCTGGCAGATAGCTTAATTTTTCAAGCTTTTTCGTCACAGTTTCTTCTTACTTCATCACGACAAAGCCTTAAGAAAGGGGAATGTAGAAGCTCTCGTGAGCACAAAATCCTGCTGCTTGATTTTAATGGACCAATTTTAAAGTAAACCATCAGTGTACTCGTTTTGAAGCTGATGTTATGAAAGCAATGACTTGCCAGTCGATCTTGTGGAGGTATTACCTCAGTTTTGCTGATATACTGTAAAACCACTTACTTTTGTGAGGGATTTAATTTCATAAGGTATGTGGATTCGTGAAATTAAATACCGGCAGAACTGACAATTTTGCATTGAAAGTAACAGTAAAATGTCCAGATTCGCGAAATTAAATGCCAGCTAAAATAGCAATAATTTCAAAATTGTGCAAATTAAGTATCTGCAAAATTAAATAGTTTTACAGTACATGGTTGCTATGTTTTAAAGGTATATGACCCGATCACTTTTTTGGGGCTATGATTTTTTTTCACATCAAGATATTTTGGTATCAGAAGAATCCCCATATTTTTCTCATTATGTCTGTAAAATATTAGGGGCCAGAAAGGTTTCATTTGGAAATTATAGGCTAAAATGTGGTGAATTACTGCCAAAGGTGGTTAACCACCAACCAGTCTGTGTACTACTCAATGGGCACATGTCTTTTGACCTTGCGCTTCTAAAAATAGAACCATTGGAGTTATGCAACTCAAACTTTGGAATGCAACAATTTTAAGGATGACCTTTCATGTAAAATAGAAAACATCAAGTTGAAAATCGGGTAATCTACCTTTAAATTACTGGGTTATATTGTAAGGTGGAGACTATAGGAATGGTTGTGGTTGTGTAAATTTCAACTAATTTAGTTAGTATATCAGGTGTGTTCTAAATCTATTTTACAATTTTGTGAAATCTGATTCTTTAACAGTAGATTTGTTTGCCAAATGTGTGCCATACTTACAAATTATTTGATCATTTATTATTTGTTTCAGTTATTATATAGTATGCCTCATCTAACAACTAGGATCTCAAAACTTGGACAAATGTATTGGTTTTACTGTATGATCCTTTGAGTACATTTTTTTAAAAATCAAATGTAGAAATGCTGCAAGATTGAACTTGACTCATGTTTGTATAAGATTTATACGAGAAATACCCAGGCCTGTAACCAGGGGGTGTTTTTACCCTTTTTAAAAAAAAAGTCAAACATTTGGTAAAAAGGTTCACTTTTGCCAAATTAACCCCTGGTAAAAAAGATTCATATTTTACAAAAAAAAGGTCCGCTTTTGAAATCATCCCCCCCCCCCAAAATAAAAAATCGTCGCGGGAATGCAAGAATGTCATTAGTGACATTTTTATCATTTTGCAGGAGAAGCATTTTTGTGTTCAATTTTGTGAACTTAATTAACGCTTTATCAATCCTAAATATTTGATTAAAGATTAATTCATTTCAATTTCAATACTAGTAAAATGGTTTAAAATGTGTGGATTAGCCTATATTTTCACAACTAGTGACTCAATTTGACCGAAAGTGTCACTTATGACGTTCTTGCTGTCTCACGACGATATGAGGTCAAAAACTTACTTGGTTTATATGAAAATTTAGATAATAATAATATGCCAAGTGAACTTTGTACAGTATATTTTAAAATGAACATGTCGAAACCGTTTGTTCATGATGTATTCACAGGCCTGCCCATAGCGGGTAACTTTTGCGTCGGGCATGTCGGGCATGTGAAAATGCAAAAGTACCTGACCGACTGGCAAGTATAGAAGTGAGTTACACTGGCTGGTGGAATTTCTGTCGGGCAGGTATTCTTGTGAGTTTCCTCAACCAGTGGCGTAGCCAGAGGGGGTGATCGCCCCCCCCCCCCCCCCCCCCCCAATATTAACTGTCGTGTCAATTGAGATCGGCACTGTCAGTTCATTTGACAAGAGGAATCATGGAATTATGATGGTCAAAAGTACACAGATGGAAAATGTTCGCGAGCTACGCGCGCATATGTCCCCAAAATGCAATATTTGTTGGTATAAGCTTGTTTAGAGCTAAAATGTACCTCAATCATAGCAAAAATAAGTGTAAAGTCGAAAATTTTTGCGCGCTACACGCCAAATTCTTTTGTCAGACAATCTTGTCGGTTAACTTTCAATTCTTGCCCTCCAATATGAAAAACCTAGCTACAGCACTGACCTCAATTAGCTGGTTGAAAAAATAGTGCTTGGGCCAAGTGCCAAAATATGGTCAATCGGTACCACGTGTAGGGGCAAAGCATGAGTGGTATCAAATTGTTCCTACATACCAACTGTATATGTAACTTTAGTGTATTATTGCTAAAATCAGGTAATGATAGAAACACTCTCATCATTATTCGCTGATATTCACTTTTGTACCCCCTCTTTTTTAAAACAATTTGTATGTTTTTCATAGCTTTTGCATTTTGCACTTTACAAATTTCTATTTTTATTATTAATAGTAGATATTAACAATATATAATGGCCTATAAGCATGATTCTAGCAGAATCTATGACAAGCGAACTTTATAAATACACACGAGGATCGAGCAATTGATACCACCCGAATAAGTGAAATGAATAAAAAATATATAGACTCAGACAAACTGATGTGAATTAAATTAACAAAGACCTTAAAAATACCATTTCTCGAACCCGGTCCCTTTCACATTCGCGGAAGATAGGATAATCCACTAGACCACAGGGAATGTGTTTACATGGACACCAGACGAGAGAGCATTTATGTATACAAAGTCTTTATTATTTTATTATTAATATTCTACTTTAAAAGCTTAACAGTTGAGTCGCTCCCTTCCAAATTGATATGCTTTAAAAAAATTTTTTACTGTAATACTCTATGAAAAAAATGAGATTGTATGAAGAATTGTGTATATTTTGTATAGACAATTGAATAATTTACCGACGTATTGGTGAATTCAAGTGTAAAACTGTTTGATATTATTTGTTGATTCTCATTCGTATTTATTTGATTAACTCTTGAATAACTCCTGGAAACGTTTAATTGTTTTTTCTTCTTATGTTATTAAATTAAGCTTTGTTAAAAAGAACTATTACAAATGAAGAATTTTCAATTAAATGTGAGATTAATTCAATTGAGATGAGACGTATTGTAAACTTCAAGTTGTATGTTCCGATAACTTTTTTTGGCTATGATTTTTTTTTCACATCATGATATTTTGATATCAGAAGAATCCCCATATTTTTCTCATTATGTCTGTAAAATTTAAGGGGCCAGAATTGTTCCATTTAGAAATTATAGGCTAAAATGTGGGGAATTACTGCCAAAGGTGGTTAACCACCAGCCAGTTTGTGTACTACTCAATGGGCAAACTTCTTGCGAACTTGTGCTTCTAAAATTAGAACCATTGGAGTTATGCAACTCAAATTTTGGAATGTGACAATTTTAAGGATGACCTTTCATGCAAAGTAGAAAACATCAAGTTGAAAATTGGGCCAGCAATCAGAACATCTACCTTCAACTGAACAAGGTACTTTCAAATTCAAACTTAGGTTGGCCCATCCCATTGCTCATATAAGGGAAACTTTACTATCGTTTTTGTGGTGATGTATGTAAAAAAAATGTGTTCATTTCAAATTTTAAAATGTCTTTGTATACTTAGTAATAGAATTGTGTATGTTCTGTGAAAAAAAGAAAAGGTCATCTTTTTGTGGCCTTAAATTATATATTGAAACAAAAAGAGGACAACAAATGTATTCCACATAAGATTTTGAACATCTGAATAGCTTTTAAGTTGAGATACACGCACGTCACATGAGGTTGACCTTGTAGTGCATGGTCAACCTCACCCCATGTGCGCATCTGTGGTGCTCAATACGTAAACTCAACCTCAGGACGCTCACTGATTACCGGATTTTTGTAAATTTACAAGCATGCACGATGAACTAATCGTAGATGCGCCTGTGTGTGTTTAACTGCAGCCAGGAGGATATGTGACGTTGTCTATTGCTACATAAATATATATCTATGAATTTAATTAATGTTATGAAAATCCATGGCTTTGCTCTTGTTGCAAAGTCACATTATATTAATATTTTTAAAACACATTGCACTCCACTCAGAGTTGCCAGTCTGATGAAGCTACCAGAGTGGTAGTGAAACGTCATTAAACAGTGAATAACATCTTTCACTTCTTGTGGATTTGTACAATCTCAATATTAAGCTTTCAGCTGTGTTCCTGGAGCTAAAGTGTTTACAAAATCTCAATTTTTGCAGGCTAACTTTTATAATTGGTACCAACCTGTCTTTATCTATCAAGGTGACCAGAATTTTAAGTCAGCAAAACGATTAGAAATAGACAGTAAAGCCAAAAAAAAGTTCATCAAGATTCAAAATTGTTCTGGTAACTATTTGATGACGATTTCATAACCATAGGTCAATATAATGTATTAATTTCAATATTATGTAGTACTGTAAAAGCTGAAATATTCGCGGTGGTTTTATTTTCACGCTTTTCGCGCAAAATCTTTTTCCGCGAAAATTACAATATGCGAAAATATTGTTTTCAACATTCATGCAATGCATCCTGAAAGTCGCCCGCGAAAAAAAACAATTCGCGAAATGTCTATGATACCAAAATGCGCGAAAATATCTTAACGCGAAAATATTGGCTTTTACAGTATTACATTATGAACAGTATAGCCTAGGCAGTAAGTTGTTCTGCTCTCTATCCACAGAGGGGGTACTACAAATGAAAATCTCAATCAGATGACGGCGGACTCAATTGGCCGTAAATGTTGAATCCCTATTGGTTTTCAATGCAAAAATGGATTTTGATTATATAATTTCCAGAATATTCATCATATGTTGGAACTAAATTATTTCACCCTAAAACTGATGTTATCCTATGAGTAAGATATTCATGAGTGGAGTAAAGCTCATCACTAATTAACTGATTATAACACGTATTGAATTATGACTATGTTAGCTTTTCAATAGGTTTAATATTGGTGGTTTCATGAATATCTTACGCATAGGTAGAACCCCACAGCAGCATTGATGATCTTCCCGCATCGCATAGCATTTCGGCCTGTAACCATTTTGAACATGGAACCACCATACAACTTGGGCATTTTACGCTTAATTCTCAAAGCCCCTAGTGCACGTAATACTGAAGCGATTAGAGATTGAACAGCCCCACAAGAGGCTGGAGTCCTAATGAACAATTCCTATTGTTTAAAATGCTAATCACTTCATTGTTTTAATTTTGAAAGAAGTATCGGTATCAGCAACATGCAAGAAATGTGATGCTGAATCACTCCATACTAAATATATCGTTATCAATGACTTTGCCAAAACATTAAGTGTAGTGTAGTATTGTGGCCAAGGAATCCCGGGCTACATATATAGTACTGCAGCTTTCATAGTTTACTAGTACCTTGCCGGATCTGAACAAAAGAAAAGCCCCTATCTATTATATATTTTGTAGTATTATGGGATAAACGCTGAGGCTGCTGTGGTAGAACCCTAAAACCACTGGAGTTAGAAAATCTACTCCAGTGTAAGTACCATTTTTTAATTGTATCCGACACTTAACCGTTCGTCGCATATGTTGATAACCTCGTATGCCTAATTAAACTAGAATTATTTTTCAATTCTTTCAATTCTTTCACACTTGAGTAAAAGAATTCAAGAGTGGAAATCAAAAGTGAAGGGTTTTTCATCCTTTGTATAGGGTGAGTTAAACACTGTGTACAGTAGTCTTAGAATAACATATTTGTATGTAAATGCTGCACGTGTTGATGATATGAATGTCTAGAGGAAGTGAAACGATTGATATAATTATTGTTACTGTGATCTATTCCATTGAATAAAAGATATCACTATGACTGTATAAGATTATTAGGTACATTATAGGTGGTGTAGGGAATATAAATTCAGTATCATAATATTAGCTGTCTCGTGGGATAAGAAAAATGTATCATGATGTCTTATTTGGACTTAATTGTTAGTTTTTCAAGAATGCCTCGAAATGTGAATGCCTTACCAAATATTGCAACAAGTTTAGTGTATCAAAATAGAATTACCAAATAGTAATCAAGTATTTAAGTGTTTTAAAAATAAAAGTGTGCAAAAATAAACATGTTCTTTCAAAATCAGACAAAACAGAGAAAATGGCAAAAGTACTAAGGAAAGTAGTGAATCAACTGTTTTG
Organism: Ophiura sarsii; assembly: GCA_035610835.1. Classification (NCBI taxonomy): domain Eukaryota; kingdom Metazoa; phylum Echinodermata; class Ophiuroidea; order Amphilepidida; family Ophiuridae; genus Ophiura; species Ophiura sarsii. The sequence goes on along the minus strand of CM069441.1, from coordinate 110,102,443 downwards.
CTGATAGCAATAGACGTTGTTCATAATTGGCGCATTTACATCAACAGAGGGTGTGAGTTCTAGCTGAGCATGCTCAGAGCAATTAGTGCGTCGATAAACATTTTAATCTCGTACTTTTACTACAATGCAATGTAATGAACTGTGAACTTCTACATTTTTCTAGATAGTGTAGGTTACCAGCATTTCATTTCAATCTACACTCGTCAAAAGAAGTTCCTGGACACTTAAATTAAATTAATATTTAATAGAATATATATAATTATATATATATATAATTGTATATCAAAATAAGCAGAAAGTAATCCTCTAACAGCTTAACATGGAATTTAGACATGATCACTCATGCATGGCAGATCCCATTCACTTGACAATGGCAAGAAGATTGCACACAATTGGATAATCCCTCCATTCAAATGACTGTAAATGCTCATTTCTTGCAATTTCCTTTTACGCACCTTACCATTGCTTAATGAATGTGCTCAGCCATGCATGAATGCGTACATCTTAATTTCATACAGACATGATAGAGAATTATTGTCTGCTTATTTTGACATGCAATTGTTTAATTTATATTAAATATTTATGTGAAATATTTGAACTTCAATGAGTGTCCAGGAACTTCTTTTGACGAGTGTAGTAGAATAGGTAGTTTATACGTTCAAGTTTATTTCACGAATGTTATAAGGTCAAATATTGAACAGCTCAGAAGTATGAAGTTTTGTTTATGATTAGTGCAAAGTTCACCACATTGAAAAACTACATCACTCTCGTCTCGGCTACATCGCTGGCCTCGTTTTCGGAGCACCAATTGCTCTGAGCATGCTCAGTTGGATAGTATGGCCCTCTTTTGACGTTAATGCGCCAATTATGAATAACGTCTATTCTATATGTAACCAATCACATCCAAACTCAAGTTTGTATGTGCTCATACCAGTCTGTTTTCTCTAGTATTGGTAGCTGTAGACTTAAAAAATAAGCAGGTCAAACAAAGTTGGTAAATATTTTAATTAGTCACATTCAAAACCATAGAATTACTACATAAGGAAATTGAGCCTTAAACAAACTCTCGTGTGTGAATTGTGTGCCTATGACTCTATTTCTTCTTATAGGGCTACACTCAGGGCTCAAATTACAGGAAGGCCATGGAGGCCCTCAATTTCAAAGCATTCTTTAGCATATAGTGGCCTCTGGTGCCCTTGTGCACTGGCTTTGAAATGAGTGCCCTCAAGAATTTTTAATTTGAGGCCTGGCTACGCTACCCCTGTTTTGAGTACATACAATGCCCGAGTAATGAAATGCCTGAGTAATGATTAAAACATTACATCAATGACTGACTAAACCAAAGCTCTCTAAAACAGTCATCAGGTAACTTAAGTGCATACTACATATTAATTGGAAGTCCAACCAACTCAGAGAAACCTAATTGTAAGTTCAACCAACTTAGAGAAACCTATCTGAATTTGTTGTGAAATTCATTTCTTAACATTTATATGTTTCAATGAACCAAGGACTGGCAACTAATAAAGTATTTGTGTGTAAGCAATTCGGAGTAATTCTGTTATACCCTTCACAGAGGTATTCATAGTGCATGATTTTTAAGAACGACGCATACTACCGATGTAGGTGTGTAGGGTATAACAAAATTATGCCAGCAATTCTGTACTTACTTTTTGTGTGATATGTCATTTTCAGTACAATCATGATTTATTCATTAAATCATCTCAATATCACGAAATCTATAACTAACTGTGTGTTTTTGCTTTCGAATTTATTTGTTGTAATGGGTGCCATTGCTCACGGCTCACAAACTAAAATCATCCCTTTCGGTTACACTGGCTTAATCTAAGTAAAACACATAAAAGTCCCTTAATCTAAGTAAAACACATAAAAGTCCCTTAACTTTGCACACTGGCATGTTGTATTTTGGGGTGTCAAATGATGTGCATACAACTTTATGATTTGTTGGGTGTTTTGGTCTAATTTTATAAAGCAATACTCAAGGGGCATCAATGTTGGGGACGGGAAAACAAGCAAACAAACCCTTCATTTTGAGCACGGGCGGCGGAACCGGGGGGGGGGGGGGGGGGGGGGGGGGCCAGGGGGGCACGTGCCCCCCCCCCCCCCCCATCCGTGAAAGTGGTGGGACACCATGTGTACTGTGCCCCCCTAGAAGTTTGTGGCTGAACTCCTTTAATCGAGCTCCACAACATTGTTTACCCCAAAATAATTGAAAAGATTGACTTTTAGTGTCAAAAATACATGAAATTCTCTTAAACTGCAGACAATTTTGCATTAAAACCCAAAAAAATCGCGCGCTTTGCGGGCAGTTTTAAAAAACGTTTTTCCTTGCCAAAAACAATTTCACGAAACACCCTTTGCCCCCATTTTTATGCTGGTGGTGCTGCCACTGATTGAGAGTAGCAATGTCCTTCTTATGTTGTAGCTGAGACGAATTCGTCTCAGTCCATAGTAGTTTTTTCCGTCCAAAAATATGAGAGTCGCATTTTCAACAAGAATCAGTTAGCATAGTTGTAGTGATAGTCTTGTGGACATGACTTCAAAGCGCATCTAAGTTATTGAGAAGATTGTTAACGGCAGCCTAACTAATTATCGCAAATAATACATTCGGTGTTGAAATTAAAATTGAGTTGCGCATCGCTCCTAAAGTACAAATGTTCATTAATCTTTCAAAATGTTAGTGATGCCATTTTCCGTTTCAAAATGGACCGCAAATGGCCTCATAATGCATCTAACATTCTATATTTAGCTCCACGGTACCCACGCTGTGAGAAGCTCCGCGTTCCAGGATCGTAATCATTATACAAATGTTCAATTAATTTTTTCATTATTGAAAAAAGTCAGCAATTAAATTGCCATTTTTCTTACAAAATAGACAAAAGAAATGGCCTCGATGCAGCGGAAATTCAAAACTTTCTGGGGCCCGGTAATCATAAAATGTTCATATTCATTAATACTATTGATAAAATTCAATTTTTTTTGTTTCGTTTCATTTTACGATATAGTTCATATACAGGTCAATTTGCTAAATTGTATATCTGGTCACTTTTTGGAAATCTTGTCATTAGGTTGCCGGTTTCATTTTTTTTTTTTAATTATTGCTGTATAAAGTACAACTTCGTGGGTCTTTTACAATGTCATGAATGTGTTAATTATATCAAAATACGCCATGAAATGGCCCCTGAGCGCATATCAAAACCCACAATTTCCCGGGGCCCTTCAGCGGGCCCCGGACCCCACGCCGCAAGGCGCTCCACTCGCTCCGCTCGTTTCGCTTGCATGATCGTAATTTTAGTGCCCCCCCATTTTCAAATACGCTCCGCCGCGCCTGATTTTGAGTGTTTTATTTTTACTTCAGTAGGGGATGTCTGATAAAAACTTGGTCACACATGTTAACAGCATACACACTAAAACTTTAAAAAGGTAGTTCCCGAGTTATACACCATACCAATTGAATGGTTAAAGGATGACCAATTTTCTAATTGCCAATTTTAAGTTATATTCAAAATAGGGTAAGAACTGACTTGAAAAATGCTCATTATTTGACCCTTTCAGTTGGTGATGTATAGTTGATCATGAATAGGTGTAATTTGTATCTACTTAATTGTGAGTAAAGTGCTCTCTGGATTATTACCAGGCCTGTAACCAGGGGGCAGATGCCCCTCCCCATCCGAACATTTCCGAAAAAAAGGTCCTCATTTTTGTAACGCATCCCCCCTGTGTAGTAAAAAGTTCACATTTTAGGAAAAGGGTCCACTTATGACCAATTTCAACCCGCCCCCAGAGAAAAATCCTGGTTATGGGCCTGATTATTATGATTTCCCTATCTGCTGCTACACATAAGCCTACCATGGGAGTTAAAATTGCAGGGTTAGGGGGTTTGGGTTTAGGGTTTAAAATGTGCCTAAAAGCTTACTTGGCGGGTTGAATGAAACTTGGGATGCAAAATCAACCTGATTTCGACTCATTCGACCACTATTATCACACACACACATCCTCGAATTGGTCCAAGCCTATTACCCTAAATTCCGCTCCTCCCGTAAATGTACCGGACTTAGGTGCTATTGGAAAGTTGTCGGATGATACTACGTGTCATGGAGAAATAAAACAGAAGCCCTGAAAACACTCGATGATTAAGATCTAGATTACTATGACTGGTTTTAATTGATAAATAGTTAGCGAAAATCAATGGAGAAATCCTTTTTAAACAGTATCATCCTCCAAGAACTTCAAAATAAAACAATAATGATATTAATAAGAGATCCTTCATGGAGCCCTCAATTTTTTTCAGAAGTTGGGTTTTTCGCATATACGTAATGCTTATTATACTAACTACCACCCAAAATTATAGAGCTTAATTCGCAGTATTTTATGTGAAATTCATAAAATTGATAGCGGTTTGAGTTTCGATGTGATCACATTGAAACTACCCAAATTCATCTATAAAAGGCCACAGATGACTTCTTATTTGTTTCATGTTTATTCAAAATAACCTTGAAGACCACCCATAGCTTGTAACATGATGCATAGTCATGACCTCCCTGATTCAGTTGGTGGTGACTTTTAACCAAAATACCAAAAAAAAGTGAAAAGCACTAAATAATAGTAATATACCTTCGGAAATGCTGAGAAAATGTCTTTATTTTTCATTTTTACTGATTTTTTTTAAAGAAATTTTACATGAGAGGGTTTCTATGTATGTCATCTATCTAAACAAGGTAAAAATATTGAATTTCATTTTTAGAGAAATCTTATGTACAGCCTCCGTAAAACTGCCAGTAACTTCTTCATTATTCATTTATTAATCTATATAAAAGTATGTTGTTTTTTTGTTGGAATATCTAATTTATTGTTTGAATTATAGACCAAAAAGTGCCAAAAATGTGATTTTCACGATTTTGGAGGTTAAAAATCATGTTTTTTGGCACTTTTTTGTCTATAATTCAAAAAATAAATAAGATATTGAATTTAAAAAACAGGATTATAATAAAACTATTATGAGAAAATTTGACAAAATATATTTTGAGTTATCTTGTCAGAACCTAAAATGGGTCCAAAAACGTGTTTTTCATAATTTTCTCCAAAATGGTCAATTTCATGATAATGGTTGGATTCATTGAACCCTTGTGTGCAAGAAAATGTATAGTTTTATATATATAGATTAAATGAATAATGAAGGAGTTACAGCAGTTTTTACGGAATACGGAGGCTATATGCTGAGGGTCCACACCCCCTTTAACAGTGTTGGTCATCTACTGAAGATAGCACATAAAATCATCAGAAGATGTACATGTAGTTAGTTCACAAGACAATTGTTGGATTCCTAATGATACCATAAATTCGATAGAAAAGTGGTCCTGCTCCTTCCTATTGTAGCTTTTCTATCAGGCGCTGCATCTGCAAATTGATTCTCTTCTCGATTGATTCTCTGTCTGATTCTCTGTAAATTTCTTAAACAGCGCCATCCCATAAAATGGGGAGGACGGTTTTAAAACACAGAGGACGGTTTTATTCAGTAGGGCTGTTTAATGCTTGCTTTTCACTTTTCAGTTTTATACTTGTGGAGTTTAGCCATTTGAGGACCTTTTAAATGGGCATCAAAATGTAGTTCATGTGTATATCAATGAAAATTAAGAGATGATGAGATCATGGACATAAGCCCATGATCAGATTAAAGTTCAAGATCTCATAAAATGAGAATGGAGACTTGAGTGGACTTTTTCAGATCGATAGGGGCTCACAAGATGGCGGTATAACACCACTTGCATATTTTGCTCTCATAGCACGGTTTGCTACAGTAATAACTGTTACAAAGATGACTAACTTTTCACATTTGTAGCTATAAAACCCATTGATTTAATTTTAAAAAACATTTGCTGTATTTCGTCACGTTTTTTTTTAGATAAAAAGGTGTTTCGTATGCCCACATTTGGCTAATGATCAGTACAAATTATTTGGCAACTATTAAGCACGCACCATCTGATCGCAATTGGGATATTTAGACATTTTGGCGTGATTTTGTGACCCTTTTTACCCAAAAGGTAGAACATATTTGATTCCTGGGGCCCAGAAACTTATGACCCCTATTTTATGATAAAACAAATATAATCCATGCTTGGGATCCATGGAAGAAAAAGACTGCCTCTAAGATAGAGTGGATGTTGTAGATTTTTATGAAATCAGAGGACAACAAAATTAGGCAGCTCTGTATTTCATTTATTCACCCTATGTTGTATTGTGTGAGGGTCGTTTAATAAGATTTACTTTTTCCTCGTCTTCACTAATATAAATGTCAGCCGTAAATGGTATCATGAAAAAGTTTTTTTTTACCAAGGGTGTTTTCGAAATCCATGCTACGCGTACGATCGTGAACATTGGGGAATAGCTAGCTGATGAAACATTTTCAAATCTCAAATTACATCCTTCTCCTTTCTAGACAACTTAAAAGTTGTCTATAGAAAGAGTTGCGCAAAACATCCGTTAACTTAAAAATATCCTCTGATACCACTTTAGCTCAATGGTTCAATTAAAATCTAACAAAGGGACGTTTCACCCCCTATTTAAGTATTAAAAATTACAAAGCCCCTCCTATTTCAACCCTATACCCCCTTCCCTCCATCATAAATAATGAACGGCCTCTAAACCATACAAAGAAAGGCAAACATATGGTTAAACATTGGATTGGTCTAAAGCAATAGGCCCGTAAGTAGAAACAGGCTGTGTTGAAGTAATTTATGCATAAATACAGCATGTTTGTCTTGTATGACAGGTGTAGAAGGAGCCATAGTCCCCTGCAGGCCAGAAATAGGAGGACTATGACTAACTTTCACTAGTCGGTGTAGGAGCCTGGAGCCATAGTCCACCCTGTACAGTAAAGTATGGCACTCATCTCTACACGCAACACTTGTTTCACGCTTCATTCCGTGTATGGAGGCCAGGCTATGGCTTTTTGGGGGGGGGGGGGCTATGGCTCCTTTCACACTGGTATATTTATTTATTTATTTATTTATTTATTCGGACATACACTTTTGGAACAGTGGCAAAAGTCTTTTCGTCTAGTTCATAAAACATAACACAATCTTTTATAGCCACTCTCCAATTTAACATTATTTAACCACAAATCGCAATCATGTCTTGACAAACCCTACTACAAAGGTGTTCATCAGCGAATCAAAAGCGAGTGTGATGATGAAGTATGCTCGTTCTGCAGTGGAGCCGAAGTGAGGGATTTAAAGTTGTTGACTGTATCAAGCGCTAGACGAGAGGAGAGCCTAACTCAATTACCCATTGTACTGAACCACTTTACAGTTCGATGTTATTGTTGTCAGCTGATCGAATTTATCAATAGCCAGATTAAATCTACCTAAATCTGTTGTATGAAAAACATGGATTTACTAGCAATCGAGACTTAAATAGTATTTGTCTGGCACCCGTCCGCGGTGAGTGCTTGAAAATAACACACGTTTTGTTTTGCTGTGCATCATCGCCGAAAGTACGCCCGATCGGAGCCGAGCTACTGGAGCCTACAGTCACGCTTCAGAACGTGTTTGGGTCAAGTCCAGGGGATCAGATATTCCGGGAATCAGGAAATTAAACTTCAATTCTGGAATATACAACCAATCAACATTGTGTTACAGAGTGATTGTTTATATTTGACCACAATTTAGCGAAGAACTAATATTACTAGAAAGTGCCAATACATGTATTCTGAGCACAACGTTTGAAAGTGACGGTACAACTTTTGGAGTCTGGTATTTTGATCACAACTCTGCCTGTTTAATACTGCATGCATTTCACCATGAAGGGAAACACGATGGATATTATCAGTCTGCAGTGCCTCATAATTCTTGGTGCATTGGCGTCCTTGACTACAGCGAAATTTGAGGTTGTATTTGACGGTAAGAATAACATTTTCATAATTATGTGATTCCAAATTTCGAGTTCAAAGACCTTAACGCACGATCATTGTTCTTCTAGATCTAGATACTAGTAATGATATGGAAGAGTACTTATGATCTAGACCATATTTTCTTCAGCATGTTCAGTTCAGGAAAGGAAGGATGGGTTGAGGGCTGGGGACTGGGGAGTCATGTGATCAAAGGGGTTGTCATGGTGTGGGAGGCACAATTTGTTTGATGATGTTACTGTTAGCCCTAACCCCCCCCCCCCCCATAACCCTAACCCCAAGGCACCTTTATCAAAGTTGTTTTTTTTGCGGCCAAATAGCGAGGGGGAAAAGGGCCCCCCACGCCACGCCCCTGGCCCTGGGGCTCGAACCCCGGACCTCTGGGTTCAGAGGCAGATGATCTACCGCTAGGCCAGGGGGGTGGGGGAACCATGCATGCCAAAGCATACTTCGCCATATACCCTGGGGCCATTATTTCATCGAAAAACTGCGAGTCGGGTGACACAAGCACACCGCATCATAGTAATTCGATGAGACCAAAATTAGAAGAAAAAAATGAAAAAGAAAAATAGTGAAAAAAAATCGCTCCATAACCCTAATCCCTGAGGCACCTTTATCAAAGAAATAGCCAAATAGCGAGGGGAAAAATTGCCCCCACGCCCCAGGGCTCGAACCCTGGACCTCTGGGTTCAGAGACAGATGATCTACCACTAGGCCACAGGGGAAACCATACGTATGGCGAAGTATAATTCGCCATGTATATACCCTGGGCAGGCCCGTAACTAGGGGGGCGGGGGGGCGGACGCCCCCCCCCCCCCAATCTGAAAAAAGTCCTTTTTTTTGTACCAATGTACCTTTTTTTTTGTACCAATGTACCTTTTTTTGGTACCAATGTACCTTTTTTTGGTACTAATGTACCGTTTTTTGTGTGAAAACGCCCCCCATTCTCCCCATTTTCCCGAAAAACGGCCCATTTTGCATTGTGTAAAGCGTTTTTTCGGGCCGTTTTGGACTAAAACATGTCCTAACCCCCCCCCCCCCCCCCCCCCCCCCCCCCCCCGCTCTCAAAATTGTCTGCGCTGACTAAAATTTTTTGGGGGGCAACCTTTTACGATTTTTTTGGTACCAATGTACCTTTTCCGGAAAATACGCCCCCCCCCCCCCCTAAAAAAATCCTGCTTACGGGCCTGCCTGGGGCCATTATTTCATCGAAAAACTGCCAAGCCGGGTGACACAAGCGCACCGCATCGTAGTAATTCGTAGTACTCAAGGGCAGTGGCGTAACAGCAGGGGGCAGGGGGGCACAGTTGCTCAGCAGGAAATTCAAACCTACCCACCAGGACAAATGGGGGGGAAGGGCGATTTTTTGTGACCGTGCGAATTTTGTGTGACCGTGCAATTTTTTTTGACCATCCCCCCCCCCCCCCCCTACTTACGTGAAATTCACGAGGTGACTGACTGGGAAAACATTTGGGGCAACCTTTTACGAAAATTTCTGTCGGGTCGAACTGGTGTTCACCAGGAAAAAATATCCTTTGCCCCCCCTGGAAAAAATCCCAGATACGCCACTGCTCAAGGGTGTAAGGGTTAATACTACAAAATACTAATCGGGAACCTATCTCCAAGCGCATGTGGGCACGGTTTTCGATGACGTAAACAACCGAGCTGTGGCTTCACTGCTCAAGGGTGTAAGGGTTAATACTACAAAATACTAATCGGGAACCTATCTCCAAGCGCATGTGGGCACGGTTTTCGATGATGTAAACAACCGAGCTGTGGCTTGCCTAGTATAAGGGTGTGGGACTGTGGTGCCGGAGGTCCCGGATCGAATCCCGGTGAGGAACCAGGGTTTTTTCGGGTGATTTCTGTGCCCAAATCGTGATACCGCTCAAAATCCCCTAACCAGGGATAGCCTTTAGGGATAGGGTTAAGGTACAGTATGATAAATGAAAAATTGATCTATTTAACCGTAAACTTTCCTCAGCACTACAAAACACTACGTTTACGGTGCTGGTATCTCATGGTGTGCTCAGGCAGGTAACATATCGTCAGCCTGCTTCGATAATTGCCTAACTCACTTTTCATACTTTTGTTGTTTTCTAAGAACTAGAAAAAACTAGTTAGGCAATTATCGAAGCAGGCTGACGATATCATAAATATAAATCTTAAGATTCTTTGGAAGCTAATGGACGCTGACTCCATGGCACAATCCACGCAGGTGACCCAGGTTCAATTCCTGGTGCTGGCACAGCTGGTCTTTCCGCCGAATTGGACCAGTTCCCCCCCCCCCCCCTTCAACCCCCCAACATCATTAAAAAACAACCACCATGCCTTGGGGTTAGGGTTAATGTTTAATGGCACACACAATGTTTTCATTGGTAACAAATCCACCTTTATTTTATGATCAATTCATGACATAATGACTATTACTTAGCAAAAGCTATAAATGCAAAAATATATAGCTCATTTACTCGTGCCATGGGGGGGGGGGGGGGGGGGGGGGGGTCACAACTATAGACATTGGCTGGTCACACAAAAAGTTGTTGTTTGTGTGGCAAAAAAATAAACAAAAGGAGGACTGCACAGCTGATGAATGGCGTTTTGGCGAAACTGTAATGCAATGTACATTGTATACATCTTATCCTAGACACTAATCTTTTATGCTGTTACACTTTATTCCATCATGGACTTAGTTAAAAAGTCTAGAATCGTTATCGTTTCCCTTATTGTATGTTGGATTAAATAGTTGCCTGTTTAAAAACATACCTGTAAGAGCCAGTATAACAACAATGCATTTTCAATCTTTGACAATTTTTTTGGATGGATCATTAAATAATCATAAAGGCAAAAGATGTTTTTAACTTTTTATGGGTAAAATAACCACAGATGGTGGAAACTAACCCAGCTCATTGCATCAATTTCTTTTATCTTGTCAATCAATTGTGACTGTTTTATACAAATTGACTAGGATAGTTTATTGTGTTAAGAATCATGACACTAATAGTTAAATAAATAGTGCATAATCAATCATAGTAACCTGATATTTGCTTATTTCTCTTCTTAATACCAAAATACTCACCCAAGGCCTGGTTGCATTCAATGCAAATGAGATGAATCCTTGCCATGGATAAGTTGTTTGGGTCGAAAATAACAAATTAGTGGCAAATTCTTCTCATACCTGATTTAGTTCTGATCTTTATGTTAAACATAATCAAGCATGTCTGCATGTTATTTTAAAAGTAATTTGATAGTGATTTACCTGTGGATTTACATACCTTTATTATGCTCGAACATGTTTATGTATCATAAGTATTGTTTGTATCTGCAAAACCATATGTATTATACATAAACATCACATTCATGATATTTGTGAGTTCTAACTCATTATTCTTTCATAACAAAATACATCAAGATGATAAAGGATGCTTCTCATATTGGGTTGACAACACAGTCAATAGTTAGGTCACCCAAGCCCTATATGAAAGCTATGAAGATTGTTAAACGGGGTCAGTCGTTACAAATATGCACAAACACAATAGCCAAACGACCTTGCTTTTGTCAACACTCCCTACACAGAGGACTGCAGTGCAAATCTCTACGATTTTCGCTATGTAATCTCTATGGCGGATTTCATTCCGTTGTATGAAGCTATGATGTTTGCGTGGTCTTCGCTATCTCCAAGCAGATAGAGCAATACGTACACAGACTTTCTTGTAGACGAGGGTTCATTTCATGATTTGGTGAGGTTTAGAATGAGTTAGGATTCCTGTAATTTCGAAGACCACAGATTTTCAAAACGTGAATTTTCCAACATTTTACGACATAAATTTGGTCACAAAACGTGTTTAATACTATACATTTTACCGTTCTGCAGATGCTTATGACCCTCCTTTAAAATTCTACATGATTTTTAACACGTTTCTCAGTTTTTGAGATGCCCAAATAGACCATTTTCCGAAGCTATTTCTAGCAAATATCACTGAGACTCCATTGTTTTCTTGCGTATAACAAAATCTGACACGCAGCGTGACCTCCCTGCTGGCTGAACAGGCTTGGAAATAGCACCCTCCTGCCTGCCCATAGCTGGTAACTTTTGCTTCGGGTGGGTGAAGATACAAAAGGTAACATTTTTCTTTAAAATTCTACATGATTTTTAACACGTTTCTCAGTTTTTGAGATGCCCAAATAGACCATTTTCCGAAGCTATTTCTAGCAAATATCACTGAGACTCCATTGTTTTCTTGCGTATAACAAAATCTGACACGTAGCGTGACCTCCCTGCTGGCTGAACAGGCTTGGAAATAGCACCCTCCTGCCTGCCCATAGCTGGTAACTTTTGCTTCGGGTGGGTGAAGATACAAAAGGTAACATTTTTCATCCTCGCAGTCTACTGGCTGGTGGAATTTCTGTTGGGAAGGTATTTTTTGTGAGTTACCTGCTGCTAGACTGGCTGGTTTGAATAAAATCTGAAGATCCAGCCTTGGTTGACAACTGTCCATTTTGCTCATCTGGGTGGGGAACGCACCTACGCTGTACCCATATGTGATGCGATCTGTGAAAACCCGTCGGATGTCGCAAAATGTGAACTAGGGATTATGGGTAAAATAAAAAAAATAAAAAAATAATTTTTTTTAAATTTTTTTTATTTTTTTTTAAAGAATATTAGTTTCCAATACTTTGTGTCATCATCTTTCATGAAATTTCACCTTCAAAAACTTACTTAAGTCACTTTTATTATTAACCTTATAATGTTATTATATTGATTTATGTATCTGTTTTGGCCTGTTTTCATGATTTCTTGTTTTGTAGCTTTTGATGAGATCACAATCATCATTCACTCATAACTTTTTTTGTAGTGATCGTAGAAAAATGATCGAAACAGTTCTGTAATCAGCACAGTTTTAGCTTTCTTATTATATAAATATCTCCAATATGAAAAATGCCACCATGTGGCGGGTTTTCACAGATCGCATCACATATTACCTGTATACATTTGTTTACCACTTTCTTTGTTAAAAATGAATGGAATTGGACCAGACATCCCTGGGGGTTCCTGTTCATGTCTGCCTGGGGTGCAGAATGCATGTGTCAGCTATAATATATTGGTTAATAATTCATTTTATTTTTGATCTCCTATTTGAATTGGAATAAACATGATAAATCTACATAATAATTTTGTAGAATAGCTCCAATTTATTAGTTGGGCATCGATTATTATGCCTCAGACCAAATTTAAAATTTGCTTAATTATAGTGCCAAAGGTATCACAAACATGTACCTGCATGCATCATCATATGATTTGTCTATTCATAGCTGTGTGCAGAGATCAAAATGCATCTTAATTCTTTGGTCAGTACCCAGAGCTTTGGCCATGCCCTTTAGCCTCCATAGCATACTGTAAAAGAACTTAATTTCACTAGTAATTTAATTTCACTAATTTCATTATAAAGAGGTCCAATTTGCAAAGTTAAATTGCTGCCAATTAATGAATGGTTAATGGTTATAATAATAGGAAGAAGATACAAATTCATGAAATTGCCACAAACGAGTTGCTGTGAAATTAAAAGTGTTTTAAAGTAACTTTGTACACAATCATACTCATCCTTAACAGCCCATTTGCTGCTTGCTGGTGATGTATGTTTACTGAAAGTTTTCACATCCAATATTTAAACCCATTCCACCCACCAACAGCCCCTCCTATGATCCATGCATCCCCATCCCCATCCCCATCCCCATCCCCATCCACACCACACCCACCTCTGCATCAGCCACCCCTCCCATTCGTCACCCACCTCTCCTCCCCCAGTACTGCTCATCTTCTTCCATATTCCATAAACCGTAAAAACAAATAACAACTTTGTTTTGAGGTGTTGTATTATACATATGGGTTAGTTTTCCAGAAGATTCTATAATAAAAAGGTATCATGGTAAGGTTCTTCTACCGAATAATATTTGATAAAGATACCCATAGGCCATAGATTTTCAACACAAAAACATTTTCATATCGTTTCAAGTTCCAAGGCTCGGCCAGGGAGAGCTTGATTTTAATCAGTTACCATTTTTAATCAACTTTGTGCCTGGCCCAGGATAGAGGAGGTGTGACAATTTTATTATTGATGAAGTGTGATACTGTGAGGTATATCATTGATCCAGAGGCAATTTTCTTAACGCCACATCAGTATATTACTATTAGCCTGTTGTTTTGTGGTGCAGAGTTTAATTAATTTGCAATATTCATTTTCATCTGTGTTTTAAAGATGGTCTGTGTACTGTCACTGAATATTGGTGGTGGGGTCGGGTGGTTTGTTGAGGGGTGCATACATCATGAGATGGTCTTTTACATATGTGGGTGCTTTTGTCCGGAGTGAGGCCCAAACATTTTCAGGGGTTGGTTTGTTAAAGTTTGGTCACGTATGTGTACACTTTCATATGAGTGTGCACCCCACTCCTGGGGGTGGGGTGGTTAGGAGGGCAGAATAGTAGGCATGACAGGAGCCAACTCATTCAGATCCTGAGAGGAATGTTCAATATCACTGACATTTACATGAATAATACAATGACCATTATGCTGTTCAGTGGATTTCTACAAAGGCACAACACAGGGTGAGGAAGGTGTGACAATTACATAACTTCCCCAAGTTCCCCATTCACATGATTTAGTAAAATCACACAATTCTTCAGCCTCTATGACAATAGAGGCTGGCACCCCTCCCCTATATTTTCTCTTCTTACTCACACCCCCCCCCCACCCCCACCCCCCCCCCCCCCCCCCCATAGTTCAAGATGGATTGGATGCCTAATACTAAACTTACCTCTCCGTCTCAGTCCCATGTAAGATTAGTTGCAAGCATTTTGTAAACTTGAACTTTGAAGTGAAAATGATGGATTTTCCACATGTCCTAAATCCACTCCAGATTTTCATGCCCTTTCACTCATGTCATTCATGTACATTTTTTGTCAATTTCAGTAAGCAACATGTTTGTACGATACATTGTACATTATGGGTTTCCATAATCTGTGTTTGTATTACTGGCATCCCCTATTGATCAGCCAAGCTATAGTAAATCCCTTGTTGATTAATAAAGCTATTAAACCATGCAAATGATATAACTAAATCCCCTGGATTGATGAGTAGAATGGAAGGAAATAACAGATGGGGGCCTATACGAGAAAGTTGTTGGTGTTTTGAGAGGCAAGGTATGTATCTGCGACAAATATATTCGTCGATTGTGTGGCTTTTGAGGTTCGTTTTGGCTAAGACTAAGAGCTTCTTAAAACTAAAATGTTGTACTTGTGTGTGTGTAGCCACACAAAAATTGCTGTGTACTAACTACTAATTTGACCATATAAATTCCCTTGGTCCATGGTATTAACCCTAACCCCCTTAGTGCTAAAAAATGCTAATCCTAAGTCCCTCTCCAAACGCATGCGCCGTCCGTTTTCGATGACGTAGTCAACCGAGCTTACAATATGTATATAGTGAGCGCAGTATACTGCGGGAATGTGTAGCTGAGGGCCGTGGCTTAGTGGGTGGGACGTGGGGCTTGAGAAGGGAGGGTCCCCGGATCAAATCCTGGCAGGTTCCTGGAGATTTAGTTGGCGCTTTTTCCTCGAAAATCGTGATCCCAGTCAAAAACCCTAAACCGGGGTTAGGGTTAACCTTAAAGGTAGATGACCCGATCACATTTTCATAACACAGAATTATTTCAAACATACGGAGATTTTCATATCATATGAAAGCTCGTATTTTTCTCATCATCATACTGAAATTTGACGGCCTAAATCGGTATAATTACGGAGAAATCGATGAAATAACGTTGAATTACCGCGAATGGTGGTAACCACCGATATAGTTTGTGTACTACTCAATGGGTACAGTTCACAGCATCTTGTTCGTCTAAAATAAGAACCATTAGAGCTATGCAACTCAAACTTTGGAACACGACTTTTTTAAGGATGACCTTTCATGTAGAATAGAAAACTTCAAGTTGAAAATCAGAACATCTACCTTTAACAGCCCTGTGTACTAAAAATACTATTTGCAAGCCTTCAAGTGCATGTGCGTACGGTTTTTGATGACGTAAACAACCAAGCCTATTATAGTGAGCATAGTGTACTGCGCGAACGAGTAGCTGAGAGCCGTGGCTTGCCAATGGTTGCTGCCCAGGTATTTTTGGTCCAGAGGGTCCCTGGTTCAATTCCGGTCGGGGAGCAGCAATTTATTGGTTGATTTTTTTTCCAAAATTGGGAACACAGTTAAAAACCAGGTTAGGGTTAATATTATTAGTTTCCCAGCTCTATGGAGTTCCCTCACTTCGGTGCCCAGGCAGTTGCCTCTTTTGCCTTATTTATAGAAATGGTACCGATAAAATTGTTTTGAGCTCAAACCTTTCCACCATAATAAATATCAGTGTAAAACAACCATGACATTGACAATCTCACTGACAAAAACATTGAACTACCTGACTGAACCAAGAGGTGTCTCTGTGGAGGTTATGTTTGTTGTATCAATTGCTACACACTATCCATGATTTCACTGGTTCCACATTGCGAAGGGATCACATGAGCTTAAATTATCATCAAGATATTCACCGATAAGTACAGACTGTAATCCTTTGCCTGGATAACCAATTCAAAATAAGCCTCAGTAATTAAATCTCTTCCACCGATCAATAATCAGGACAAATCAGATTGTATACTAAATTGGCTGAAATGTTCCACTCTACCACATACAGTTAGTTACATGTACATGTATGCAGATTTGTCACTCACAGTCAAATTGTGGATCCGAAGACAAGGGTTTTCACAACTTTTAGTTATCCCCATTTTGTTAGTTGTTCCCTAATCAAAGAATATCATATTTTAAGTGACTCTTCAAATATGGGGATGAAATACATTTTGAGGTATATAAAACTGAAAAATATACCATCCTACCTCTCCCTCCTTCCTCCCCTGGCCCCTTCCTTCCCCTTGTTTCTATGCGTGAATACTGAATAGACAATTTGACTTTTTGGTGTCAAAAAACTTGGTTATCCGTCGAATTATCGTCAAGGAAAAACTGCTTATCTGCCAGTAAATTTGGTCATTCAGGTGCACAGATTACTGCTATTTCGAACGCTGCTCATAGCAATAAATAGGTCCTAAAGACATAGTTTAGGCTGAAAAACGTATGAAGTGATTCAGTTTTGGTAGTAAATTTTTCTATAGACCTAACCATTTTCGGCTAATTTTCAATAATGACACGTGATGACTATCGACCCAAGCAACCCTTAGTGCGGATTCAGGTTGATAAAGACACCTTTATGCTCTGAAGTTGGTGATTTTGATACCCTGGCCTTAGCACCCCTCCCCCTCTCCCTTGTGGTCGAAAAAGCACCCTTAATCCATGTTTTCGTTCACACTGATGATTTCAACATTACACCTGACTGCAGGCCCCTGGGCAATGTGGGATATATAATGGGATGGTAATGAGCTTGACAGCTAAAATTAAATTGTTGACATTTATTTTGAATGCAGATTCCTTTCTTAATTGGATTTATCTGCAATTTAATTCTTTCAGGCAGGACAATTTTGGTAACTAAATTCAAATTTCATTACAATTGTGATTTTAAACATAATGGCAATGCCTGTGATTGAAAACCAAATGTGAAGAATCTTTTTGACAGTTTTGAGAGAGTTGACATTTACTTGAAGAAAAAAAGCAAATATTGATAGGGCCTAGGCCTTTTTTTAATTGATGGAATGTTAAAATAGTATTTTTATCATAAATTGTAGATTGAAATGGCATTTTAATATCATTTTGCTGATACTTGTCCATCAACAAATAATCTTTTATAAAGCTTGGTCATATACTCATATTATTGCTTAATACAATTTTTTTCTTAATTAATTTGAAGAACACAAGTATTTGTTAAATTTCGAAGACAACTGTTACGTACATTTCTCTTCCGTGTATGGTCACTGACCTGGTTCTTGCCTGATATACATGTAGTGAATAAATAAAATATCTCATCAAAATGTTAATCTTGAAAACCAAATTAAACTTTAATTTTTTGATTAACCCTAACCCCTCATGGGTGTTTTTAGCAATCAAGTTAACCGGGGGGGGGGGGGGGGTTGGAAGACGGTACAAAAACATAGAAAAAATGGTGTGTGGCCGCAGCCGGAGCCCGGGGGGGTGTACTCGGATTTGGTTTGGTCGGGGGTGTGCCGCTGGAGATTCAAAACCCATACCCATTTTTAGGGGTGATTTTGGAAAAATCGGTACCCATTTTTAGGGGTTTTGCTTCATTTTAGACCAATTTTTCGCAAATTATCGGGAAAATATACCTATTTTTTGCAAATTTTCGCGAAAATAGACCTATTTTTTGCAAATTTTCGCGAAAATAGACAAAAATCTCGCGAAAATAGACCCATTTGTAAAAAGTGACCCCATTATCAGGGATTTCCAGCACAAAATCATACCCCATGTTTAGGGATTTTGTGCCTAAAAAGCTACCCATTAGAGCGGCACACCCCGTATACCGTCTCGGAGATCGTGCATTACGCTACCAAGGTAGGGCTAAGGGCTCCCAAAATTAAATGTTGGGAGCCAATATGTACCTTTGCGTGATTGCACAATGAGATGACTGGTGAATGGGGTGCACTGGCGCGGTGCTTATGTTGGATTCAGCAGGGTTAGGGTTATAGCTTTCGGTACTTGTCAAAAACAGTTTTTTACTGCAGACCTAGCTCCTATCAGTGTGACTGAGATCTTGGCCTGAGCAACATATATTGGTACAAATTTCTTGTATCAAGGCTTTTTATGTAAAAAAGACATGGCCTGCATATGATTATTTTTCGTTTACATTTGTTGTTAAAGAATGACCACTTTAAAATGTGGCAATATTTTGTAATGACACAATACACAAAGAGGTTTTTTGTTTTTGTATAAGGGTCATCTACCTCAGCCGTATGATTGATAAACTTGCAATTTCCAGTGTGTGTGGATTGAAGAAAATTCACTTAGACGGTAAAATCCAATCAAAATGCAAATTTGGAAAAATAAATTTAACTGTAAGTTGTGATTGAAAACTACAGGAGACAAATGTATATGCATCGATATCCTAATAACACTAGCAAGATAACTTGTATTGCACATCATGAATAACAGGCCCCTGGGATATTGGGATCATGTGACTTTTCAGAGAGGATCCTAAACAAGGCCTTTTTCGTGTGCCTTTACAGATGCACAGTAAATGAATCAAGTATTTCTAACTTTTTTCTCAAAATCATACCATTCCAGGATATTTTTACCGGGGGGGGGGGGGGGGGGGGGGGGGGGGAAGGGAGGCAGCAACTTGTATTGTGACCAATGGTAAGCGTAACATTCACGGGTGAGGTTGAGGGGCCCACCTTTAAGCTCCTTGATTTGAGCTAATTTGGAGGCTTTTGGAGGCATCTCCTTAACCTTATCTTTGTGCAGGCCTTTTTAATTAATTTGATAAGATTTGGTTTTTTACCCGAAGGAGGAAGGGAGGGGTGCACACCCCTTAAACCTACCCCTCCCCTGGATACACCCTAAATACCATATATATTTTTGTGAAACAAGTACGCGTAAGCTGCCTTTCAATACAAGTGACGCTCCATCCAAAACAAAACATATTTTCTCATACACTTGGGCTAATAATTAACAATCAGGGGATCTAAACAAGCATTTGTCATCAGATTCGCAGACTACCTGTTGTGTGTCTTTTAAAAATGTATGAAAAATTAGCTCGATTTTACAACTTGTGGACCTCTCTGGATTGGGTTATCAGACCCTTTGTCAATACTAAGTCTTTTTGTACCCACATTTGTCAACAAATTGCCCAACTTCACTAAACCTTACTGTACCTCTTAACCATGCTAACAGCCTATAAAATAACACAGTGACTGCAAATATTTTTTCTTTGACATACATACTGTATCCATAAATGTTCTGCGTGGTATAGCTTACTGTAAAATGATAGTGTACATAACATATATATTGCTGGAGTCAATCCATATGTTTGCAATCAAATCAGTGCATGCAAAGAGCATAATCAAAGCAAAACAGTTTCAACAGTAACACACAGTTGTCAGGTTTTAGACCATAGAATTGATTCTTTTGAATCTGATTTTATACGCAAAGCCTTAGTAAAAGTAAAGAGATAGTCTAAAAACTAAACTAAACTATTAAAATTCAAACCATACCTTGTTCTCCTTTTTTTGGCCAATGATCCATCTGCAAAATTTGGATCAATAATTTCCAGTCATTTTACTATAAAACCACTTAATATTTGCGAGGAAATTAATTTTGTGAATTTCGCGAGGGATGTGGATTCGCAAAATTAAATACCCAAGAAACTGACAATTTTGCATCTAAAAGTTACAGTATAATTTCCAGATTTTGCAAAATTAAATGCCCGCTAAAATAGTAGTATTTTTAAATTCGTGAAATAAATATACGCAAAATGTAAGTGTTTTACAGTATTCACACGGAGAGGTGTGGTCCTAATTTTAGTGATAGAACTTTTAATCAAAGTGACACCTACAATGTATTGTAAAAGTGGATATTTTCGCATTATTCATTTTTCTCGCGTTGCCAATTTTCTACTTGTTTTATTTGTTTATCAATTTGCGATTTGTAGCTTCACCCTTAGGGTTCGTTCACACTAGGCTATATTTGCCATGTGATGCGGTGCGGTATCCTTACTAATACGCCACAGTGTACGGCAAGTCATCCCAGGTCACGCTGGGTCAACACAGGTCACCGCATGCAGCAGCAACCAGCGTTGTGTGCCAAAATAGGAGAATGTCATGATTAACCCAATGCATCGCAGCCTATCGCAATGGCAGTTAAATATTTTGTAACTCCATTGCGATAATGCACCGCAAAGCACAGTAATTAACGCCTAGTGTGAATGGAACTTCAACGTCTTAACGTCTTGAATATTTAAATATGTTTTGTCCGAAAGAAAATGAAAACTGTTATGTATTCTCCAAAAATAAAGCAGAAGGAGACGATCAACTAATATATTTTTTTACTTGGCCATATTTGTTACGTATTATTGTGGTTTATATTACCATATACCACAGGGCATAACAGAAATGATGAACCTATACAGACAGTCAGTCAGTCAGTCCTGATATTGGTTAAATACTATAACCTATTCAGTATAGGATGGTAGGTGACATTGGAGAAGTGCATCCCCCTGCTCAAAATCCTCAGGCTCCCCTCGCCCACGCTCATGACAGTGGCGTAGCTCAGGGGGGGGGGGCAGGGGGGGCAAATGCCCCCCTGACGAAAAAACCCAGTTTGTGCTCCCGCCCCCCACCCCTCTAAAAAAAAAAAGAGGTGAGAAAAAAAGGAAATAGGAAAAAATTGAGAAAAAAGACCGATGTTATTAGCCAAATAGAAGGCAAAATTGTACATGTAGTACATTTACTGTGCGATTTTTTTTGACTGTGCGCATTTTTTTTGATTGTGCGAA
Source organism: Ophiura sarsii (assembly GCA_035610835.1). Lineage (NCBI taxonomy): Eukaryota > Metazoa > Echinodermata > Ophiuroidea > Amphilepidida > Ophiuridae > Ophiura > Ophiura sarsii. The sequence goes on along the minus strand of CM069441.1, from coordinate 110,081,026 downwards.
ATTTTTTGACCTCACCCCCCCCCCACTTACGTGAAATTCACGAGGTAAGTGACTAGAATTTTTTTGGGGGGCAACCTTTTACGAAAATTTTAGAAATCTTGCCCCCCCCTGAAAAAAATCCTAGCTACGCCACTGGCTCATTGACCTTGATTTTGTCCGCCTTCAAATTACTTTATGTTCCCCTTTGTTTTCCCTCACCTCAAATCCTTTCTCCATTACCGTTGAAGCGTTGACTCTACAACTGAAATCGGCTGTGACATACAGTGATCAATGCCTTAACCAAAGGACTTGGTAGAGGAGCTTGACACTGGGGGAGACAAGGCATAGCTTATTTGCTACATTGTTGTCGGCTTCAGAATCCTTCGCTATAGTCTATTTGCCCATCTCGAGACAGTGACGTCACTGCATCATTCATTTAATGCAGTTACATAAACGCGTGCGTCTACTCGAAGCGCTGGCATATGCACTCACGCGTAGAAAGGCGGAATATACATGCGTGCATACATTTTGCGCAGTCCGTGGGTATGATGGTCGCGCATTCTCACCCCTAGAGTGGATGTGCACAGCACACAACAGACTCTCAACGCATCCGCTAAAACCAGCCGGGGATTTTGAAGGCTAAAGAACAATAATCTTTAGGCTTTGGCAAACATTGCTAGACTCGGCACATTTACCTCTGCAGTGATATCAGTGCATATTCCAGTGATTGTAGCATATAAACCCACATGGGTTTTTACATTTCACCACAATTTTACCCTATATTATGTCTACTGTGATTCATTTTGTATATAAAACCTTAAGAGCAAACATGAACAATAGCCCAACAGACATTTAAAAAAATTAAAAAAAAGGAAATCAATAGCCCAACAGACATTTAAAAATTTAAAAAAAAAAGGAAATCAAACTGGTGACTCTGCAAAGAGCAGCTGATGGGCCAATCAATTGGTTCACTGCTACACTTGATCAAAGATGAATCCCAGCCTGCTGCATGTAAATACTTGGTTGATTATAGATTACTAACCTCACTGCATAAACGTATGAACAGACCAAGAGAAGAGAGTATTACACATACTTTGCTTTATAAAAGCCTGTATTACATGTACAAACATGTCACACAGTAAAACAACTTTTGCTGAACATACTATAACACCAGGGGCCATTAATGTACCCAGCCTGCATATTTGAATCAGAATATTTTATTGGTATACAATGACCCTAGTTTGTCTTCCACCTTACGCTTTGTTTCGTTGGTATATACATAGTCGGGGAAATCTTCAAAATGTCTCAACTTTGCGAGGAAATTTACATTGTAATTTAATGTGGCGCTGTCAGTGTAACCACTAAGAATGTCATGGTAATGTTGCATTATGGGTGAATAAGGGATTTTAATTTTAGCAGCATTATTCAGACAAATCTAATAGAAACAGCCAGAACTAAAATAAACATAATTTACACTTTTTGAGGAAAACCCAGGCTGCTGATGGTTTAGTGTTAGATTAGCTCCATTAATCCAGGGTGTCTCAAAAACACTGCAGGGATAAAGAGAGATGTGTAGGGTAATGAGATTAAAAGGGACAGCAAGATTTGTACAGTTTGTACAGTTCGGAGGTGACAATCTTACATGTAACTCATTTTGATCAACTTTTCAAACCCACTAGCAATTTTGAAGAAAATCGGAAACAGGCTGCCACTGATTATCAGGTGGTTATATGATATGCTGATGCTCCGTTCATTATAGGGTGTCTCAAGTTCAATCTGGAGATCAAGAGAGGTATGAATAGGATATATGGAATGGAAAAAGGGAGAGCAAGAAGGGGTCAGTCTAATTCGAAGCATTATTGATCTACAACTCAAAACCAATTGACAATACTGGAAATCAAGGTTTCCCCACAACTTGGATCATTGCCGTTCTAAGGAAATCCTTCCACAACATAACATGTTAATACTTGAGTGCCATTTTACAATTTACCCAAGTTGATGAATATATTCACTATTATAGTTTTCATTTTGTATAAATACTTCAAAACATATAAATCAGGTATATTGTACTTTGAACAAACTTAGGTTTGATAAAATACACCCAAATTTTACCAAAATGGTCAAGATGTATTTAAAAAAAACCCATAATAATAAGATACAGATCATCAATACAGATCTTTTTATTGTAATGTCCACTTTTGGAGTAATTCTGTTTAGTGTTATACCCTTCACATACATAGAGGTATTCATAGTGCATGATTTTTAAGAACGACGACGCATACTACCAATGTTGGTGTGTAGGGTATAACCGAATTATGCCCCACTTTTTCCAAATAATAAGTATAATATTGGCTTTGGTTTTCTGACACAGCTGAACAAAGGCACATGTAACATGAGTGAGGCTTGAACTAACCAACTTTTATCGGCTTGCCTAATAAATCTAGTGCTTAATTTGCAGAAGAATAATAAGAACCTGTTGCTGGTACTACTATGGCAGCAGGTCATATATTACACTTGAACAGTCTGAACAATCTTCCAATCTCTATTAATGGTATTGCTTTTTTTATTACGGTATATATCAAATTGTGATTGTGTTTTTGTGTCCGCCTCAGATAGAAGGTGCTGATACTACTTGTGTGCATACTGCGTATAAATTTCATTTTTCACTTGATTACAGCCGCTATGCATGTGTATGGTGGGGGGGGGGGGGGGGGGGGGAGGGCAAAGTGACAGTTAAATTATTTCAAATAATGAGTAATAATTGAATACAAGTTGAGGTTTTTTTTCTTATACACAGAAGTGAAAAATTAAATACCGCATGTCAACCCAACCTTGGATCACTATTTTTCACTCTCCCCTTATAGTCACACTCAGTCATATTTTATTACCCAGTTCCAAAAAGAAGCAAAAGTTACAAGTTAATAAAATATGAACTTTTTGGAAACACATTTTTTTTCTTCACACCCTGTCGGAAAACCAGACTTTTACTTAGTGATTCATGTTACTATTATATACCATACCAGGCTGTATGCTTTGACACATCGAATGAATATCTTTTACTTTGAGCTTGCGTAACACCCCATGCCATGTTATATTCATAACTTTACGATGCCAATCTCACACTCCGTTCATGGCGAAGGCATTAAGGTATAGATTCAAGATCTGTGAAATCATCCTCATGCGGCTCATCTCGCCCAGTCTTTGGCACCATCGCCGCGGCGACAACCTCGAGTGATTCCATAAAAGGGGCAAAGGATACAGAAACGTGAAAAATCTCGCTAAATTAAAGCGCAATCGCGGCTGTCCCCGAGGCTGTGTCATAACCAGATTCCATAGCGATGCGTTAATTATACTTGGCACATTGGGCGGCCCACGGTAAACCTCCTGGGGGCGCTGCCTATCGTGACTTAGCTTATTGAGATGTAGTGAATAATGCAGTATCGATGGGTGTGTGGTAGAGACATTAAAAAATGATGCCGCCGCTACCACGATAAAGTTATTCTACATGCTTAAAGGAGTACAATCTGATTTGCACTCTGTACTTTGTCAAGTATAGTCGTCCATAAATATTGGATCAGATTACAAAACCTGCGATAAGAAAGTATATTTACATCATACGTTGTAAAACAGTATTTTTAGCGAACATCAACTACCAGGTTGTGCTCTCTTCAATCTTGATATTAAGAAATTATCATATGTACACAGTTGAAATGAGGCAAAAGGCGCATGTACGTATCTAATCTCATGTATCTGATATCTGATTGACCTAATTTTCCAGCGGTCCGTTTGTTTCACCAAAGAAATATTCTTATACTTGATCTTCAATCTCTACATGTACAATGTATCATCGGTATTCACTTGGGCATGTACAATTTCAATACACAAAATGAAAGTTTCTTTTTGCTTTCATGTTTCCTAATGAAAACTACCATATGCCACTCGCTACTAGTTGGATCCACCTGAACTGGTATTCTTTTAAGGCACAATTATTTGGAGTCATTTCTTGCATGAGAAACAATTCTTATTTACTATACTGTGATGAATATAATTATAAGGAGCCTAGTTCTGCATAAAATTTCAGGGCAAGCTTAAATAAAATCACTGTTTATTTCTCTCCTGTTTACATCTTCCTCCCTCTTCCCTCTACCCATTCTCTACCCTTTGATAATACAAACTTACACATCCCCTATATGCCTCCCACCCAACACAAACTGTTTTGTATAGGATGTTTGTATAGAATGCCACAGAGCCAATATACAAAACATTCCCTGCTCATTGAGATTTTCAAGACGTATCAGCTCTCAATAATGTCACCGTCAAATCGGTTCATTTTGATGCGGAAATTAGTTTGCCAATACAAGTACACGACCTATAAATGGATTCCTCCAACATGTAGCTTGTTATGGTTGATGGGGCGCATTGATCTAGCTCTGTGCAGTGTTGTCACAGTGTGTTTCAGCCCGGGGGGGGGGGGGGGGGGCACTCATGTATAAAATTGTAGTAGTCTGTGTGAATCCACTCTCAAAACTACCCTTAACACGGATTCTCAAAGAAGGAAAAAGGGGATACCCTTAACAAGGGTTATAGCTCAACGAATCATACTCATAGCAAATGATGTCCCCAAGATGGAGTTTAGACTGAAATGGATGTATGAAGTTATTGTTATTCAGTTTTGTTAGTAAATTCGGCTAGGCCTAACCATCTTGGGCTAATTTTACAATGATGACACAGTCACATGTGGTTTAATACTTTACTCTGTACAGTGACATCAGGGCATATTCTTTTGATCAACACAAGCATTTATGTGCGAGTACAGGGATTTGACTTTGTTTGTGTTGTTACTTAGGCTAGTTCATTAAATTACAATCACGCACAAGGGTGCAATCAATGAAGTATGCTCTGATGTCACTGCATAAATGAAGTAAATTAAAGTGCTACTTAGGTATCATCATAGTTTGATCAGCTCCAAATTGGCGAAGCATCCCTGCAGCAGTGATTGAATATAGAAGGACACCAGCACGCTTGAATGCGGCAGGCGCACTAGGCATCATATTCTTAACGCTGGCGTGCGACCAAACCGTGTGCGTGTTACCATAATCACGCGCTTACGCTTGGATTACTTTTGCGCTCGAGCAATAAAAACCGAAACAGTACCAAATTGTTAAAAAGTGGCTCAATCATCGAAAACCACAGGTTTTCTTAGAAAACATAAAATGCCCATGAAATAAAAGTTAAATATATTTGTATTGTAAATAAATAATCAGGTCTGAAATGCTGCAAAGATCTCCTGAAATGCCCTTTTACACGGCTGTCAGTGACATGTTACAATTAAAGCGTAACCATGACATAGTATTGCCAACGGCGGATGTATGATGCATGAAATCCAATCGCAGTTATGTCATGTCACATGATCCTCAACTGTTAAGCTTATTGGTTTACGTTTGTCACATTTGTTCAATAACAACTTTGTAGCATCTGAGATTTTGCACGATTTCAATACATATTGAAATTGAAGCATCAAAGGGACATTGTCAACCTTTCATTTAGTTTTAACCCAGGGGGAAGAGCTGCTGAACGGAAAGAATTTAAGAAAAGGGGATGGCTAGGAAAAAACATGATTTTAACAAGTACAAAAGGGGATAGAGGGTAACAACCCTATTTAAGAGCAAGATTTGTATGTAGAGTTACATTTTATTCAACAGGAGGGACAACATTGTGTGATTTTTCTCTCCGCTGTTGTAAGTAACAAGTCTGATAGCTGCTGATATTCTACAACCATGTATGTATGCCTTCCCTATCTAATGATTGACAGGGTTTAAATTAAGAACAAAATATCAGGTTTTCCAGCGGATAACCATGTTATGAAATCAGGTTATCTGCCAATATTTTTTTATGTTCGCATGTTTTTGGTTGTCCGCCAAAGTAACTGCAGTATGAATATTCAAAAAGTATGGTCATCCGACGGATAACCTGCATTGAAATTTCAGTTATCCGCCAGCATATTTGGGTTTCAGGAAGTCTGGATTACCACTTAATTTGAACTTTGCTCTTTGATATAAACATTCCCTCTCCCCATCCCATCATATCAATGGCCTAGGGAATTGAAAAGCGGCCCAGTTTAAAAACAAAGGAAATCAATATCTTGGCGCTAACCTGTCAGTATAACTATAATTGATAACGGCTGTTAATGCTTTTGATGATTTAAAATAACAAGTTATCAATCATGTTATTTGAATATCCATGGTTCTTGTTTGCATGTATGGCAAACCCAGCAACGTTCACCAAAAACACTTCAAGATCTTTTCAATGTTCTTATTTTCACTTTCAGAACATTTTGATTTTCACTCGGAAGTGTCATATTCAGTTTTTGATTGAAACAGATAATGTTGAAATGAATATGAAGTTCAAATAGTGATCAGACCTATTTCATTTGCAAATTAATTATTCCAAAAATATTTCCATGGTCATTCCAGCTATTTTTATCTGCGCATATTGAATAACTGTGACATCACTCCGCACATTGCTGAGTGCAACAGTGGTAGTTTTAATCAAGGTAGAATTTATTTTCCAAATTAGAATGCCTGAATACTATAGCAATTGTGAATATGATTGAACGAACTTGTCCAGAATATATATAGTTCAATTGAATCATAGAAGCACTTCAATTGACAATTTGTCAATAGATGTCATGTTGACCCATAAAAATGTGTTGAATTGGATGATGTTATTATATAGTTCTCCTTGGTTTGATGACAGTTTCAACGTATCTTTTAAATTTGTCTTAGGCCAAATAAAAAAATCATGTTTAGCGTCCCGCCCGCTTTCTTTTTTGGGGGCTGTCTCCTTTTTTCTTTTCTTTTTCTTTTTTGAAAAAAAAAAAATCATATTTTTTTTACTTAAGCACACCTTGTATGAAGCTGTTTGCCCCATGAAATAAACTAATTCTCTACGTCTCAGAACTCGGGACAAGACATCATTTTGGTCTCATTTACTGTTTCATCTTGCCCATATAAGAAGCCAATATGTTATTTCTTGAGTCCAGGTGGCGGTCATTTTGAAAAAAGCAGGCAACCAGCCTGAAAAATAGCCTGGCATGCTATCTCAACAAAATGTGTCGGGCGGCCATTTTGGAAGGGAAAAAAAGAAGAAAAAAGGGCCTCCTCTTTCCTATTTCTCAAAAAGACAGGACGCTAAACATGTTTTTTTTATTTTGCCTTATCAAAATCAACAACAATTATGAGTCCACCCCTACAAACCCATTCTTCTTTCTTTACCTCATGTGTCTTTATTGAAATCAATTAATTCGATATATATCATTCTGAATTTAGCAAAGGGTGAAAAAGCGCTGAAATTATTGTAGTGTGAAAATGTTATGGCTTTTATGATATATTGACAATATGTTGTAGATACCATCTGGATGGTAATAAAATATTTGCATAGTAGTTCAAAAGTGTGTTAGATCAGCAGCCCTGACATTGGTGTTGTACTATCAGACTGTTTTTCTTTCTGAAAATACAAAATAGCTATGATTTTTTATCTTTGTCTGTTTTGGACAGTGCTGTGACACATTAACAAACATTTCAGTCAAATTGAAAACATGAGAAATGCAGTTTAAATACAAAAAGATTATTGTTTTTAAAAACATGGTTGTTGACAACAGGTTTCATAAAACTAAAAGATCTTGCATTATTTCTGGGCGCAGAAAAAAAGATACACATGTATAATTTCGGATAATCGTCTCTGAATATGTGCATCACATTGCCTAGCACTAGTAAGGCAAAACAAAACAAATTTGTCTCAAATGACCCGCCGCATTACCAAAACCACCTGCGTTAACTTTTTTTCTTCATGTTTTTCCATGTTTTGTTTTTCTTTTTTTCATTTCATCAAAAATCAGGTAGATTTCAGGTCTGAATTGGGGAAAAAAAGAAAACAAATCCACATTCCGCATTAGATTTTCAGTCTCTCATGTCATCTAAGACAAACTTTTTTTTTTTGTTGGCCTAATAGCTCACAAGTGATATGAATGAGGATCAAAGAGACTGATAATTTATCACATAATTTCTGTACACCAAAAATTAAAGATGTATTCAGTCGTGGTTCGTGGATAATTCTCTTGAAATACATGCATTGGACTGTCCTAAGAACGAGCAATAAATACCCTGCAAGTGACCCAAAAGCACAGTGACCAGAGGGACTCAAATTCTATTGCAATACCACCTGGCCAAAATGACACCTTGTCGTATTAAAAGATTCACCAAAAAACGAACCTGGCATTAAATAATTAAAGCTCATTTAAACGAAGACCACCTCGACGCTAGCATCAGAGAGCTTTTTAGCATGCTGTGGCTTTTTAATTAAAATGGCTTTACAAGAATCGGATCAGCTACTTCAAAAAGCAACGAGGTTTAGGCCCATAAGATATATGGCTACCTCTTACATGTATGTCTACCTTTGAATTACTATCTATATCAACATTTATTTAATTTCTCAATCCAAAGACTATAGTACCACAGTTGAAACCACATCTAACATACTGATACAGAAAAATAGTTATAAAAAGGCAAATCTCTTGTATTTTATAAATTGCTAGCAAATGATGTTTTGGCTGAGGCAACGTGCGGAAGGTTAATGATGTATAGACTTAATGAACCGATCTGTTTAATTACCAATGCCAATCAGTCAAATAGGATTACTAATTACTTATTGTGTCATTGCGTCGTATCTTGGGGGATTTGTGTAATAGGCATGGAGACAGTCTATAGTTGCATCAGAACTAAATAGGCAAGTGTCAATGAATCAGATATTTATGCAGATTAATGTTTTTAGTTTCTTACATTCTGTAATTGATACGATGCTATTCCAATAGTAAACAAACACTACATACTGTCTGCTTAAGATAATTGTTTTAAGGTGAACAAATCAGGAAATTGTAGTGGTTCACACAGTGATACTAATTACTATGTAGAAGGCATTTTGCCAGATTGTGCCAAAATGACTATCCACTGAATACAGCAATATGTTATGCCACATTGCTATTTTATATCACTTGTGATCTTATGAAGATAGCAATGTCTCTACATTGCACCAACAATCACCACAAACTGCTATCTACTGAAGATAGTAATATCACCACATTGCTATTTTATAACAATTGTGATCTTATGAAGATAGCAATGTCTCCACATGGCACCAACCCATCATCACAAACTGCTATCAACTGAAGATAGTAATATCACCACATTGCTATTTTTAACAATTGTGATCTTATGAAGATAGCAATGTTTCCACATTGCACAAGCCAATCATCACAAACTGCTATCTACTGAAGATGGTAATATCCCCGCATTGCTATTTTGTAACAATTGTGATCTTATGAAGATAGCAATGTTTCCACATTGCACAAGCCAATTATCACAAACTGCTATCTACTGAAGATAGTAATATCCCCACACTGCTATTTATTTTATATTATATAACGCATGAAAATATTCCTGTCATTTTATTGGTGGAAACTGCATCACGTGACATAAAATAGTTTCACCTTTTCACCCAAATAACGGGTCAAGCGGTCAATAGTACATTTTGATGGGAGCTTTTGGACCTGGCGGTCAATAGTACATTTTGATGGGAGCTTTTGGACCTGGCAGTCGCCCACTTTTTCCCCGACTCGCCCACGCCCCACGTACGCCCATCCCTACCTTCACTTTGTGAAACGGTGAGAAAGTAAACAAAACGCGTCGTCTGCAGCTCAGCTGTTGCTGCGCTCCCGGTTGCACTGTATATTTATAGTACAGTTTTGTGTAACTTTTCTAGATAGAATGGACCGCCCGAGAATGGATCAATTAGGTTTTGAATACTTGATGAAGATGCCATTAACGAGCTGTTGAATGGCGTAGACAGCGTTCGGACTGATTATATAAACCTAGGCCTAGCCCTACTAGGCTAGGTCCAGCAGCTTGGCTTGACCCACCGTTGGGCCTAGCCTAGTATTATATAGGATTACATAATTTGCCAGTTGAATGATTTTAACTTGAACTGTTTCGCGTGGAATAATTACACGATAAAGACTTTTTGACGAGGAATCAATTTGTTTTGGATTGTTTTATGACTACTTGGTGGGGAACCAATGATTTCGGGGAGCTCAACTCTACTAAAGTAAAGTAGGTGAGTACCGTATCACTATCACTGATGGTTGATGAAAATGTGTAAAATGACAGAAATATTTTCATGCGTTATATAAAACAAATATTTAATGATCTTTATTCGGGAAATGGTGCAAACTATTTCCCTCATGTTCATTAAATATTTGTATAACAATTGCGATCTAATGAAGCTAGCAATGTCCCCACATTGTACCAATCAATCTTCACAAACTGCTATCTACTGAAGATAGTAATGTCCCCACATGGCTATTTTATAACAATTGTGATCTTATGAAGATAGCAATGTTTCCACATTGCACCAACCAATCATCACAAACTGCTATCAACTGAAGATAGTAATATCCCCACACTGCTATTTATATTATAACAATTGCGATGTAATGAAGATAGCAATGTCTCCACATTCCACCAACCAATCACCACAAACTGCTATCTACTGAAGATACTAATATCACCACATGGCTATTTATGACAATGATCATCTCATGAAGATAGCAATGTCTTCCCATTGCGCCAACATATCACCACCAATTGCTACTGACGATCTGGAACGGGAGCGCATTCGGCTTGATGGCGTGCTATTTAGTGAAGCACTGCCGTCAAATTTAACATGACAACGAATCAAATGATGAATAAGTTTAATATTTCAATAGAGGGCGGGTTTGGGAATAGGACTACATTTTCAAGGGAAGGGCCTCCCGTCACAGTAATTTTCAAGATTGAAAAAAAGAAAATCATATTTTGCCGATTTTCAACCATAAGATAAGTCTCTTATCTCTAAGATAATGTTAGGTTCAACAAGGTGTAATTTCCACCTGTATTGCTAGATGTTGGGGTCAAAGGTGAGATAAATTCATCCGATTAGCTGCCGCGAGAGAAATTCTGGTATCTAGACTGCCCTCAATTTGTTAAGATGTTAATTTTTATGCAAATATTTATGGTTGAAATGCAAAAATGTAATGATTTCACCAATTGACGGGTTAACGCACACCAATCAATTTTAGCGCCATCATGTGAAATGGGCTCTCGTTCTGGAGCTGACTGGTAATATCACCACATTGCTATCCCACATTGTTATGTACATCTACTCAAGACTGCAATATCACATTTAACATCTCTCTACAAACCCTAAAACAAATCTGCTTCTTTTCTGAACATACTATTGCACCACACAGCCTAGAAGCCAGGCTATAATGCACTCACATAAATATTGACTTGTGACTCCCTGATATAAGTAGAAACACTACTTTGCTATACATTTTGCTAGTAATTGGCTATTTGAACAACAAATGTGGTCATTACCCTACCAATACTGCCTGTGCTTTTAATCAAGCGTGTAAAGTCTCAACCCAGACAATGGAACGCTGTAGACTTTACTGCAACAATATACATGGCTACCTGAAGTTCAAATGTATAGCGTTTGCATTTTTGGATCATATGGCTTGTATTCTTAAGGGCACCATAAAGTCGTAATTTGAGTTCAGTTGAGGTACAATTCTTCGTAATACGGTATATCAATTATTGACACTTTTACCTCCCGTGCATGTTTTTGGGGAATGAAACTAACAGGAAAGCAAAACGGGTCAAATTGGGGGAGGGGGAATCAGTCTCAAGATGCGCTGGGATCAAACCTGGGCCACGTGCAGGCAAATCAAACACCTTACTGCCTGTGCTAAGTTTTTTTGGCATTTCGTGGCACAAGATAGGCTGAGCGAGCATGTGGTACCTGAGTAGCTAGCACCGTCGGGATTTGTAGTATGTAGCCTGTAGGTGGTTAAGATTTTGTTTAAAAACATTTTTTACTTTGCACCATATTGATTTGCACCATATTAAGTTATCCTGATGCACAACATACATACCATAGTCATGTCGATCATATCAGTATTTATTTACTCCAGGTTTTGTACTTTTTCCATTTCTTATTAAATTAATCTCAATAAATACTAATTTTTCAAACGTCAAAAATCTACATCTACATAATTGTATAAGGTAGAAAGATTGAGGAGGACCAGTATATTCCCCGTAGAAATTCTGTGAAAATGAAGAAAATAACACCTGCTTTCACATGTACAGATTTGTCAAGAAGAGTACATTGTGAACGATGTGGAGCAGTGGTGTACCCAGCTTTTGGAAACTGGGGGGTGGGGGGGGGGCATGACCATAGTTGTACCGACGAAAGGCATTATTTACCGACAATTTTTTTTACAGACTCCTAAAAAAGCGTAAAATATGGCAATATTTTTTTTTTGTCAGCAGCTAAAATCTTGATGAGTGGGGTGGGGGGGGGGGGGGGGGGGTAGCAATAGTTTGTTCAGAAAACCGGCCCAAAAAAATGCATGGTCAAATACGCAAATCTACCGACAGAGGCTCGAATTTACCAACGGGCTTATTCCAGGGGGGGGGGGGGGCCTGGCCCCTCTGGGTACGCCACTGATGTGGAGCTAGAAAGGTCTTATCCTCTAATTGTTCATTACATATCAATCACCGAACAGAAAACTCCCATTTCAAACTAAATATAATGACTAAATGTTACATAAAAGTCTGTATATTTACTGGCACTATGTGGGATCTAGGCGAAAAATTGATATCCACAGACGCCAAAAGGCAAGTCTTAATCATCCAGTCTGATTACCTGTGCTCATTAAATGGGAATATATATAGATGAAAATAATTAGTTCATCAATAACGTCTACTCCTCCGTAGTTAGTCATTTGATTAGTTTTGCGACCAACAGTGATAGATCGGTGATGTAAAGACCAATTTTGATGAATGGGTTGCATTAACTGGTACAGAGACAATGTTCAGTGAAATGAAAGTGGGAAAACATTTCACTGCGACAATCTAGACAATCTAGAACAAAATCGGTCCTAAAATATGAAAGCATGCTTGCAGGTCTTACATGTCTACTTGTTTACAACAATATGCACATCAGTCATAGGGTAATAACGTCTTGTTTCTAAAACATCAAATACAATTTATTTTTTCCTAATTTACATTTCTAATGTGAAAAATTCAAAAGTGGCAACCCTCTAGCAGTGAAATGGTTAATAGAGGTTTTACAAGATGAATGATGTAGCCTGTCCGTCGCCATGGTAATTTATTGATTAGGTGAATAAACACATAACAATTACCAAACTTGGAAATGTTTTTAGAATTTCATGCGTCAATCTCCAGAATTTTTTGAGATGCAAAATTAATTTAAAATTTCTACGACACAGCTGTAACTGAAGAACCAGATGTGCAAAAACAGAGCGCTGTTTCTCATGACTTTGAAACACTCTAAGATCACTTAAATATCGGAAGGGTGGATAGGGAGGATCAGATTTTGGCTCTCAACGAGACGTGCCAACGGTGCTGTCCCAATCCTAGTTACTTCGCTACCCATTTGTGGTAATATTTTTGCAAGGATTCTTTGAATAACAGTGTACGTAACTCTTTTCACGCTTCCATTAGTTTAACTATACAAAACAAGATTGTTCAGAAACCTTTCCCAACTTTCAGGGTCTATCTCAAGAATTACTGAACCAATAGTAGGCATGTTTGTACTCATGTCAATACATTTCTCATGGTGATTCCAAATATGGTAATGAAATTCAATAATGTTGACATTTTTGAGTGCCCCCTTTGCGCACGCCACTGCTGCAGACGCCTGCTGCGTGAAAAGTGTTAAGGTCCCAGACATGCATTATAGTTATTATGTAGAATAAAGTACCTTGTTATAATTACATGATGCACTTTATTCCCTCAAATACTTGCTGGCTTGCTGGCTGGGACCTAAATTACACTCTGTCTGATTCTCCTTAACAATCATGGTAGGGATTTTAGAACTTTATAATCATTGTCAGATCAAAAGAAATATCCACTCTTTCAGAAATTAAGTCAGCAGACAGAAATCTACATTTTACAATTCATAGAGTAACAATACAAGAGTTGATCTTAAAATACACTATAATGAGTATTAATCTCATTGAGAATGTGACCTATGGGTACAACTCAATACTAATTTGAGCTTAATTGAGCATGTTATTGGCCTCCATTAGCCATTGGCCTTCATTAACCTTCAACTTGAACACAGCGTTGCAATGAGAGTGCTTGAGGACCTTGATGGGTTTATGGGCTAAAAGCTTTATAAGAGAAAGTTAAAGGCATGATAGTTAACAACGATATAGCCTTAAGTTTATTTGTTGAATGTCAATAAGAGGATTAAGATAATTAAACATCCATTTATGTTTATTGTTCGCTATAATCAAATCATATCAAGGAACCATTTAACAAACATTGTCTGTAGGTACACCCCCACCTATTAAACACCTGTGCTATCTGAACGAGCCACCTAGGTATCTGGATGAATGGGTCTGGAGTGATACCCGCAAATTGCGGGACAAAGGGTGTGTCCAGCTGTGAAGAATGAAAGTCTTTGCTATCCTTACACACACACCCCCAGTGCGTAATCACACACAAATCAATGATTTCTTATACCTAGTGCAACTTTGCTGTTGTTATGCGCGGTCATTGAAACCGCCATAACTTAAAAAGTATCCATTCGATTTTGTTGAATGAGGTATCAAACTGCGGAAAAGAAATGTGCTCATTTATTGTATATCTCAGATTTTTGGTACCGATTATCTATTTTGAATTAGCCAATCTCAAAGCACCTGGTACGGGACTTTTGTTGCTAGGTGTATGTGCTAGCAACCAATTATTATTGTCATAGGATTTGATGACAGTTGGTTGGTAGATTTAAAATCATTTTCTTTGTAAATCGAAATTGCAATGAAATCATTTTTACATTTTAGTCATGTCATTTGAAAGTCACCATTTGTTTCATATAAGTGTTCTACAGCATCCTACAGATTTATCTTGAATTTTAACCATAAGAAGAGCGCCGCCTTTTTTAAAAGGCGGCCTTTCTTAAAAGAGGTTGATGTACATACACTGAACATTGTGAAAAGCTGTACACAGTGAATTATACTCTATCCCAGCCAAAGTGTGTCTGTGAAATCTAATGTTCCGAGTGCAGCTTTAATTAACCCTAACACTCTTTACTACCGATGCGGTGTGCTTGTGTCACCTGGGTTCGGCAGTTTTTCGATGAAATAATGGCCCTAGGGTATATACTTAGCGAAGTGTACTGAGCCAAGTATGGTTGACCCCCATGGCCTAGTGGTAGATCGTCTGCCTCTGAACTCAGAGCTCTGGGGTCCTAGCCCCGGGGGCGTGGGGGCCCTTTTCCCCCTCGCTCTTTGGTCGCCAACAAAATTGTAGAAAAGGTGCCTCGGGGGTTAGGGTTATCAGTTGTGTGATTCTACCCATAGAACTGAAATATCCTTTTTGGTTTGGTACATGTAGTAAGTACATTACCCACTTGGCGCATCATACACTGAGGACTGTCAATTAAACCATATCATTAAGTAAAAGGGCCCTAAACGTGACACAGTGAACCAAGTAATAGTGTTGAAACACCCTTGTTAGAGAGCATTAAAATTTGTACCCTGAAAAAGTGGGTCACTTTTTAGTTTCTATTGAATTCTCTTAACAAAATAAGTCCCTATTTCACAGAGGAAATCCTTGTAAATGGCTTAAAACAGTCTCAGAATGCAAAGAATGCAATGTGGAGTATTTTGTCAAGAAGTGGGTAACTTGAACTAGAAAAGTTACTGAATTAATAGGTTTTCAAGCCACTGGCAGCATTATTTGCCCAAACTAAATTTAGGTGCCCACCCTTCCTCCCAGGCTAACTTTGAAAACCTGTAGTTGCCTGAAAATAAGGAATGGCTGATTTCTCAGTTAAGTTTGGATGTGACGTCAGCACGTAATCTATAGATTGGTGCAGCGGCACTTTCTGCACCAAGGCTGACATTCTTCTTTGATCACGAGGATGCAAACGCCGCGACATTGTAGTACGCACATTGTAATACGCACATTGTAGTACGCACATTATATTATGATGTGTTCAGTAGAATATGTGCTGATGTCACCTCCCCTTCAATTTGAGGTGACACAGAGTAACCCTCCTAAGCACTATAAACCCGGACACTGCTACAATCTCGTACCACACGATTGCCTGGTCAATCTCGTACCACGCTCGACCAGGCGTTCAATTCTTGTGGAAAAAGTTATTTTAACCTCTCTCTTATAAGCTCAGTCGGTAGAGCCTCAGAATTGCCTCAGAATTGCACGCACGAGGCCCAGGTTCGACCCTACACGCATGGGGAGACTGATTTTCCCCTCAAATGTAACTCATTTTTCTCCCCCTGATAGTTAAATTCACAAAACCACACCCGGGAGTAGGGTTAACTTGCTTCAATATCATACATGGTGTTCAGCATATAATTGTGTTATATGGATAAGGAACTGACACTGGTATCTTCAAACTGGTTCAGGATTTAATTGGTGGCACTTGATATTGGTTTTTACTTCTTCAAAGTAAAATGATGGGAAGTTTTGCCAAATCCATCCCTTTTTGGCTATTGCTAACTTCTTTTTGGTTGCTTTCATTTGGCATTGACCTAGCTTTTTCACTTTTTTCTCAACAAAATTGAATTGTTTCCTGAGGCTTTATTGGGATAATAGTGGCCAATGATAAGGTCAATAGACTTCAAATACCTAAAACTAAGCTAGGCATTGTTATTGGCCCATAGACATACAAATCATTGACTTTGGTGACAGACAAGGCTGTATGACTTTATAATAATAATAACAATGGACAACTTAATGTTTATAAATTATAGCAGTCACTGATTTTAGCTTTGCATTTAGTCTATTTTTGTGGCCATTTAATTTCACAAATTTGTATCATCTTCCTTGGTGAAGACTGTTGCTGGTGAATTGGACCATTTAGTGAGATTAGCGAAATTTAGTTGTTTTACAGTATTGTAATAAAAGTGGACATTTTACAGTAATAAAAGTGGACATTTTTGCGCTACATTTATCTTTCCGCTTTTTCGGGCTAAAATCAGCAAGCGCGAAAATAAAAATGCGCCAATAGATTTATTCTGTATATAGGTCTATGTAAGGAAGCTCAAAATAGCGAAAATAAAAACAAGCAAAACTGTTCAAAATGGGCAAAGCGCGATAAATTCCAAGCGCGAAAATATCCACTTTTACAGTTTATTGGTGGACTGATATCTAGAGAATTCGCGTGATAAAAATACAACTGTAAAGAAATGATTGATGAAGAGAGAAGGATGTGGAATTATAAACTTATAAGAGGTAATGTGTAATTGTGTACCTGATATGTATGGATAAACAATAGAATTTTCCCAACTTCTTTGTTTTTGCTATAAATGTGTCAGGTATTTACATTGTATGTGTATTTGAGTTATGGAGTTGAACCAAAAGAATTGAAATCAGTGACTAAAAAGTAAAAGCATAGATCCTCGAATAAAGCTACTAAATTCACCTGTAAATTCTTTTTCCAGTTCCCTCCCATTTTATATAGCCAGCCCAAGGGTGTCTGTCCTTTGCACCCATCCACAGAGTGTCAATTTGAGTCAATGGTCAATTGATATACAAGGTGGTAGCATGTTGTTACACCTGTTCTACCTGACTACTGTGTTATTGTGACAGATTGGAATACTTGTGCCATATATGGATGTGTTGTCAACAGGTTTATTATGAACGCCTTACTTGAGGGTGTTGACAAAACTCAAGGGTGTTGACCCAATGACAGGAATTGAGTTGGTATGATGACATTATTGTGACATGGTTTAACATAGCTCAATTGGGGATCAGTATTTATAAATTGATTGATTGATTGATTGATTGATATATCGATCGATTGATTGGTACCAGCCAGTTAGGCAGGTAGCTTTTAAAAGTGAGCTGCTGGACAAGAACTTTACCTGCTCCCCTGGAACTTCGCATGCCCATATATGTTTTCCAATTCACAAATAAATTGAGGAATCTTCTTGTATCGGAACTATTACATTTTGAGTTTGCTACCTGCTTGCTGGGCAGGTACTTTTGCATTTTTACCCACCTTACGCCAACATTTACCAGCCTGCCAACATTTACCAGCCTGCCGGGCTGGTACTTAAAATCTAGCCCTGCCTATTGGTTAAAAAGTATAATGCATATTTTAGTTGGGGTTTGATCTTCCAAACACACCTTTAAAGTGGCACTAAGAGATGTGTTGGAGGCTGCGCCCTCAATTATGATAAAAACTGGGATTAGTATATTTTTATAATTGTATTACATGTATGAACTTACACCTATCAGGATTAAGAAAAAATCAGCCCTCTTAAGAAAACGTCGATTCAAAAATGCCCGTAGAGCCGCAACGAGCATTTTACGTCCTGCAGTACGCGTGATACATAACGCGAACCATATTTGCATAGAGGGTGTTTTTCAATAAATAGCGATGATATTGTTTTAATCAAGTTTTGCTGTGTTTTTGTTAGTAGAAACAACAATAATGGCAATTTTTAATGTTCATCTTGAATTCTGAAGTAAATTTTTAAACATTTAAAAAATTAATAAAGGTAAAGAAAATGAATACACCATGCCAATCAGTGTGACCTTCACCTTTCACACAAAAAGAACAATTTAATTTTGCTATTTTTTGTTCAATCTATGGAATTTTTTGTTCTTAATTAACGGATGAAAGAGACTCAGAAATATCAGTGTTGACGTAAGCGTGTTTATATGATTGGATTCTACATTTGCTGAGCAATATTTGCTCCGTCGTGAAGGATTGCTGTTGTAATTCATTTCCACAGAATATGTTATTGTTAATTGTACAGTTTTTTATTAGGCACGTTCAGACAGTTATTTTGTTAACTTGACATTTACCTCACTCACAGTTTCAAACTTTAATGATTTGCATTGAGTTTGCCCATAATATGGGGCAGCTTGTGGTTCAGTAAAATGAACTGTAAAATGAAGTTCAACATCACAAAATGTCTTTTAAAAGTTATAGTTAAGGGAGGTGTCAACCCTTTTTTTAATGAAATTTATCAAGCACTGTAGCTTTTAAACTAATAAGGTAATGTACATAAAAATATACAATTTTGTTAATGAAATGAGTCGGAGAATCCATTTTTGGTATCAAATTTCACACAAAAATAAGGATTTTAACATTTTTGCCGCCAAATATTTTTAGACAACCTAACAAAATCAGTTATTGGTTAAAAATTTCACCAAAATCATCTCAAGTCAATTATCTAGGATCGGTTATTTTCTTTTGGGGGGGGGGGGGCTTCAACATTTTTAGTTTTGAAAATATTAACCAAAAAGTGCAAAAATTGTGGTCAATTATTTCAAAACTAAAAATGTTTAAGCCAAAAAAAACACCTGATCCTAGATAATTGACTTCAGATGATTTTGGTGAAATGTTGGATTTTTTTTACCAAAAACAGATTTTGTTAGGTTGTCTGAAAATATTTGGCGCCAAAAAAGTGATTTTGGGTAAAAATCACTAATTGTAGTGAAATTTGATGTCCAAAATGGATTCTCTGACTCATTTCATTTAAAAAATGTATACTTTATGTATAGTTTAAAAGTTACAGTGCTTGATAAATTTGGCACCATAAAGGGGTGACACTTCCCTTACGTGCATTAGGCGACGAAAATACCCTGTTCTACGGGCCTGATCGACCCATTTTTTCCCAGAAATTACGGACCCATTTTCCCCCAGAAATTGGTGAACAAAATGTTCACATGCAAATGAATACTGACCCCAACAAAGCTTTTGCTTGTCAAAAAAAATGGGAAAATATTTACAGCTTTTTGGAATTTTAACACTCATTTTGAAGGGGAAAAACAAAACAGACCGACCGACCCAGCCTGTTTGCCCGGAGAACAGGGTTTTTTCATGGCCTTACAACCGTTTTTTTTTTATTGATCAGTACCCACGAACACATGAAATTCAATGAGCTCAGAATGGAGTTGTTTAACCCCAACTCCTGCGGCTATGTTTTTGGGCGTATCGGGGGAGGGGAAAAAGTACCATTTTTTTGACCCGAAGAATCACCCATCACCCCCTGGATTCGATCGCGGGACCATCCGCACCAAAGCCTGTCCCCTTACCGACTGAGCTAAGCTCCCAGCGCATATGCGGGCAGCAACTTCCTGCCCACATATGCCTGCGGTAGGTGACGTAATTGAGGCAATGCAGCAGCACGTGCGTGGAGATATTTTCTGGATGTATGATTTTGTATGATGTACATGTAGTAGGGTTGGGGTTAATCTAAAATAACCTGGTCTCATGTGACATTTTGGAGATTATATTGATAATAATGAGGTCTGGTGTTGCACCCCCTTACTAAGACTAAGAGCTTCTGCAAACTCCCCACCCCTCCTAAAAGTGTGTGATTTACAAATTGTGTTACTTTTTATAGGGAAGTCTGTGCACATAGAACCATTTGAAAATGTATAAATTCATGCAACCTCGTGACAGTGCATTAAAAGCTCAACCTTAGTGGGCCTTAGCACTAATAAGAAGTGTATGGCTAATGTAAGTATGCTTGGACTTTCGATGTTAATGATGACAGATTTATATTTATACTGGCTTAGCTACATGGTATAAGTGTGACTGCTATCTGCTATCTACTGATGATGATGGTCCTTGAATTGATGAACTCTTGATATACCCAGGGTATATAAAACTGACACATACCAGTATAACTTGATGATAGATAACCAATCTATCATTAATATGGGTAAGGTATGTGTCAAGTACATGGCCATGCTTATTTCCGTTCTGGATAAAATCATGATTAAAATGTGTATGTGACCTTCATAGGTTTAAGATTTGCTACAATAGGAGCTTATTTTTTATTTCCAAATCATATCACAAATATCTATCATTTAAATGTGATTAAAGTAAGCCTAATCTAAACATTAGACACTAAAAGTTAAGCTTTGGGCATTTATTATATGTTTTTATTAAGGCATGGATTTACTAAACCTGACCATGAAATGGCACGAAAATGACCCACCTACACATTGAAGTAAAATGAAAAACATTTTTGTTATTTTCTGCCCTTTTTGGCAATTCAATTTAGGCCGCATGTTCCTCATTTCTCTGTATCAAGATAGATTTACGCCACAACTACATTGTAGAATATGTGTATTTTTCAATATCCCATTATCACTGAAGGTTTGAGTTTGAGTAAAGGTTGCAATGCAATCCCTAAAAAGTTTGTTATTCACTAATCACTAGCTCTCATGGTTGTGGATCTTAACCCCTAAAAATATGGGTAACAAAACTCAAATTCTAGTTAACCCCACTGCCCAATCCAACAGAAGCACCGCGCTGGTGGACCCCATTCCCCAGTGCATTCATGCAAAGGTACATAATTATAGGCTCCGGAGCTGGACCCTTAGTGTGATGCACAATTACCTTGACTCTGGCCATGGCAGCCCATGTTCCATCTCAGGAGCCGCGGACCCCATTTTTGTGTGTCATTATTTGTCCCGTTTTCCCCCTCCCCTGTTAGCTTTATTGCTACATACCACCAGAAAGAGTTATGGACATGGTTCATATGTATATCTACAGGTTTGCTTTCGCTAAGGTTCACTATACTCTTAAAAGTAATGTTCATCCTGAATCTAAGTACATTTAAGACATGCGAGGAGCACTCACTCACTCACAAAAATGTCATGCCGCAAATATTTCCAATCTACAGTGTAGCAGTGCATTGTAAGGTTACACTATGTAACTCCAAAGTTTACATTCGCGAAATGTTCATGCTGTGAATTAGGCCAGTATTGCTGATTCATAAACATTTAAACTCATTACATTTCTGGTTTTACAGTTTACAGTGTACAAATTACTTAGGCCCAAGTTAGTAATATATAGGGGAGAGTGGGGTAATCACGGACGCGGGGTAATCACGGACAGGGCTGTATCTAAAGGCAGGTGAAAGAAGGTGGTATTTTGCCACCCTATGATGTTAGGTGCTTCTCCATTGAAATCACACAAAACCTAAATGGGATGGTTGTCTCGCAAATTCTCGCGAGAATTACAAAAATCACTTTTTGGGCAAATTGATATTTTGGTGCATTTATTTCTCTTTGAAACTGGTATTTCTACATAAAGGAAAACAAAGTCTTATTATTTTTTTATGTAATGTATGATACCTTCTGATAAAAAAGAAATGAATTCGGAGTCACAATGATGAGCATAATAATAAGAGAGGATGTGCCCATACATTGTACATGGATTGGGGTAATCCCGGACATGTACCGTTTCCATGGTAACCAATATGGGCGTGGTCAATTTAACATCATAAATCGGTAATAGTTGTTGACCATATAAATTAAATATGTGACATTGTTCTTTGATTTCTGCTACACTTTTAAAAAGGGTATTTTTTAACTCCTATTGAAATGCTATATGTCCAATAAAAAGAGGGCTGCCATTGATAAATAACGTCCGGGATTACCCCCAGAGTGTGGGGTAATCCCGGACGCCGCCATTTTGTTTATTGCGTCGTAGCTTCAAATTTCAAAATGATGAGTTGATAAAAACTTGATAAAAGGTAGAACCTTCACAGTGCTTTGTGTTTACATGATTTTTATTGTTATATGACGTATTATATGTGTGTTATACCTCTCTGACAAAATGTGTCCGCCATTACCCCACCTTCCCTATAGATAATTGAACAAAATATTCAAAAGGTCGAGTAGATAGCTATGACTGACAAAAGTTTATCGGATGCTCATAAATTCAGTAAAACCAAAGCAAGCCAAAGCTGTTTCATTCTTTATGCACATTTCTCAAAATGGCCATAAAATGGTATAGATAAGGATATTTACTGCTAACCAATAAGCTAACCAATTCATCTTTTTGTGTTATTTGCAGACATGTTTTATTATATCGAACAATATTACACAAAACTACAACAAAAGGACAGACAATTCAAATACAATCTCCGTAAATACATGTAGCAAAATGACAAATTGGATATTTTGTCATGCTAAAATATTTGTGCGCTTTGTGAGTATTAAATGAAAATTGAAATGTGCAAAATTTAAACTCAATATCTCTATAATTTAATGGAACAAAATTTCACAAAGATGTGTAAGGGAATTCAGCCCTCACTGTGTACTGACTTGTTCTTCCAGGCACATTACCTGCTACTTACATGGCAATGAAGCATTTCAAATTTCTTTCATCCTTACAAATTAGACCCTTGCCAACATGTAACTGTCACCTTTCTTATACCTGGTTCTAAGCCGTATGTGGAGTTCCTTTAGTATACCCTACCACTGCATGTCTTCAATGGGGACTTTTAAAGAACGACCCATAAAGCTTACCCCAGTAGGTTTTTGGTTGTCCGCCAAAGTAACTACAGTACGAATATTCAAAAAGTATGGTCATCCATCGGATAACCTGCATTGAAATTTATGTTATCCGCCAGCAATTTTAGGCTTCAGAAAGCCTGGATTACCACTTAATTTGAACACTGGCGTGGTATATTTGTGTTGGTACAAATTAGTTCATGTAGAGCTCCATTATAGTCATATGTGCTATGAGTGTTCATTCCTCTATCAGGTGCCTATTCAGCAATAGGGAATTCAAAAACCCATATAAATAGTTGGAGAAACATTGTTTATTTCTATTTTTCAGCTGATTCGATGTGTCAAATGTGAAGAGTAAACAAAAACAAAAATATTAGAAATTATATAATTTACCTTTAGCACTATGTTCGAAAATTCTGATATTGAACAACTTTTATTTAAATTGTTCTCAATTTACCTATTTCTGGTGTCCCTTATAATTTTGTTATGGAGAATTTCTAGTGCCTTTAAAGCACAAATATTATGAGCTTGAAAATACCCACCTTTACAGTTCATTTTTATTGCGATGCATTCATGTGCGTCGTCATCGTTGTCGTCTTTTGTGCGTTGGCGTTCAAATTCAATAGATTAATGTAACAAGGCCATGCTTGCGAGATATAACCAATAATAATTAGATCAATGATATCTTAGCTGTGTGTATACTGGGGATTCCTCTACACTACACACGAGCTCTAGAATCTATCTCTAGAAAAACTAGATACTTTGGACAATATTTTGAAGACTGCATGTAGAAAAAGAGTTGAATGAAGATTTTCTTCATGTAAAAAATGGGATCGGTGGAGGGGAAAGAGGTCTATTGAATGAATGGAGAAACAATTACAATGCATGCTATTACTATAAAGATAGACTAAAAATGAACATAATATGTACAAAATCTTCTTAAACCATTAATAAAGAAACATGGGAAATTAACATTTAACATCATTTTAGCCCTAACCCTACTATACCACACAGCAACAACCAACCAGCCTGTTTTTATAACCCCGCGTGCACGTTTTTGGGCTCCAAAATGGACCCAGACTATATAACGAGGTGAATATACTGAGCCGAGGTGTAGTGGAGCCGTGGTGTAGTGGATTGGCAGCTGGGCTTTGGTGCAGTAGGTCCGGGGTTCAAGTTCCGGGGGGAGCGGGGGACATTTCTGGTGAATTTTGGGAGTCGGAAAAAGAATCTGTTGCCGTGTGGTGCAGTAGGGTTAGGTTAACTGATGTAATCCCAGTTTACGTACATTTCTCTTGTTGCATTGCACTGGACTTGAATCAGGGGGCACTTGCTGTTATGGAGATATACATATATGTATAAGGCAGAGATTCAAACTCTGTTCTGTGGACCCATTAAACCGACCTACATGTATGTATATCTTCTGAATTAAATGGGGAGGGGAGGGATAATTGAAATTGATTATTTTTCAACATTTTGATTATTATTTAAAATGATTATTGTTGTTGAAAATGTTGGAAATTTGTTTTAAAAATGTAACAAAAACATCTGACCAACCAACGCTACCTGAGAGGTCAATCTGCATTCCTCACAACATTTTTGTTACCTAATGCAAGTTTATGAATGCTTCAAATGAGTGACAATGCATATGATATATACCTGACCATCCCCATATATGTGTAATTGCTGGTCACTGACCTTTACCACAGGAATGAGAATATAATGAATCTCAGTTGTCTAAGGTAGTAACTTGCCTTTCCTATGAATATCTAATTAGAAAATCAATACTCAATCAATTCTTTAATCAATAATCAATTTCTCCTATAACCAATAAGATCCTGCATTTGCACATCCGCGAGGAGTAATTGGCCGCCCATAATTTGACAGATTTGCACATCGGAGTGAAAGAAATCCGATGTTTTTTCAATTTGCATGCGTCTGTCATTACGGTATAGGGCACCTGCTGTTACAGGCCTGGCAACAACAGCATTGCTAAATCTGCTATTTTGTAGCCCAATTAGGCTACTTAAACGTTGCTCTATACTCCACAATTCACAAGGAGCAATTCCTCTGTAAAATCTGGACAACTTTTAAGCTATAGTTCAGTCAGTTCCAAATTGACGAAACCTTTTTACAGCAGTGAAAGAATTCAGAAGAGCGTTGCGTATAAAACGCTCGCATGGTGCAATATGGCACGCAATGTTGCAGTGTCATTGTATGTGTGACGCTTGCGTATGCCAAAACCGCGCTTATTCACTTGGATTACTTTTGCGCACAGATAGATAAAAGCTGAATATTTCTCGCCAATTTGGAACTGATTGAACTACAGTTCACCACAGACGAACTTGTCATACACCTATTCACTTGATGACAGATTGTACAGAGTTAACACGGAGAAATTGTAACCTTATCAAATTCCCATGATAACTGGATGTGGCTAGTAACCCAGAGTGGTAGCTCACCTTTAAACAATGACAGAAATACTTGATTTCAGGTCATCATATTGTAACCAAATAGACTTCTGTTTATCATGACATCATAGTGTACTCAATGACCAACCTTTTACTATACTACATGATAGTATCCCTTAGCAATTTTGGCCATCTTTATGGCAACACTGGTCAGTAGCTTATGTTATGTAAAGAAATGTTGCAACAAGTTGCGTGTATTTATTTCATGATCTAGCTGATCAAAATATCTTCACTGCTGAGTGATGTGCAATTCCATATGCCTCAAATGTGTAAAAGGGTGATATTTTTAAAGGACCAAGTCAGTCGGATTCGATTTGCTTTATATTGAAGGGATGTAATGACTGTATACCAAAGACTGAATTAGGATAATTTTCTTGTATTGCTGGTTTTAGAAAACAAGTGGTACAAGTGGTATGGCATAGGAAAATATGTCCGATGTCGCCAATATTGGCTCTCGAGTGTGATTCTATGTTTTCAGTGCTGATGAATCTGTCATTACTTGGCAACGAGATGCTAGATTTAATGGGGCTTTCATGAAAATGTAGAATTTTGGAAAGGTCTCAAGTGAGAAAGAAAGAAAACCAGACACACACAAACACAATATATAAATTTAACAAAATAACGATCCCCTAGCCTCTGCAATATGCAGACAATTTTACCTTGACCGATTAGACGTCCAATTTCCATTTATCTCTTGCAAGGATTATGAGCATCGGATGTAGTATAATATATTGCAATGTCATGAACACCTGCCGTTGTCTGGCCATGTTGGGGATGGGTCATTTGAAATGACAGGGTTCATTTGCAATGGATTGCTATGGGTTTTTATACAGTACTGTGCATCTTTTAAGAAAATGACTTACCCAGCTGCCTTAAGATACAAAGATGTCACTCTAATAACACATACTCTGCTATCTTCAGAAGATAACACTTTTATAATAATTTCATTGCTATCTTCAGAAGATAGCACATAATATATTCTTTGCTATGCTATCTTCAGAAGATGATACTTTCATTATACATTCTTTGCTATGCTATCTACGGAAGATAGTACTTTTATAACAATTTCATTGCTATCTTCAGAAGATAGCAATTTATATTGTTAGAACACAATACTTTTATCATAAATTAATTGCTATCTTCAGAAGATGATATTTAATATCTTTCGTCAATTAATACCATTGCTACCAAGCACATTCTTTGATAAAAGCTTGCGAAGTCTAGAATATCATCTCAAGATAACGCTATCAATCATTGCTATCTTCAGAAGATAGCGATGTTACTATACTGGTATCACAGGATAGACAAGTCTTCTTCACTATCTTGACAACTTTCACCCCTTGATAAAACCTGAACCAATAGTCTCCTTCCTGATGACATCAGTCAAACAAATGGAAGAAGAGTTGAGCTGTATTTGTTACCAAAGGTTGTGCCAATATACACTTTTGAAAGGATAATTTTCATTTTAGTATATTTTGCTGTTTTTAGGGGGAAATTACAGTACTTAATTACAAAGGTGACACAGGTTTTTGACTTGCAGCAAGCAAGCCCCTGCCATTTGACAAGAAGCGGTGTAACTTTCCGGAATATCATGCAAATTAAGTATCCGGATTAGTAGTCAAGTGTCAAAGTCATCAGTTGAACACATGATCATCTCAAAAGGAGTTAAAAGCTTTACCAAAGTATAGCTTTAGGACATGAGAGTTTTAATGACAGGAAGTATGGTATGGTCAGGCATTTATTAAAGCAGCAATCAAGAAAAAGTCTTGGGCCAAAAACCAGAGAGATGATTAGCCAGAGCATAGACTTGCTTCAAGTTTCTCTTGATAGTCATTTCCATCTTATTTTTTGCTATTATATAAGGGTTCAATACCTAGTATGCCAGGCCATGAAGCTAGAAGCCCTAGTTTCATGGCCAGTCATGACACTTTACCTAATGTCCTTATATAATATGAGGTCACACCATTGATCCTAGCCACTGTTGGGTCATATTAGGGCGCACCACACCAAATAATTTTCCCATTGAAATACGTGTAAAAGTGCCATATTTCAAGACACATTTTCTACCCTCCTCCGGTTACATTTATGACATACTTGTCACCTAGTATGACCATATTCAGTAACATCTCAACTTTAATTTAAGCCTCGTTTCTGGAGTTATCAACCTCAATTTTTCGCTACGGACCCGCACACAGCGCCCTCACCTTTTCATGTTTTCTGGTACGCCTGTTTACCATTCAGGCAGGTGCTTATGCCCTGGGCACTATTTAGGTCGATAAATGACAAAAATTGTATTTTATCATTGTAGGTGCAACTGATAGGTTCCATTCGTTCATTTAAATACAAAAATACCATCCCCAGAGAATAAAATTGCTAGAAAACCTTACAATTTCAAGATTAGTCTTCGTGCTTTTCCGGAACTACTACAGGATTACACGAATTGCGCATTGATTTGGTGCAGTGCTCCCATTACTGATCTATCCCAGTCACTGATCTACCCAGCCACTGATCTGGCTAGTGGATTTGTAGAAATGTAGACTGGGACACAGTCTGCTTATTATACCTGTATCCAGTTAGCAAAATTGTTCTGTGGCCGAAAATAATAAGTACAGCAGTTTCAACTGTAGCATAAAGGGGGTGAGTGATCAGCCTGGAACCAAGGCTAACCAGAGCAGGGATGGGATCAAAGTCCTCCTATTTATGAAATATTGTTCAATTTTTTTACACATATTATTGTTTTTCCTCTCTTATAATGAAATTTGATTTATCAGAAGAGCCTTTCCTGGACTCATAAATCTATCTTGACTGTATTTTTGCGAAAAACCATCACAGAACTTTATGGAATTCCAATTGAAGGAATTTTTCAACATATTTGCTAAGGTTTTATCATAAAGCAGTCCATACTATTGTGTTCAGCCGGAAACACTGTAAACGGCGTGCGTAAACATGGTGTCAAACCATTGAATTATTTACAAACAAAAAAACACTAAATAAGTTGCCGGAGCAGAACCCGACAGTTTATTTCAACCTATTCAAACCATGAGTTTAAAATAAGAACTGTTGCTCTGTAACTTAGAAGATCTTTATGATTTATGATCAAAATTGCAAATCTGCAAGAAAATCTGCTTTCAAAGTATAGAGGGCGTCACTTGGAAAAGATCGCATAATATGACTTTAAAAAGCAACAGTTTTACTTTTAAGCAATTCAACACTTTATTTAGGCAGTGATGTTGTAGCGATGAAGTAATCTAGTTTTTCTTAACATTGATGTTACATTAGCGTGTAAATTTCCAGACCTAAAATGTCCCTCAAATCATCAAACTTCCCCAGCAACAAGCTTCCTGAATGCTTTTGTTTGTCCAGACCTGCTCGAGACTGCCAGTGTTTGCTTGCGCCAGCCTAGTTGTACAGCGGTAGTGATTACAGAGCTTATGTATAGGGTATCGTCACAGCATATTTGTTCTGTTAACTCACCATCCTGTAATTAGGATTAAAGAAGAGTTCAGAAGCGGTTTGAAGATTCTGACATTTCTCAATTTTGCCAATCATTTCAATAAATCTAAAAATGTTTCAGAGTTGAAAGAGTTTTCAGTTTCAGAAGATTTATCAAACTTTTTAATACTGTAATGCATGCACTGGCAAAATGCTACTCGATAGACGAGACCAGAGTGCACATTTATAAATCCTGCTAAATATAGATTTAGGGACGTCACAAATAAGAGTTTATAGGCTTTTGACGTCTGAGATTGCATTACAGGTAACAACTTTTAGCATTAAAACACCAGTATGTTAACAAACAAATAAGTCAGGCAGGTCATTGGCATTCAATGGCAATGAAAGGTTCTTTCTTAACACTTTCCAAGCGACAGGCGTCTGCAGACGAGATTCCAAAATTTCACAAAATGTTTCAAAAATATCAAAGTTATTGGATTTCATTACCATAATTGGAATCACCATGAGAAATGCATTGAAATAAGTACAATCATGCCTAGTATTGGTTCAGTAATTCTTGAGAAAATTGAAAAGAAGACTTTGAAAATTGGGAATGGTTTCAGAAAAATCTGGTTGTATACATGGTAAAACTAATAGCCACATGGAAAGTGCTAATACAGTAGTACAGCACATACATGGAACGACTGCACATAAAGATGCTCCTGTCACCTTTCTTTTAAGACGGAATAAATTCTGTAAATGGTTTTGGGGCAAAATCTCTCTAAGTAGCATTTTTCGCGTACATGACAGGATGTTGGATGTGATTGAATAGAGTGCACTTCTATACTCATCACGGTCATGAACTTGAATCCTGTCAACAACCAACATTGTATTGCCTTTATAAATACCTGGGTCAAAAACCTCTCTGAAAAAAAGAAGAGATAATGACTATAGTTGCGATGCTTATCTGTATTTCCTTCACAAATAAAGGAAGTTTGAAGAAACTGACATCTAGATAATGGTTTGGCAGTTTTAACGTCAAAGCTAATACAATTCACCTTGCTTGATATCCTTAGCCCTTTCCACGCGGCAGGCTTCTGCAGACAACATTTCAAAATTTTACAAAATGTTTCAAAAGTGTCAAAATAATTGAATTTCATTACCATATTTGGAATCACCATGAGAATGCATTAAAATAAGTACAAACATACCTACAATGTAGTATTGATTCAGTAATCCCTGAGATAGTTCTGAAAGTTGGGAAAAGTTTCTGACATTTTTGTATATGGTAAAACCAAAAGCCTTGTGAAAAGTGTTAACTATACACTGCAAATTTCACAGAATGAGTATCACCTTTACAATGTTCGAAACAATTTTCTCAAAACATTGTAGACCAATTCGATTGAATAGTTTGCTATCCACACCAGGCGCGTAGCCAGCATTGTCATTCCGGGGGGGGGGGGGGGGGCAAACATCAATATCGTCCCTATTTTTTTTTTTATGTCCCTAACATTTTCGTAAAAGGTTGCCCCAAATTTTTTTCTAGTCACTTACCTCGTGAATTTCACCTAAGTGGGGGGTGGGGTGGGGGGGGGGGGGTGGGGTGAGGTCAAAAAATGTTGCACAGTCCAAAAAAAATCGCACACTCAACAAAAATCGCACAGTAAATGTACTAATGAACAATTCTCGTCCCCATTTTTTCGCTTCTCCGTCCCCATTTAGCACAAAAATTCCCACAGTCCAAAAAAAAATGGCACAGTCCAAATAAAAATGGCACAGTAAATGTACTAAATGTAAAATTTTTCCTTCTATTTGGTTATCCTCCACCTTTCTCTTCTCTTTCTCCCTCTCCTTCCCCTTCTTTCTCTCTTTTCTCCCCTTCTTCTCGTCCCCATTTTTCCGCTTCTCCGTCCCCATCAGTCTGCCCCCCCCCCGCCCCCCCACTGGCTACGCTACTGATCCACATACATCGACCAAAATGTCAAATTCTAAAAAAATTGTCAAAATATAACAAAAAGATATTCTGTGGTTAGAACATCCCTAAATGCATGCGTCTAGTTTTCGAAAGGTATTCAAATTTTAAAACTACCCATAATTTGTGTTACAAATTGGGCACACCTTGTTGGTATGTATATGTGTACCTTATGTTGCACTGTGTAGAAGTGGAAAATCCAAATGACCTACAGGTTTTAAATTATTTATTTTTTGTGTTCTGTAAAATTTGCGATGAAGTGCATTTGGCTTCCTTATGATAGGGGTACACGTTTATTTGCGCATCATGTATACCAATCCCATTTGGCTTCCTTATGATAGGGGTGTACGTTTATTTGCGCATCATGTATACCAATCACCTTTTGTGAATTTGTATGCTGGCATTTAGTATTGTGATTCGGTACTGACGATTCAGGAATTCCAATATTTCAAAGAAATAGTACTTCATAACATCCTGGCATGGAAATCCCACATTATCACTTTAAACACTGTAAACTAAACTATTAAATTATCCATTGGTATTTCCATTTGTGTGTGTGGCAGTTTATGTCACATCCACAAATACATACCTAACTCAACAACATTCCCTGAAATTTGCCAAATACAATCAGTGTAAAATGTTTAGTTGAAGTTCAACAGTGTCTCCATTACGAATGGTTTGGAGAGTCCGTGATGAGTTTGTCTGATTGCCATAGGCATGTTATTGTGCAACCTGTCATTCGGTTTGGCCTCTGTATTTGCTTCTATTAGGAGTGTAGTGTATGTTTGCTAAAGCCAAAGGTATTGCAAGTAATGGAGTGTTGAGTTGCTGTCTGTTAAAACTTAAAGCCAGTTTTAAAAATATAAAATGAAATATGTCCCTTTTTTGCCAATTTGAGATAAAGTAAGTTTAAAATGGACCAATGCTTGTGATAAGGTTTTAAAACATTTTTATTTTAAAATTAAGTTAATGGTTTAATCTAAAAAATTAAAATTGTGTTTTATACCATTTTTGTGGATTTTATCAGGCTATGCAAAGAATCTGATTTTTAAATTTTTAAAAGGGTCAAGACAACACCATTAAAACTGCCTTTGAATCATCAATACCATTGATGGTGTTTGAATCTTGTTGATTTTTGTCTGTACTATAACCTTTATATCAACCACACCATCCTATCAACCTGTAGCTTATCACTTTATGCAGTTGAAGAATATTAATATTGATTCAAATGGTATAATAATTAATTGTAAAAAGCATGCCCATGTAATCAATACCAAAAGACAATGGACAGTTCGGATGTACTTAAACACTTGGAGATGCCGGACTTAATATATATTTCATTAAAGTAATTAACACTGAAATTAAATCAATTTGAAATAAGTACAAATATTCCTAGCAGTTAATAATTACCTTGCTTTAATATCTTTACAAGGAGCACTA
Organism: Ophiura sarsii; assembly: GCA_035610835.1. Classification (NCBI taxonomy): domain Eukaryota; kingdom Metazoa; phylum Echinodermata; class Ophiuroidea; order Amphilepidida; family Ophiuridae; genus Ophiura; species Ophiura sarsii. The sequence continues at coordinate 110,048,318 of CM069441.1, read as the reverse complement.
GGCCTGTTCAGACGGTCACTATTCTCGAGACTAGTTAATCTCAAGCTTTTGATAAGTTGACTGCTAAACTAGAGTGCCTCTCCAGACCAGTGGCGTAGCCAGGGGGCAGGGGGTCATTGCCTCCACCCCTAAAATTACCTTGTCAGTGCACAAAGCATGCCGTCGATACATTCGTGATTTTTATCATGCAAATATTTTGCCGGAAGCAATGCATTGATAGGCAAAATGGCCGTACAAAAATCTCACTCGCGGTTAACATGGTTGGTGGATTCACACGGCAGACATGCTCATGGCTAACTCTCGATTAGTGCTTCGGGACTAGTTAACAGCTAGGTTTCTTAGGGTTAAAATTCCAGCCTTAAGACTCGAGGTTAGTTAACCATGACACGACTTACACAGTCATTAACCGAGAGTTTAATCTTGTGTCTATTGAATTTGACGCAAGTCTCTAGCTTAGCAATTATCGTCTATTGGCTTCATCAAGATGGCTTCATCAAGATGGCAATATTTCATCACAGCAGGGGTTTCGCCAAAATATTGGTATGATCATTTCCATCAGTAGCTGGCTGTTATTCTATTAAATTTGTAATTCTCAATCCATATCGTCTCCCAATGTTAATTTGTTACTGTAAAATCAGGCAATTTCTCTGAAAGGGATACTAAACGAGCGTGGCGTGGCGTCTCTCTGACTGGTACGCTCAAGGGGAGCGATGCGTTTTATTCTCCTTGCAAGCACTGTAGTTAGTTTAACTTCCTCTTGCAAATGAAGGACTGAATCCCAATCAGGCTGTGTGTGGTCAATAGTCATGGAGCAACACGATTTAATTTGAATTTTTATTGATATTCAATAAAATTAGAATCAATTAATTAAAAGTAAAATATTAATCATCATGGTACTTTCTGGTTTAAGGCTATGGTTTTGCATTTATTAAAGGCATTTATAAGTTGTTTTGGGTTGAGTGTTAATTAAAGATGGGTCTCTTTAGAATGATATAATAGATTCGATAAGGATTTATAAAAAGATGTTTTATCAGGTGAATGGTCGAGTAGTCATTTGCAATGTTGAACTATAGATATTTCTTTACTTAGCATTATTTTTAATGCCATTTTCAACAAATACATTTGTGTAAATGAAATAAGATATAGCTTAAGGATACCATGATGGCAGAAATATTGCATTAGAGGTGTGCAGCCTAGAGCAAGCTTTTAATTGATGGCATTCCAAAAGGTTGAGTTTATTTATAATGTTTCTAGCATTTTTGTTCACAAATCTAGCAATTGGTTTGAAGCATTAAATTGCAAGATGTTGTTAACTTTAAACAATGTTTGAAAATTACTCAAAAAGTGATTGCAAGTTTTCATTTCTTTTGTCAACTCATTATGTAGGTAGTGATGCTAGCTGCAGTTGAATCAGTATCAGAGTGTCAAATAAAACAACCTCTCGTTTTCAATGTTTTCTCTACCAGTATTTTTATTTACATCCATTTTTGTAGCCAACCATGTATGCTGTTATTAAGCCTGTGTTTTAGACGTGGAATGAAAATCATAAAATATGAATAGATATAAAGTAGATAAATTATGATAATAAAACTGATGATGCATCATATAACTTACAATATAGCGCTATATTTGTAAGTTCACTTTTTTCACAAATAACCTGGTTTCTGAGTAAGAATTATCTTGAAGATTTTAAGATATGGAGCAAATCAGTCGTGCAAAAATAATACTTTGTCCAAAAATAGCTAGAGTTCCCATCCTCTAATTTGATTTTTGAATTGAAAAGTGAAATGAAATCACATTTGTGTGTGAGGCAGAAACAATTGGTTATCGTATACAGTATTATAAATCAGAATTGTATGCTTGATTGCACAAACATATTGCTCACAACCACCTGGTTGAACCTAGTGACAGTTCTACTACATGTACTATAAACTATAGGGGAGAGTGGGGTAATCCTGAACATCTTGGTTATGATGGAAATCATGTATTGTTTGTTAGTTTGTTTACACGGTCGGTCGGTCCGTACAGACACATGCTTGGGTCCCAATGGGACCATACTCAAAGCAAATTGCTCGGGCCAGGCTAAAAAGCCTATAAGCATGCTGGCTGAAATAAATGAAAGTAAGAAAAGATGGAAGAAAAGAATGAGGTAAAGAGTCACTCTCAACAATCAAGTAACAATTTTGGTGTCAGCCTTCGGATAAGCAAGGGGAGGGCTCACAATGTTGTACATTATGAATACCTCTAATGTTAAAATTGCCAAATGTGTAGTATTGAGAAACGTTCAAATATTTTCTGATCAAGCTAACTTGTTGTGCCAGAAAGAATTTAATTTAATTTTGATAACAGAGTATAGGAAGCCTATAGGCTGTCAAATCTTCCAAAAGAGAGATTTTTGGAGAGATTGAGTGCAAAATTAGAATTATGAATTTGAATATCAATGACTATAAAGTTATATATACTAGGGTGCGGTTGAATCTTTGTCAAAGACGCCTCTCGAGTGCCGAGCGCAGCGCCTCGCTGCGCCGTTGCAAGCGCCGAAGGTGCGAGGCCAAGCGAAGCGAGGTCGTCTTTGTGCAAATAGCTATTCTACTGTGTAAGTAGTATGTGTCGATCAAACACCGTCGTCATCGTAACACACGATTAGCTCCACCTAATTCTATTGACGACAACATATAAAGGCCAAAATCGTCCGTAAAACAATACGAAACATAACACAGAGAATATTTGCTGAAAGGCTTTGTATTCCACAATTTTGATAGAGGGCGCTCACACTCTTTGATGAAAGGCTAGGTTGAATCATAATAATTTCTACAATATCTCTTCTATAGCAATGTTGAGGATGTCCAGTCTCCAAAGTTACCCCACCTTCCCCTATTCATGTTAGCCAATTTTATGACGCAGGATGTCGTATTTGTGTTGCACCACAGTTGATTATGTTTGATTGTTTTTTAAATTTTTTATTAACCAATGACTTGACAACAATACATTTATGTTTTATTTTATTCTCTGAATCTAAACAAAAATATAACTATACTATCCAATGTTATTCACAACCAAATCACAATTACAGCAAATATCAAAGGTAGAAATGTCCACTAATTTTAGAGTTTTCATTCAATTCCTACAGTTTGTTAAAATTGGAAAGGAGCATGATACTCATACCTGTTTTTTCATTTATCTTTAGAGTGTTCTTGACAATTGCCTTTATTGAATGACGCTGTTACAGGGTGTACGATAAAACAATTGCAGGGACTGGTGATTTACAGATATGTATTTTTAGAGTAAGATTTAAAGATGTGTATATAGCTTTTGAGGCCAACTTGGCCCCTTTTTCACAGGAGGTGGGGTGTCACCCAGGCCTGGAAAAAGCACCCGCCCCACCTGCCCATTGTGGATAACTTTTGTGACGGGCGGGTGAAGATACAAAAGTACCCACCCAACTGGCTGGTAAAGTTTTTCAAACTCAGTGTAAAAATACCGGAGTTACCATGGCTGGTGGAATTTCTGTTGGGCAGGTGTGTTTTTTTGAGTTACTTGCCTGGCAGGCTTGTTGAAGAAGAAAAAATATCTGAAGTTCCAGCCCTGGTGTCACCCTGTAAAGGGAGTCATTTAATAAAGGGGGAGGGGGACAGCATCTTACAATCTTACAGATGGCAGGGGTTTCATTTAATTGTATAAGTTAATACGGGATGTAATGACCTTAGGGTTACTTAAGCGTTGAACAATATCCTGCCTATGCTTATTTTGTATTGATCAAACTATAGATAAACCGGAAGTGTTGTAGCCTTGTGTGCACGCATGCCAAGCAAATCTATAAAACATTGCATATGAGGATCAGGGGATTTGATGAAATGGTAAAATCAGATGCAAATTCCCACATAGCAAGTTGGATTTGTCTTCACTTTCATATTTTGTTCATGGATTGTGGCATTATAATTATTTGAGGAAATTTACGACTCTGACTCCCCTGTAAATATTAGCTTTGTAGTTGATAAATCATGTTCTCCATATGGTTGCCTCCAAATGCACATTTATTTTTATTATCATGTATGCTCAAATTCAATTTCATATTTTTTCTTTTCAAACTTTTTAACCATAATTATCTGGTAGTATGATATCAAACACCGCAGAAAAAGCTTACTAACTACAGAATATGGTTTTTCCTGAAGTTTTTTACCAAATTCTACTATAGCGAGCTATTTGAAAATAAAAGGAAACATAATCTTCGATACTCTTCCAAATATCTCATTTGTGACTTACCGACACATGATATGTAATCTTATGCAGAAACAATCACATTTTATCAAGCCAGTTGATTATGACAAGTTAACTCAAAGACCCTATAGCATCTTTGGTTAACTCAAATCCAAGACGGTACCGTCTTTGCTCAAATCAACAAGACAATGGAGCAGGCCTTGAGGAGGCATTTCGATGAAATATTTACTCATAAAAATGAAACATTGATAAAGACAACTGCTTTTTCTATGATTGACATAGATTACTGATGCATTATTGAAATTAATCCAGGCAATAATTTGAGCGGAGAAAACAGCACTCTTTGAGAATAAATCAGTCAAGACAAACACATAACATGAGGATGATTATTATTGAGAAGGAAGTTGAAAATGATTAAGGTGAAAGTAGAAATGTACGGAGTAGTTACACAACCAGTGCATTACTCTAATTATGGATGACTTTTTGAAATGAGTATGACATAGTGATTCTGGTACAAAGAGGGTTCAATGTGCATTAGAGAGGCCTGTAGACAAATTGAAAAATAAAAGGAGGATTTGATATGGGCTTAAACTATATGATGCATCTAAACCATTCCCCTGGCAAAAGTTTGCCATTTTGTTTTAAAACTCTTGTGAAAAGTGGAATTTTCAAAATAAATAAATAAAATAAAGACCTGATTTTTTACGACTTATCTTCAGCAAGCTATACTTATTTTGATGAAAATCTTTTGCAGGAATATATATGTCTTGATTAGATTTGAGCACGAGCCATATCTCCATCATGGCTCTCTTGTTTCAAAAGTATGTTGCTTAATGCTAAATAACTGTATGAATTATTCATCTATCATCATATGTAAGGTTTGGTTGGTCATTAGACTTGATCTACCTCAAGTTTTTAATTAACTTCTGTCCACTTGCTAGCAGCTGCCTGTCCATTGACCTACCTTTTGCAACTGAATCAAGTTTTATTTTATTCTTTATGGGCCTGGCTCCCATCGTGGCCTATATTTGTACCGCCTACCAATTGCCCTCGATTTCTTTGAAAGTTGATCTTTTTGCCTTCAATTTTTCAAACAAGCTATCTATCTTTTGATGTTTTATATAACAAACATTTAAAAAGAATTTGTTTTCTTTCCACCTCAATTAAGGGGTTGAATACCCTGCAAATCAGATCGAGCACTCATAATACATGCGTCTTCCCTGATGCAGTGATGTCACATTACAGGTGTAACATTCTTTGCACACCCATAAAATACATCTTCTGTCTTGGAACACTGTATAATGCACACTACGTCAAAGGTTTTGTGAGACACTTTGTATACATAGAAAGTGGAAACTTGATATCATTTCAATTTGTACAACCCATGCTCATTTCATGAAGTGGATACCCTAGGTTAGAGTTTTGGGCTACCATTCCCAAACTTTCCACTATGACCACCTCCATCCGCTAAAATACAAATATAATTTCATATCTCGTTGCTGTTCTGTTGAAACCCTGTATGTTTTCCCGGCCTTTCTCAGCATGTATAAAGTAAAACTGGCCAATGGTTAAACATAGGAAGTGTTACTTTAGACATTTTCAAGGGGTAAGAGCATTTACAAAGTTTTGACAGAAGTATTTTTGGCTCTTGAACATGTTTAAAGCAAACTGACCAAAGGTTATACATAAAAGGTATTACTTAATACATGCTGAGGTGCCGGATTGAGATACAAGGTTTTGACACAGAACAGCGACGTTGTGCGGGTCATTTGCACTGGCGCCATTTGTTGGCTCTTTAAGTGGGAAATAACGATACATGGATTTTACTTTTTTAGGTCTCAACTCAACGTAAGACACAGCATTCCATAATCAAGCTCTTCTTGCAATTGAATTCTATTTAAAGATTAACCCAACTTATCATACACATTAGTTTTGGTTCCAGTTTCGTATTTTTAATTCGGCAATGGTGACACCTTGCCGGAGACGTGACACTAACACTTGCGATACTGCTGTCTTTATGCTGAAACATGAATGGGATGGTTTTCCTTCATTGGTGTGTTTGTATGATGTATCAGTATACTTGTACGTGTGCAGTAGTAATAGAGTATTGCCGTGCATATTTATGCATTGTTTCATGATGTATACTTTGTCCCAGAAAGAAAAAAATACACATAGTTACTTTATCTCAAATAAACGGTGGTGCCTTGGTTATCATCCGTCTAAAATTGACAATCTTTAGTTTTCATCCCCTAGCTTCATGAGCCATCAAATCACAAATGAGAATATGTGACCAGTCACGGCAAAAAGGACATGTTGTCGGCAAACACAGTTTTGAGATAGAGACCAATATATTTGGTGAAATATAAAGAATATAATAGGGAAAAAATGATTCTTCAATTCATATCTTGTGATTACAAAGTCCGATTACCTTCAACATGGTATCATTTCATAGCTTAAAATGTACTCTGTCAAGTCATACCAATAACTCGGAATTGACTTGGGCCTCTAACATGTCCATTTTGATGTGACAAGTCACATGTGGTCATTGGTATTCATTCGCTATTATAAAGCAAAACACCTGTTTAGGTAAGCATCTAGCTAACCATAGAAAACTTCCATAAGCTAACACAAAGAATCCTGTCCTTATTATTTAATGTAAAAGTGGAGAAGAAGAAAAGAGTGCCTTAGAAATTCTAATTTTGTGAATGTTTCGGGACTCTTTGTAACTCTATGTGTCTTGTTGTCCTGTCCAACTCCTATGTACCTGCTTTCGTCCAAATCAGATACGGTAATAGTGGAAATTTTTGCTCGATCACATTTTCGCACTTTGTTGATTTTCAGCCATTTCGCTTGTCTTTAAATTTTTGATTTGAAAGTTCATTACATAGACTTATATTCAAAATAAATATATTTGTGTGTTTTTATTTTCACGGTAGCTGCTTGGAGTGCGAAAAGCGCGAAGATTAATGTAGCGCGAAAATGTCCACGTTTACAGTAACAGAACTGTAAGAATGGTTATATAAATATTAATATTTGCGCACTTACATTGTGCACTATTTATTACAACCATGATTTTGTGTTTGGCATTACATCCTGTATGGGTAAGAAACATTTGAATGTGTTTTTTATTTTTGCGCTACTGTTCCGATATGCAAAAGGGGCCGAAATTAAAGTATAGTGAAAATTTTCAATTTTACAAAATGCACACAATTGATCCCAGTGGGAATGAATCTACATAGATTAAACAGAACACGCATGTAAAGCGCCACCTGGCAGGCGATCAGCAGGCGCAGCATTCCAACCAGTTCAGACAAATTATGTGTAAATTGGCCGAATCTAGAGTTGAATAAATGATACTGTTATAAATGTTCAAGTTGAGATTCTCGAGAGGGGACTTATTTAATTTACACTTCCTGGATGGAACAGCTGTGAGAGGCACAGATGAGTGACCTCCTAACACGAAACTAAATAACCCAATCACGTCTTGGATTTGAATGGGAGATTTGGATGGGATATTTTGGAAAATGATCAAAGAAGATTTCAAAGACAGCACCACAATGCATTGTATTTTGCAAAATGTCATAAATCTGGTCCCCGATTCATCTCAGTTCCCATAGACATATGCTCAAAATCATGGCTTCATTCATGTAGCGCCATCATCTTATGAGCTCCTAGATTCTTGTTTACATCAATAAATAAATTAGTTCTCAGTGTTCCTTTTTCTTATTTCTGAATCTAAGAGCTCGAATAGTAAGAAACTTAATCACAGTTATTGGAAAACCAAAATGACAGGGGAACCATCGGTTTTCCGATACGTGTCATGTATGACCGAAAGCCCTGATATTGATATCTCGGGGTACAAAGGTCACTGATAGTGACATATCCATCGTATTGATACAAGTATCGATAAGGGGGGGGGGGGATCTTGAGTCGGCGCAACGCAATGCATTGTGGGTGCAACGTTAAAATCTTCTTTGGAAAAGGATACATATCCATCGTATTGATACAAGTATCAACATTATTGTTGCCCATTAAAAATGGTAAAACAACTCCCAAGCACCCCAACCCTTAGGGACACTGAGGCAATTATGTCCAATGTATTCAACAGCAAGGTACAAATAACAGCAGACAAAATTGAAGTCAGCATGGTCAATGTTATTTCACTTGGGAACATTTAGAGGGGCACCCTATTTTAGGGTTGATTGTGAAATATCATACCCACCCTGCAAACCTCTATGAAATGATGTTGTGAATTTGTATTGTATTGTGTACCCAATTGCCATTTAATATTGCATTTCCACCATTGAAAAAATGGTGATAAGTTCAACTCTAATGTCTAAAAAGGTTTGGGGATATCAAAACACATAACGGCAGAGCAAACGCTTAACTTTGAGGGTTTCTAACAAAAAACTCTGGTTTCTTCTTTGAGGTTTTTGCTGGGGTTCTCCCCAAGGCCTTTCAAATATGTTTGGACAGAAACCCTAACTGAAGTTTAGAGAAAAAAGGAGGAGGTAAAGTCATCAGTTGGGTATAATTGAGGTCTAGTATTAGAACTATTCCGATAGGCTGTGCATGAAGTTAGTAGGCCTGTGTCAATGTTTCATTGTACCAGTGTACAGAGCATTCAAAGCCAGTCAACTCAGCCCTATCCCATTTTGTCCCCTAAACACTCGAAAATATTGACTTTTAATGTCAAAATTACTTACAATTCCTCTGAGGACGACAGGAGCTGGTGAATTATCAGAATCAGGTCGCATCAACTAGGGTGCAGCCAATTTCTAGCGCAAACCTATCCGCACTTAGATTGTAACATCCACCATTTTTCAATGCAGCTTCCCCAAATACCATTGGGTCAAGGAAGTTTTTGATAACAGAAACAACTGATCACCGATTTTGAAAGCAGGAGGAAACCGGAGAAAACCTGCGAGACAGTGCATGGATCGTGATAAACCAAATGCACATAAAGCCTGTGGTCTTGCATAGAATTGACCCAGGTTTCATTGGTGCAAGGCGAGGGAACAACTGCTGCGCCAACACTAAGCCTGGCCCGAGCATTTTGCTTGAGCCTGTTCCCTTCAGGACCCAAGCGTGTGTCCGTACGGACCGACAGTTTAAGCAAACAAACAAACAAACAAACAAACACACTGCTCAGAGGTTGGATGAACAAACATGTAGCATAGTATTAGATTTTAGAGCATTATGCCTTGATTATGCCAATGTTCCATACCCTTAATACCCCAGTGGAAAGGAATAAAATCAGGTATAAAATGAAGATCTAGTATTCAAACTATTTGTTGCCTGTGGTGGTCTGTATGTGTCAATGTTCCATAACATAGACAGAATAACTTGTATCAATGAAAAAACACCTGCTGAAAGGCTTGCTTCAAATCTTTTAATAGAGCGAAGAATTTCTGACATTTGCACGGTGCATATATACTACTTGGATTGATTGACCCCTTGGATTGACCCCGCCTGGGGCTGGGGGTCAATAGAGTATTGTGGGAAACATAGTTTTGTGGCATGTTTGACATGACTCATTCACACTGTTACTAAAAACCCCAGTAAAGAGCCAAATACTTACTTTTTGAGATATAAAGTGAATGAATTGGACTACTTTTTGTCCTTGTATGAAACCAAGAAAAGAAATGAGCTACACTGTACTAGGCTTTTTTTTCATTATCCTGACAAATTTGCTAGCTGAAATGACCTCGGCCAATAGAGTAGGGCTGTTTCTCAAAAAGATTGCATCTCCAATAAGTGTATAGTATTTTATAGTATGTATGTATGTATACAGTATAATATGAGGATCATTGAAGCAAATATATGTCTCAGGCCCTTTAGCTTAAGGGCCTGGTATTTAATTAAATAATGTATTACGGAAGAAATAGTAAATATTAAAATCGCTGTTTTCCGCCTCAAAATATTATTAGAAAAGACAGCATTTAATTTCCAATGCCTAGTTATTTGGTCTGATTGTACATTTTCTACAGTTTAGTCAGTTTCAAATTGGCAAAAAAATATGTGGTTTTTATCCCATGATGTGCAAAAGTAATCCAAGAGTTCTTGTGCATCTTTGACCATACATTCACAATTTTAGTTGCACGCACGCAATATGCACCATACGCTCGTTACGTTTATGTTCGCCCAAGCCCTTTATTAATTCGCTCCTGTCAATTTTGAACTGATCATTCTATAGTATATCCGTTTTACTTGTCCCCTTCACAGTCCATACAGCGTGATGTGATTTGTATTTTCCTCCAATAGATGTAATTGTCAGAGAGGTTAATAAAGCAGAGCTAATTGTACTTTATGGCACATTACATTGATTGCTCATTGAGCTAAATGGCTATACCGTTCATTGCTCATTGAGCTAAATGGCTATACGGTTCATTGCTCATTCAGCTAAATGGCTATACTGCTCATTGCACTGATTGCTTCTGAATAATTTGAGGGTTGAGCGCCAGAAGGCCGTAACTCAACTTTTGGGCAAAATGAGATTTGGTACCAAAATGATCCATATAACCTAGATTTTCAGAACCATAAAGAGATAACTCATTAACACTCTTAATTTGACTAAAACTAGAGTTATAAGTTGGGTGCTACAGTGTATTGTAATGATTCCCGAATATTTGAAAGTTGATTATCTCAGAATAGAATCTTTTGAGTTACAGCCTTCTGGCGCTCAACCCTCGAATTATTCTTGTTTGAAAAGACCTCTAAAAGTACTTTTTCATCTTCTCACATGTACCAGATTTGAGATGATATTTTTTTTATTTATGTCTCCGCACGCAAAAGTAAACCAAACCTAAACGCCAGATTTTGACATACGCATGCGTGACGCACTTATCAAACTGCTTTGTACATTTCACGGACATAAATTATGCTAATGAGCTCATTAAATGACGTCACTCACATCATCGATATTTTCGTAACGCCAAAATTGTAGGGTTGAAATTCTAGGTCGAGTAAAATGATGTGCTTATTTGTTGTCTGTGAGCTTTTGTGATTTTTTTCGCGTATTGGAGTATTTTTTTATTGAAAATAGACAGTTCAAATCAAACGTTGGTTCCAAGTTCAACTGACAGCACATGGGTTTAAGTCGACAGCAACTGCAATATGCAGGCAACATTTGAGAAAAAACGATGCCCGACTTTGCAAGAAAGTGTACGGGGAAGTGTACGGGTGAACATAACAAACCAAAACAGTCTAGTAAGTAACCGCCTCCGTGGCGCAATTGATAAGCGCGTTCGGCTGTTAACCGAAAGGTTGGTGGTTCGAGGCCAGTCGGGGGCGTTGTTTCTTTTTGCATTTAATGCAGATCGACAAATCACATCATAGTAAAAATTTAATGTTGACAAAATCACAGACCACTTACACAAAAATCGCATCTGCGCATTGCTCCTGTCGTGATCGAAATCCAACACACAAGCAATGGGCGAGTTTTATAAGTGTGACACACATGATGCAAAGTGGGCCCTGTTTTGTAATGCAAGCATCATACGCGCCCATGCTTTTCTGTATTAAAGGCATATTATGTGATCTTTTCCAGAGGGCGCCCTCTATTCATGATTTTTTTTAGAAAGTAGATTTTCTTGCAGATTTACATTTCCGATCATAAATCATACATACATTCCAAGTTACAGAGCGATATGATTCCTAATTACCTCAAAATCATGGTTTTAGAGTGAATTTAGAGTGAAAAATATAAACTGTCGGGATTCCGACAGTTTATTTTCACTCTAAAACCATGATTTTGAAGTAATTAAGAATCGTATCGCCCTGTAACTTGGAATGTATGCATGATTTATGATCAGAAATGTAAATCTGCAAGAAATTCTGCTTTCTATTTTTTTTTCGATGTTGAGGGCGTTCCCTGGAAAGATCACATAATATACCTTTAATTCTCTGCGGTGAGGAAGCTCGCCAATAAACTGATTGAATTATAGTGTGGCTTTAAAACTGCCAAATCTCACAAGTTAATATCTTTGGTTACCACTTTGAGTTGAGCCAAATATAGTAGTTTGCCCAAGGTGTAGCTTTCAGCAAGCAATATCGTCTTCACATTCACTAAGATATAAAATAAAATAATCCATGGATTCTAAATTGGTGAATCTATCGTACAAAAAGATATTTCCCTATCTCTTTTTGCGTAATGGGTTTCAATTTGACTTTTTAAGCTGAAAGATGGCTGCATTACAAGTCAGCAAAGATTTCCTGATGCCTAAATGTGTAATGCTTATAATATACTATAAACCCCGGGTCAATTACTAACTTACCAGGCCTGTGGAGGCATACCTGTATCCAATTTTGGATCAAGCACCTCTACCCCCTCCCCCCTTCACCCTTAAGTGTAATATAGGGGTCACTTGTCAAAAGGAGATGGATAGCTGTTTCATATCAAGGCAATGGATAGCTGTTTCAGTTCAGTGGGTAAGAAGACTGGTATGGGAGGGGAAGGGGGGGGGGGGTGGGTATGACACTCCTGTACAGATATTGAACCCCAAGTAACATGCCCCACTAACATCGAACATGTTTTTCTTGTTCGAGTTGAGGGCAACAACAAAAATGTGTGTTTTCAGCATTCCATAATAAAACCTTTTTCCTATTTCTTGTCCTTTTCATTTCTTCCATATAGGTGAATGTGACATGACCCATCCCTGTTCACAGAAGTGTATTGAATTAAGTTACGGAGGATTCAAGTGTGGGTGTGAATCTAATCACTTCTTGGCGCAAAATGGATTTCTATGCATCAGAAAAGAAGGTAAGTTGTATAAATTTGGGATAGGGAATTTGTGCTTTTAAAAAGGACTATATGTGCTGTCTGATTTTGGAAGAAAGTGCTTTTTGAGGCAAAAGTGTGCATTTTGGCATACAAATAAGCCATGCATTAAAAATAAACCCAAATGCATGGCTACTTCTTCTTCTTCTACTCGAATACTTGGCAGGATCCATAAGTTAGGACTTTGTGGCCAAGGTTGTAAATTATGCTCATGTGCGGTGCAAAGTTCCAAAGTGCTGATCTGTACATGATGTCAATCATCGTGCGAGTAAAAACTGGATGCCTCTTAGTTGCTGGCTGATACTGCTTTCCTGAAGGCCTCCACCGACGGGGAGGTTGCAGCACTTGCCGGGAGGGCGTTCCACCAGATTATTGTGCGGGGAAAATAAGAATACTGGAACAGCTGTATGCGGAATGGAATAATCTGGTACTGGTTTGGATGGTAGTTTCTGGTGATGGCTGGAGCTCTTGGAGTGAGGTAGTCGGCTGGATTGATGGCAATGGTCTCAGCCTGGACTTTGTACATCAAAGCAAGGCAAGCTGCTTGGCGTCGCTTATCGAGAGTGTCCCATTGCAGTCTTTGGAGCATGGCGGTCACACTGTCTCGTTGCTATGTTGCGCTTGTACTTTACATGTTTACACATTTCTTATTGAATTATCAAAACCATAATTTTTCATTCAAAAATAAATTCAAAGTTCATGAATAAACACTTCCATAGTTATGCAACGTGTTGATTTTAAGTAAATGGGCATTTTTGTTTAAAATTTAGATAACTTTTGTGCCGTGCGATGAAAAACATGATTTTTAGCAAAAGGTGTTTTTTGTGCTTTTGTGCATTTCCCTCATCCCTAGTATAAATAAACTCCAATCGTTAGCATAACCAGAGAAGGTCTAGGGCCCTACATGCTACATGTAGGACGATCTTTTGGCAAATCAGCAATGCTGACTTCTGGTAAGTAAGTCAATGGGTACGATAACTGATTGTTCATTTTTCATAGGACACCCTATGAAGCACATGTATGTAGGCTACTCTTCTAATGTATCATGCTAGATTACTTAATACTAACAGCAATTTACATTGACACTCACATCATAGAATTAGACAGTCTGTGTCTCCTATGATCGTCACCTTAGCAGGCATCTGTTCACAGTATTGCATAAAAATAACATCATTGATCATTTATCCTATGGGCAATATTAGTTGGCCTCATCATAAACCAGGTCAGGAACCATTTGATTGGATAAAAAAAGATTACATCGATAATTCATTGGACCAATCAGCGATTTCATCTAAGGAGTGTGGCAGTCGAGGGGGGGGGGGGGGGGGGGGGTACTCAAATTTGGTTTGGTCGGGTTATGCCGCTAGAAATTCAAAACCCCTACCCATTTCTAAGGGTGATTTTATAGACCCAATTTTCACAAATTATCGAGAAAATAGACACCATTTTTGCAATTTCTTTCCAAAATAGCAAACAATTTCGTGAAAATAGACCCATTTGTAGTGACCCCATTATTATGGATTTTCCAGCATAAATCATACCCCATGTTTAGGATTTTTCCCCAACAAAAGCGACCCATTAGCGGCACAATCCCTGTATACTGTATGTGGCAGTCACTTGGAGTTATGAAGTTCTTCCAAATTTGGAGTGTCCGCAACCATCTCTGTCTGATTTTGGAGTTTTAATTTGATTGCTGTACTTAAAATAAGATACAAAATTGATAGCTATGAAAATGTCACTGGTCTGCAACAGAAAAGGTATTATGTGTGTATTACATATCCGGTTTACTTAAAAAGTTGTCATATATAGAGCCATAGGCTCTAGTATCAATTTACCATATGATCTCATTCAAAGCAAAGGCGTTAACATTTTAAAATGTCACTGTGCCTTACTCGATAAGTATCAAATGTAGATATCTGATACATATTATACAAATCTGATTTCCATAAATACGACCTGACACTCTCACTTTGAATTGACATTCATACTCATGCTTTACAACCACTCGCAACTTGTTAATATTGGTTTCGCACATATCAGTTTTATGCGGGAGTGCGTCAAATAGCATGCAATGTATTGCTTTGGAAATAACAACATCAATTTCCTAAATTATGAATCCAATTTATCTGGAGATTATTTTGTAATCAAACAAATATGCTTACTATCCTTGCCCCTCTCATACAAGTTCATACAGTATCCATTTCCTAGCCCATTAGAGACTTCTATTTATCCATAAGGCTTCCTAATTAGAAACTTCTATTTATCCATAAGGCTTCCTAATTAGAAACTTCTATTTATCCATAAGGCTTCCTAATTAGAAACTTCTATTTATCCATAAGGCTTCAGAGTGATGCACAACATTATACAGCACTCGTTAGGAAAATTACATGGTTGGTAATAATTCATATATTTACTAAATGTTGATATTGGGGTATTGCAAACATAGTTGTAATCCATCAACTTTCCGGTTGTCAAGCAATCATTTTTGTGGCCCAAAATGCATACTACCAGTCCACCAAAACACGCATTTAATGAAAAGGGGGATTACAGTGTTAGAAAATATTGTTTGAACACTTTTACAGGTCTAGTGTTAAGTGTTCCCCCTTCTCCCTCTCACTCGTCAATGTTAAATCCCACAATTTGTCATGGCTTAACATTGATAGGTGGGGAAGGGGAAATGGTATGAGGGTGGGGAATCTTCAGGCAACCATTAACAAGTTTCTGTTTTTATGAGACCCAAAGAGTGTGTATGTTTTGGTAAAACATTTCTTCTAAGATTGTAGGACCTGCTCCAAAAGTTCTTTGCATGGAGAGCAGGCCCCAAGTTATTACTAACCCCTTTTGCACCTTCAGTATAAACAGAGTATTTACAATGTTCAACCATCCAAGATCCAATGCTTGCAAAATCAGTATGCGTTCCAGGAAAAAAACACTATTAAATATATTTGCATTTCACACAATGTTTCTCTAAAAATATGCTTGGTTTGATTTCACAGACGTTGCACTCCAGAATACAGCACCCTCCTTTGAAACAAGAAACGGTCACAAAATATACCGTCTCTATGCGCTTATTTAAAGCAACCTGTCAATTTGCCCTCCAACCTAGGCGACTAATATCCTACTTGGAATCATAATTTAAACATGTATGTGTAAAAACTAAAATGTTATATACATTCGTCACATATTTATTACATAATTGAGATGCATCTCACTCACCCACGCAAGTCCGTCGTGACCCACATCCCTTTGTGACTCGAAACATTTATCGGCAATCATTATTCTGGAGAAGAAATCCGTCCTAAGAAAACTAATAAATAGTATTGATGTTTGGAGTTGCTTTTTCCTGCTCTACACCTGGGTTATATAAGCTGCACGATAAAGTAGCTAGTTGATTTACATACAGGGTGATGCAAAATATTAGGGCACTATTGTGATGAAAAGACACCTCTCTAATCCAATTATTAAGAAATATATTTTCATAATATGTAAATGTTTGCTTTTTCCCGAATTAAGGGCACCTTTAAGTATCAAAATTTCCGATTTTATTCTTGAAACTTTTTCTATTCTTTCAGATATTAAATTGGCCAGAAATTTACAAATCACCGGTTTGTATAATATACAAATACCTGTGACAACTGACTGTTTTTGTAACAACTGACTTGTACAGAGTCAAGTGCACGGAGGCTACAGTGATGGCTGGCCTGGGTCTGATATATTGATCAGGACTTATCCCTCGGACATTTTCTTATTTCATGCTTGGATGAAGGCCATGCGATAATTGGATATAGATAGCCGTAATTTGTAGAATGGGATTGCTGTAATGACGTTTCCTGTGAAACTGAAAAGGCAACAGAAGGTATACAGCTGAGAAATGAGGAGCTATAGGAGAGGGTGGGATGTAAACAAGTCATAGTATCCTTGAATCCTTTCTGAGAATTTTATGTCACATGTTTAGGCCTAATTTGCAATCGTACTTTAATAATTTGTTTTTGAGGTATTCAAACAAATACACCTGATTTTACTGTTTTTTTAAAACAGTTTTGCAGATGATTGTGGCAAGATTTTGCATCTATTTATCTTCAGATTGCTGAAGTAAAAGTGCTTAGATGGACTGTTCCATAAAAGGCATTTGTTGCAAAAGCTTGTCACAAGATAAAGGATTATGGAACATGATTCAAATGTAAAGAAATAAAAATCAAATGTAGGAATTGGAATGATTAAAGGAATTTTCATTTTCATTATTTCGACAATCAACCCCCTTTCCTATTAATTTGTCCTAACTTCTACGTTTGACCCCTCCTCCCTCTCCTCCTTAAAGCATGTTGGTGTCAGTATTGATACAATTAATTATCAATGAAATCTACCGGAATGTTCCAAAACTCCCACTAGTCTCTTCAGAAAACACTAAAAATACACGCACCAAAATCACGTATACACACCAACCACAAAAAAGACAAATTTGCACGAGCCATTTGCTAGTCTTTATAACAGAGAAAAAAAGTAATTATTAAAGCTTGTAAAGTCAATAGGATGATCCTCGCCCATCACCCCCTGGAGCAACTGATTCAATTTAAATTTGATTTTCTCTCCACTTTCCCACCACTGGTGCAAATTTCATCTTGGGCCGAGTGTTGCTACGAGATCCCTCGCCTTTGGAAGTTTATCCGTGGCTGGTAAAAGGATAGATGAGCAAACATGACTGATATGCAGAGGATGGAGATTGCCACAAATTTGTCAATCATTGGATCATAATGTAGCAATTTCAAGCGTTACTTTTTATATCGGGTTACTCTTTGTCGTATCACTCTCTGGATATAGACAACTTCATTGGGCAGTAGATAGACGTCTACAGAGTGTCTCAGAAAATGTACCTTTAATTTGTGATAAGTCTCACTTCATATTCAGGGAAAATATACACTTTAAAATAAATAGAATATGAATTTCAAAAACCGATAACAGTTGTTGGTACTCTCTAAATGTAAAACGAGTGGAAAGAGTGGAAATTCACTCGAAAAGGAGTGAAGGGAGTGAAACGCAGGACAATCCGTTTTAGAGTGGAACATTTCCACTCTAATATGAGTGTGAAAGTTAATTTTTCACTCTCAATGGAGTGGAACATTGTCATAAAATCCCCTTTCACTCCTTTTAGAGTGTTTTCCACTCAAAAACGTGTTGTCCTGCGTTTAACTCCTTGAAAGAGTGGAAAACCACTCTTTTACATTTAGAGAGTATATTTGATTAGATATAAAAGCCTAGTTATTTCCAAATTGATCAATTGACAGTTCATATACTAAGAATTTGTCAGAATTTGAACTGAAGTATCACCATTTGGATCAAATCAAATAAAAGCGGGTACAAAAAAGATAACAGGGCATTGATTTTATTTGTGGGGAAGTTGTATAAGAAACCTTCACCAAATACATATTTCTTGTTCACATTTTGGCTTTACGTATCATTTTGGCTTTGTGCAAAGTGATAAATTGTGACAAATCTTTGCATTTACCAATGACTACTACCTTATATTATACACACATGTATAAATACTTTTCACCTTTTAAATGTTTTTTTAATTTTTAATTTTTTGTTTGTTTTTGTGTGCAAATATAAATCATTTCATACAGAAATACACTTTAAAGCTAAAATGTTAACACAATTATATAAGGACGATAAAACAAATCAATGTGACGTGTTGACAGGAGACAATTAAACAAATACGGACAAGACAAGACACAACAAGACAAGATAAGACTAGACAGACATGTGAGAGAGAGATATTTACAACCTTATGCAAACAACATGAAAATATGCAATAATTTAGGAGGAAGTAGTGCTCATTAAATAAATTCTTTCCATTTATTTTCAATGTTTTTTACTTGTTTTGTGTTATAGAAAAAGCTTTTGTCATCTTTATAATGAGTCAAAAATACTTTTGAAACTTTCAATATCTGGTTTGCTCTTTAGACACCGATTTTGAATGTTATTAAGGAAAGCACAATTTTGAATTCATATCTAATCTAAAATTGAAAAATCCAATTCAAGTTGGTTGTCAAAAGCCCAGATTGTGTTATTTTGACCCATTTTGCTTTGATTATTGCAGACTTCGCAGGAGTCTAATGTTAGAATTATTGAAATATGATTGGGATACCTTACTTATGAATATAGTTTTTTAAATTAAAAACAAGCTGAATACAGGATAAAAAGGCATATTTTTGCTGTCCCCCCCCCCCCTAAATTTGACCTTGTTATGAATTTTAACTTGAATTTTCAGATACAACTAATTAAGGATTCGTATTTGACATAATTTCAAACATTTTTATATATGGGTAAAAATAGTTCTCGATATTCAGGAGTAAGGATTAGCAATATGCCACACTAATACCACCAAGTATTATCTTGTTTACTCATTCCAGAAGAAATAATTAACATCGATGAACCTGAAGAAGGAGTGAATGACAATGAGGTGGAGGAGGATTATGAAGATGGGAGCGGCTCAGGGGATTATCCTGATCAAGAAGAGGATTGTGAGGACATGGTTTGCCAAGGAGGGGGCATGTGTAACATGGACATAAATGGATATGCTCATTGTCAATGTGTGCTAGGCACACAAGGAAGACACTGTGAAGATAGTAAGTATTAGTGGAAACAATGATAGATATCTCTGGGGTAGTCTAGGATAATAACGAACAACATTTATTCAACAAGTTAGAGTCTCTGTTGGAAATCCTTATAAGATCACTTGTCAGCTGATGTTATGTTAGGACATCATTTTAATAGAGGGGGCATGTGTACCATATACAAAAATACAGACGTGTCTGATATAGGTAATTTGTTATCAGGAAAGGAAACATGGCCTCCTTGTTAACGAGAATAAAGAATGATAACAATTGTACATGACTTCATTAACATATGAAGGTTTTCATGTTTTGTTTGTAATTGGAATTGGTTCCAATGGGTCTTAGTATTTTTGACTGTTTTCAGTTTATTTTACAACTTGATCTCAACTGACCTATGACCTTAATATGTGACCTTTGACCTCATTGACATATGAAGGTTCCCATAATGTTGCATCTTTGTACCAAGTTAGGTCACTGTTGGACTTTGTATCAAAAAGACATGGAGAAAACCAAAAAGCATATACCAAATGTTTTATAGACACACACCACCCCTACCGACTAACAGACAGACTGACACACAAAGGATGCAGCCATAGGGTGTCTCCTCCTATGGACGACCTAAAAATGGATATGATCAATGTTTATGTATACGGACAATGTAGGAAAGGCTCAAATAACTAGTTTGGGTTTCCAATGGTACAAGTATAATTGGGTATATTATATCAGATTGAATATGACATCCTCTCCATGCATTTCAGGCACTGTAAGTTGCAATAATAACTGCTCTGCAACTAGATATCAAACACATCACATTATTAGCTGAGCAATGAAATCACCTGTTAAACTCTTAAGCCCACTCTTACCAGCCAGATCCTTGGGGAATACCTCATGGTTGATTTCATTTGTCTCCAAGAACAGGTATAAGCTAGTTCATCCAGGGTGAACTGGTTGAAGTGGACCTTTGCCTTTTTAACAATACAGGTTTTTTTAATAACCCCACTCTCCCCTACAATGTAAGTGAAGCCTAACATTCCTAGCTGTATGACCTTACAACCCTTTCGATATTTAGACTTTTGCATCTAGTGTCACTTTTTACCCCTTTGACAATGCTTTGACTCAGTCACAAAGCTCTCAATTGATAATTCAGTTTAGTTGTAAAAACATCACTAAATGCTCAGATTTCATCCAATTAGGTGTAAGCCTCCATTTCTTGTCGAAATTGAATTAAATTCAACTCGCACAGGTATTCCAATGCACATTTTAGTTGAACGTTATACTTGTGGATCGCACCACATGGCTCACCAAGCCCCTGGATCTGGCCAGGGGGCTGCCGTTTATTTTTCTTGTCAAACATCCAATTTTCATTCACAGGTATTTAGTTTCCTGTATACCTAATGGATTATGTACAAAAAGCTTAACATTGGCAATGTCTAGGACTGACTTATGTTCACCAAGTAAAAGTCATGCCTATTGTAGTGAGTGAGTCACAATAGTGTAAGTGTTCTTCATGTAAGAATGCTTCCATTGTACGAGGTTTCCTGGCAAGTCATTCTCAGGTGACTATTTATCGTAAGAATGAAATATTTAATTTGACAGTAATGTTTTTTAGACTTGACCTACACATGTCTGTTTAGCACCAGACTCAAGTATTTACAAAAAGTGTCAAATATTTCAAGTATAAAGGTGATTGGAAAGAATTCCTATCTTGTGGAAATTCAAGTTCATCTTTTTTTCTCTGTGTCTTGAGTCTTGAGTCAAGGATGGTCATCAAAATTGTCTTAACCCAAAGTCAAGTCATTGACCGAAGTCTTCACTCTTCACAACACTTTCAAAAGAGGATGATTTGTAAGATTCCCTATAGGTCCAAATTAGTTATAAAGTGCTCAAAAAAGTTCTGAAATGTTTTTCAATCACCAAAATGTTCAAATATCTCGGGATATTTCTATACTGTGTTGCATATCAATGAAAAGCTGATGTGTTCATCTTAACAATGATACCTAATTTGTAGCAATACATTATTCCAGTGCTCTGCCACTTGAGAACATGGAGGTCTCAATCTGAATGTGCCAAAATCAACACTATTGTATGCTCAAAAGTCAATTGACTGTAGTGGTCAATGTAACACTTCATTGAACTGACGACAAAGATAATCTTTTGAGCGCAAAAAGGGGGGAATTTGGCAAATTTTTAATGTGACATCCCCACATTCTCAAGCATATGGCTAAGCACTGAAACAAGTGATTGCTACAAATAAGGTATCGTTAGAAAGAAGAACACATCAGCTTTACATTAATATGATTCACAATATGAATATATCACAATATATTCAAAGAAATGGCGATTGAATACAAATGTCCAAACTTTTTTTGAGCAGTTTAGATACAATGTATGTAAAATATACATTATAATCTCTCTCTGTCTCTCTCGCTTTTGTCTTTGTGGTTTAACTAAATGTAAAACAAGTTGTTATGTGCCCATCCATCCTTTCCATAAATTCGTTAAGACAATTATTTTTTGCATCTATTGTACGGAAACCATCATGAAATAAGCCAAACTTGCTCTGTCACTAGATACACCATGGTCACAGTTACCTAAAGGCAGATGGTATAATGGCGTAGAGCGTCATTTATATCAAGAGTGAAATCTACGCTTCCTTAGTGGCCGGTGGCAGTCTGTATATGTTCCGCTGCTTGACTGCACAGTGCGCGGAGAGGCTGAATTGATTTTGCCACTAGTTGGCTATTTGGTTCCGTGAGCGTTGAATTAAACTCTTGTATTGTAATGTATTGAAGGGTTTGGGGCATGAAGGCCTCAAATGCAATGGCTGCCGTGTGTTTAAGTTTAATGTTCCTACATAGTTTTCTTCATGGTTTTCAAATATAATAGTACATGGCAGCTTTTATTGCACACACGGTCCTCCTGGTAAAACTAACCTTATACCGTGTCTGCTATCACGGCTGTTTGACTGTCCGATTTATAATTAAAATTATGGGATAAAAAATATTATATAGTGGCCCTGTTATGGTTTGACCTGATTTAGGTAGTGCTAATGAATAAGAGTACACGGTGAAAATTTCAAGAAAATTGTTGTAGCCTTTTTGAAATTATCGGCACTTTCTACTTGATACATATTTTATATGTAACTCTATGGGAAATGTGGCCGATGAGGGCGCTATTATATTACATAATAATATTCAAAGCTCTATTTCTCAAAACTGGCACCAACAAATGTTCTGAAATTTCTACAAAAGATGGCCAGTATATTCAGGTATTTGAATCAGTTAAAAACAGAACTGGGCCAGCAAGTTATTGTGATCTCAGAATAAATCGGACACATTATGTGGGGTCAGACAGCCGTGCTATGTGTTACTTTAATGGTTTTTATAGAGGTCTGTCTATTCAGAACTACCTGGCAGCTATCTTACATGGTATAAAACACTCGATGTGACTGTTTGAATGTCCTTTGTCATGCTGAATGCTATATTACAACTACTGCAAGGAAACGATATAGGAGAATAATGAGAAATGTTCCTTCAAAACTTGACAAAAGTCACTGAACACTCCCCTAAAGAAAGAATAGTAAAGGTGGAAAGGGTATAAAAAACAGGGAAATGAAGCTTCCATTTGGGCTCTGCTCATAGACCCTGTCATTTTGAATAGTCTGAAATCTACCCACAAGTTTGAAATCATGGCAATATTTATACGCTATGTTGGAGTTAAAGGCAAATTAATCTGCAGATGTCAATGGAAAACATTCCTACGCATTTCATGTGACATTTTCAGGGAACAAAATGTTTGGATGTTTGGAAGGAAATGGCTGTATTTCTTAGAAGGACATGAAGAGAGGAGGTTTTTAGTCTAAATCCTTGAAGTCTTGATTCGTGATGACATACTATACTTGTATAAATTCTGATCCAGTTATTTGTGTACACCATGGCATTTGGTAGACATGAATTTTTGTCACATCATTTTGGACCATAATGACGATGCATACATGAAGAATGGATAAAAGAATCATCAATATCAATTATAATTGTCACTATCTCAATGTATAGTTCTATTTTGTAATATGTCCATTTTTAGTTATACACCTAAATAGGCTTAAACTCATCAAAAATAGGTGCTCTGAAGAGTCTGAACATAGGGAGCCGTATTCTCGTTCGTATTTAAACACGGTTTTAAGCTAAACACACGTTAAACTTTGACTTTAAACACATCGCTTAACTATTCTCACAAATTTGTTTAACATTAACATGCATCTAACAGAGTTAGATCTCGTGCACCAATTGTACGCCATAGGTTTTGATTACTCAACCGTGCCAGGGACAAGCTGACGTGACGTGCAGATCGTGCTGTCTTAAAAATACACATGTATTTGAGAAATTTGGTAGATCTCTATTATAAACCAGTTGAAATTGAAAACCTGTATACAGTAAACGCACAACCACTCTGGGGACGAGATTTGCGGAGTTTAAAATCAGGGTTTTGTTAAACATGTCGTTTAAAAGATAAAATTGGGTTTAATTTAGACACAAGTTTAGTTAGGCACGGTTTTAAGCTAAAATCATGTTGAGTATGAGAATACAGCCCAATATGTCCAAACATGCAGGACCGATATAGCGAATGTCTATTAAACCATCCTATGGATAGAGGTACAAGTTGGTGCAGGCTTTTCCTCAGTTCTTTATGAAACATGTTTGAGTGACTTAGATGGTAGGCTCCATCGTCAATATTTAATAGTGTTTCAAAATGTTTGCATAAAAATGAAAATGTTATCAAAATTATCAACAAATTTCATGAATTTTTGCTTCAAGATACTATTATATTATAAAAATACAATTTCAGAGTATTGTGTCTATTGGCCTACACGTAGTAAATTGAATTCTGAATAGTGTTTCATTTTGTGTGTTAACACAAGTCCCTAGTGATATCAATTCAAAGTCGCAATAATGCATAGTCCCAGAGTAGTTTTGACAAATAACTTGTATTTTCATCAATAAAGCCAGCTTCATCAGAGGATGAACCCCCGAAGAGGCCTTAGAGAAAGAAAGAGGCGTGCTGTTATTAAAACTAGGTTGTTATTAAAAATGACACTCTGTGCTTTCATAGAGTGTGTGTGTAGTTGTCCCGTGAGCGATTCGTAAGAGCAAAGTGTCTATTAACAGAATCGGAGTGTCACTAGCGTGGCATTTGGAGGCAGGCGTCAGTGAAATTAGGTAGTGGGATTAATAAGCTCGCCGAGTTCATTTACATATAGCTGAAAGTTAAATAATACACACACGAGACCAGGAAGTACCAACTTTATTTTCCCTGAAATGGGCTTGTTTTGATTGGCAACCATGTCAGCCACCCACACTCCAGGCCCACACTTTCAATATGTAACCCACTTCAATAAAGCACAGAGCAAGTTGTATTTCGCTTAGAAGACGTATGACTGATGAAAGTAAACCTCTTGTTATTTTTAACATCACCGTTCTGGTTCTTATAGCAATTAGTTTACATACTTAAAATTTAGTGTTAGTATAGGTATAGTTAGTAATAGTAGGTCATCCTAAGCTAATTTACAGGCAATTTTGCAATAAAACCTTCGCATGCATTTCCTACCAAAAAAAAATATCTTGCCCCGTCTCCCCCATCCCCCAATGCCAACAACAAATTTACGCCACCGGCTGTCTGTGAGTTATCCAGGGGTGTATCTCCATTTTTTTCCCAAACCAGCCAGCCGGGGAGGTTAGAATTAGAAAAGTGACCAGCCCGAATGCAAACTTACCAGCCTGACAACATGTACAATAGATAATCGTAACATTTCTTTGTACGATATAATAATGGTATTGAACAGCCTACAAGTTAATGTTGTCCACCAAACAAAAGGATGGCATTGTTTTTTGCAGATGTTTGTCAAGATGGTAAAAGACTATACAGTCTATTAAATATAGATGAGATGGATTGTCCTGAAAAGATATACTAAAGTAAAAAATGGATTTCTTTAAACAAGGTTTGATTGAAAATTGGCTTTAATTTAGAGCCTTAATTTGAGTGACGTTAAACCAGTCATCCATCGGAATTCATACTTGCCAGCCGGGCAGATATGTTTTAAAAGTTACCAGCCCGAAGCAAAATGTACCCTCCTCTTGCAGGCAGGCGGCTACTAAGTACAGCCTAGTCCTATCTTATGACTACTCTACCTAAGCCTAGAAAACTTCTCCCAATCCAAGAAACGCTATCAAGCCGAGAACGGCCCAGTGGAGTACTCTTTGGCTCACCTAGGAGGATGGCTGACTCAGTGTTTCTATATTCTATCTTAGTATAGTATTTCCCTGGATAGGCTGGTTTTAGTGGCCCTACAAGGAGGGCTAAGTACAGCCCTGGAGTTAACACCATATGGGAGCACTGTACCAAATCAATGCGCAATTCGTGTAATCCTATAATAGTTCCGGAAAAGCACGAAGACTAGGCTTGTAAATGTGAGGTTTTCGGGCAATTTGTTTCTCCGGGGATGGTATGTTTGTATTTAAATGAACGAATGGGACCTACCCGTTGCACCTACAATGATAAAATACGATATTTTTAATTTATCGACCTAAATAGTGCCCAGGGCGTAAGCACCTGCCTAAATGGTAAACAGGCATGCCAGAAAACGTGAAAAAGTGAGGGCGCTATGTGCAGGTCCGTAGCGGAAAATTTAGCTTAATAACCCCTCATGGAACAAGGCTTAAATTAAAGTTGAGATGTTACTGAAAATGGTCATAGGTGACAAGTATGCCATAAATGTAACCGGAGGGTAGAAAAGGTGTCTTGAAATATGGCACTTTTACACGTATTTCAATGAGAAAGATATTTGGTGTGGTGCTCCCTTTAACGCACAATGGCCATTTCCAATAAACCGAGTTTTGAAGTGGAAGATGGGTTCAAATTGCTTAAATATGCCTTGATTTACATTCAAAACACCCATTATATCAATGTCGGACGTTAATATCAAGAAATTTACATGATTTTCTCGAGAAATATCCAAGAAAATGGCTCTAAAGCTCCAAATGTAGAGTCAAATGGCTATGGGTCTGTTTCGCGATTTTATAGATAGAGGGTCACGTTACCCTTAGCTAGAAACCCCTCACGTGCAAGAATACTCCCTATTAGGTCTATATCAAGTAACTTGCATCTCAATTAAAGAGTTGATTATCTCATTTTCAAGTTCAAAGCTTCATTTAGAGTTTAGCACTCTCATTTAGGTTAACGAGTTGTCAAAATTCATATTTGGCCCCACATTGGCTCAAAAAAGAGCAACAAATCGTTAAAATTGTACATTTAATGCTTAACACAATACCCTAAGGGTAATATCGTGACAAAAATGTAATTGTGCGTTTGCCTACTAGGTAATTATGATACTCTAAGTAAACAAATGGCTTTTAGAAGCTTTATTGTCCTATAAATACGGGGGTCTTTTACCCCCCCCCCCCTACATAATTTCACCATTAATGGCATACAGGTATCTCTGCAATGAATACGGCGTGATATAGTGATTATATGATTAAGTTATCATGTTTGTCGATAATTAAATGTGTCATATATGCTATTAACATATAATTTATACAATGTAAACAATGTCAAATCTAAAAATACACGTTTTGGTCATGAAAGCAGACTTTAAATGTAACAATTTTGGGCAAAAACTGGCCAAAAAGTGAGAAAAATTGGGTATTTTGGGTATAGAGTAAAATCTATTTTGTGACATAATTCCAGTTAGGAGTAGAATTTGAATTTTGTGAGTGACACTTTTTCATGATGCTATATGATGATTCCAAAAATGCAAAAAAAATAATTTAGATTTTTGTTAAAGGGAGCACTGTACCAAATCAATGCGCAATTCGTGTAATCCTATAATAGTTCCGGAAAAGCACGAAGACTAGGCTTGTAAATGTGAGGTTTTCGGGCAATTTGTTTCTCCGGGGATGGTATGTTTGTATTTAAATGAACGAATGGGACCTACCCGTTGCACCTACAATGATAAAATACGATATTTTTAATTTATCGACCTAAATAGTGCCCAGGGCGTAAGCACCTGCCTAAATGGTAAACAGGCATGCCAGAAAACGTGAAAAAGTGAGGGCGCTATGTCACTGTCCGGACAGGGGTCAGACCCCCACCCTTTTTATTTTACCCCCACCCTTTTTACAGAGCCACCCTTTTTATTTGGGAATGTTCAACCCCCACCCTTTATACCGAAAAGGGGACATTTTGGATCCCAAGAGCTTTTTAGGGGTCCATCAAATTTGCGTCATGCATGCAATGTATTATTAAGCTAAAATAGTGTAAAGTTGTTAGGAAGTTGATGATATCAAAATACTACCTACTTATGGCACATTTCCATCATCAAAATAAATAATTCTAGGGCACAACAGTAATATTTTGGGTGGTACCAACATAACAAATTAAAAGCTGGCTTTGAAATGTGGCAAAATAGAGCAGAATTTACGATATAATTCATGGGAGACGGGCTGTCCGTACCAAAAGTCCGTCGGAAAATGTTGAAACTTGATTGAAATAATGCGCTGAAATTGGTGGCAAATGTCCTATTTTTTTACAATTTCTTTCAAAATGAATTAAACTACTTTATCTGCATGTGATTTGTTTAACCCCCACCCTTTTTATTTTATCTCCACGCTTTATACAACTACACCCTTTATATGAGAAATATTCTAACCCCCACGCTTTTGTTAATTTTCTGATTTCTGGAGTCCCACGCTGTATAAAGCGTGCCGTCCGGACTATGTATGTGCAGGTCCGTAGCGGAAAATTTAGCTTAATAACCCCTCATGGAACAAGGCTTAAATTAAAGTTGAGATGTTACTGAAAATGGTCATAGGTGACAAGTATGCCATAAATGTAACCGGAGGGTAGAAAAGGTGTCTTGAAATATGGCACTTTTACACGTATTTCAATGAGAAAGATATTTGGTGTGGTGCTCCCATATACTCATTTTACCTGAAGTTTTACAGACTTTTTCATTGATTTGCGAGTAGATTACTTATCACATACTTTTAAGTTGAATACACTTGTTTGTATTGCTGTACCTCAATTAGCTTCAAAGTTTGGTGTCTTGACTACCATACCAACATATACAACATAAGATACTGTACAGGGTGAATCAAAAAGATTGTGCACGATTTGAAACGGCTATTTGACCTTGATGCATACATTGAAGCATAGAATTATTGTTGTCTGTATAAAGCGTTGTTAATTACGGCGTCGTTGTTCTACTTAAAATAATACTATCGTCCGCATTTATGTCAGACAATATAGCACGGGTACGGTCTAAAAACAATACCTTTATTCTCATTCTTAAACAATCATACTTTAGACATTGATCAAAGAAATAAGTACATTTTATTGTCCACATTTGACAACTTTTACCCCTGCTAGGATCGAATAACCCACAAACATTCCATCCAATCACATGCGATGAGTAAACCATGCGTAAGCGTCGCGGCGCCGGCATAAACGCAGGAAAAGCGCTAAAGACGCACTGCAGAAGTGCGCGTTATGGAGCAAACCACGCATTGCGAAGGTCGGACGCACTGTTAAAGCGTATGCCCCACCTCCCCGTGTTAAGTTGTCTCATAGAGATGTCGCCGATTTCTCTGAGAACCAATGAGATTGCTTAAACTTTCTTAGCTGTTTAAGAATCTAGTTTATCCTCCCCAAAAATGAAAGTAATCGACTGAAAAATAAGCAAACTGTGACAAGTTTTGTGAACTGTCCGCATTTTTCGCCATTCCAATGGGATTTACACAGTTAAGACATGAATATTTACAGCAGCATGATGATATGGAATGAGAGTTTACAAGTAAGGCATTGTTGTGCCTGTAATTTATTACATGTTCCTGGTATATTAAATGAGCCAAAGGTGGTAAAACATTGTAGAAATAAATAATACTTCACAAACTAAAAATATTGCACACATGAAATGTTCTGAAGACACTTTGTTTCTTAATAATTGCACTGAAATGTCATTCACATTTGCCTTTAGGTTCACAAATTATACGGTATGAGTTACGGTCTTCTGCTAAAGGTGTTTAAAAACAACAACAATTCCATAGTTCAATGCATGCATCAAGGTCAAATGACTGTTTCAAATCGTGCACATTTTTTTAATATTCACCCTGTATAGGTATGTATGAATTTACCACCATTTTGCAATTAGGAAAAGCACTCTAATTCTTTCTGGCCTATCCAGGTTAGGTAAGAACTTGGCAAAAGAGTCATCTTTTCAGGATTTTAACTAAGTTATTAGTTGTACTTGACGATGAAATCAAATTGGTCATGGTTCAGTGGTTTTAATAAGGATTAAATCCATGCTGAAAGAGAGTCCTATTTGTTTTGATACACCCTGTATGCATGGTGGGAAGGATATATGGGAAGTGTGAGCTCTAATGAACTGCAGCGTCAATGTTGAAAACAAAATCAGAACCAGTGCCAGTAACAAAAGCAATGTTACTGCTAACGTTATGGCTGTAAGTACAGGGACTGACTGCCTGCCAAAATACAGATGCATTATCCAGGCAATCAGCAGAGCTGCCAACCCCTCCCGATTCCGCAGAAGACTTCCTGAAAATGGATTGATATTCCCTTGTTAAAATAAATAAATTGGTTGCCCATAAGTCTTTATAATGTCCCTGATTGTAAGATTGTGGTGTTGGTAGCTCTGAATCAGTTACATCTTGTGCACAGTTATTAACAAGGGGGAGGACAAAGTTAGAATGTCGGATTCTTTTATTCTGTTATTCTTTTATTCCATTAATCCCTCCCAAAATATTGATCCTCCACATAATCAAAGCGAAAAATCTGCAATTCAGCACCCACAAATTGATCAGCTTCCCCCTCCCCCATGGCATAACCCTAACCCCTCATGGTGGTTTGCAGCAATATAGCTTACAGGGAGAAACACGAGACAAATAAGGACGGTGTGTGCCATCCCTGGGAATCGAACCTGGACTGCCGCGGACAGAGTTCAGGCGATTGTGCATCATGCTACGGGTTACGCTCCCAAAATTAGATTTTCGTACTTTAGCGTGATTGCGCAGTGCTTGGATTTAGCAGGGTTAGGGTTAATTCAAAACGACTGGTTTGAATCCTGAGAGTGAATACCTGTAAAATTGATTAAAAATTGTTTCCAAATTGTTGGCATATCCTACATTTTCCATCAAAAGGTATTCTTTCCCCCAATGATTCTTGACTTGCCCCGTAATTTGCCAAATGTATACATATGCAATGGTACTCGCAACACGTACAGAGTTGAATGACCTGAAGAAGATCGTGATCATACCGATATTTGGCCATATCTCTCTTATTAATGCTTTGATATGCCTTTAAGGCCTCCTATCCCCCATAAATTGAGTTCATTCGAAGTCAGAACTATTCTCGTATCAATGTTAATTTCACAATAGTCTTCAATTCACAAAGACCCCAAAGGTGGAAGCTGGTTTTGAGACTCCTTTCGAATTCCTCCACCGGCTGAAGGTGGACTATGGTTAATCTGAATATAACAGATAAAAAAGTGAGTGTTGAAGAACTGTTTGAAAATGATACCTGGTGACATATGGCATTTTCTATAATTGCAAGATGCTAGTGTGCTTATATAGACCTGGTAGCACTTTTTTCGTACATGAGTGAAATCATTGAGGGAAATCAGTTGATTCGTTCACAAATCATTTTATTCAGTGAATTTTGCGTTATTCTGTATTAAGTATGCATTTGACAGCTTGTCTGACGAATGCTAAATTTGCCTTTTGTGACACCCTGTTTTTCGGACGGTCACGCTTTTTGGGGGGAATTGAGAGCATTGTAATTTAAATTAACCCCTTTATCGACCATTCGCCATATGCTGTTGTTAGCCCATGCGTGTCTGTGCGCCGAGGCGACACCACTGTTTGAAGTGTCTATATAAGTCTTGCGTTGCGGGGCTCGTGGGAAATGTTTTTGCCCTGGCTCCCTCTCCCACGTTGTGTTCGTCGTTCCACCATTGTTTTCCTTGCCTATGTTATGTCTACGTCATATTCGTATATCCTGTTAGGCATTCGCTCTTCCATATTAGTAAATGATATAAATTAATGTATAAATGTTACATAAGTTAGGGTGAAATTTGAAGAGTCTGTCGTCGTCACCCATATAAATTGGGTATGTTCTAATAAAACTATTCCAATATGGTCTCAGCCAGTCCTATCCTGTGTTTGTCTTGTGTTTGTCTTATTGGTGTTTTATGGGGCATCTAAGGGCAAAACGGAATAAAGTTTATTTCATTCAACTCATGTACAAAGCTACAATACATTGTCACCCTCTCGTCTAGCAATATGTCCAATCTAGAAGGTGATAATACAAGAAGCTATCGAAGGAAGACATAAACGTGGCAGACCAAAGCTTTGTTGGACTGATGGCATTAAAGGCATATTATGTGATCTTTTCCAGATAGCGCCCTCTATTCATTATTTTTTTTAGAAAGTAGATTTTCTTGCAGATTTACATTTCTGATCATAAATCATACATTCCAAGTTACAGAGTGATACGATTCCTAATTACCTCAAAATCATGGTTTTAGAGTGAATTTAGAGTAAAAATATAAACTGTCGGAGTTATCCGACAGTTTATTTTCACTCTAAAATCATGATTTTGAAGTAATTAAGAATCGTATCGCCCTGTAACTTGGAATGTATGTACGATTTATGATCAGAAATGTAAATCTGCAAGAAAATCTTCTTTAATTTTTTTTTTCGATGTTGAGGGCGTTCCCTGGAAAGATCACATAATATACCTTTAAAGAAGCAACTGGTTTATCTCTTATCTCTGCGCATCGCATGTCACAAAATAGACAACGGTGGCGCTCCATCTCCAATAGGGTCACAAAGAATCAGCCATGATCCATAGAACAACGACGATGACGATGTACAAATAGAAAATTGCGACGTGGTACATAAAACAAGAGGTTTCAATGTCACAAAATAGACAACGGTGGCGCTCCATCTCCAATAGGGTCACAAAGAATCAGCCATGATCCATAGAACAACGACGATGACGATGTACAAATAGAAAATTGCGACGTGGTACATAAAACAAGAGGTTTCAACACATTGGTACATCAATAGTCAAGATACATGACTTTTAGCTAGATATTAAGGATATCAAGTAAACACGATAAAACCGATGCAAATTACTCTACTTAGGACACTATTATTTCAGGATATCAAGTAGCTGACTTTGCCATAATGTACAAAAATAAGATTGCCCGGATCTCGATAGGGCTAGTAAACGTGGACCCATTATCCGAGAGATGTGACATGCATTAATTTCTGTCATTTATAAAAACAAACCACATCTCAGTCAGTCAGTAGCTTTTCAACAACTCAACTTTTGTGCATGACCAAACTGTTAATCCAGAGTAACAAATCTAATTGCCAAAGACAAGCTTGGTTAGAATGAGTTTTGCATTATAAGAGTAAAAGCTATCCACGTTTTTATTAGATATCTCATCGGACTCGTCTAAAAGATGCTTTTTCATTTGATGGCTGCTTCATGATATGAACAATTGAAATAAAATACCCACACATTGCTTTCAACTGTGCCTGACAAATGGACAAAACAGATCTACGCTTTATTGTGACGGACACATTTTCTCAAATCTAGGCTTGCATTCATGAAGTGCTGTTATGTATAGTTTGATCAGTTCCAAATTGGCGAAACCTCCTTACAGAAGCGAATTAATACAGAAGAACACGGGCGCACATGAAGGCAACAGGTATGTGCATCATGCGTGCGTCCGGCCAAAACCATGTGTGTCTGGCCATAATCGCGCAAGTAGGCTTTGATTACTTTTGTTCGCGGAGAGATAAAACCCAAATATTTTTCGCCAATTTGGAACTGATTAAACTATAGTAAATGTGAAGGTAGAAGTTTACCTTTACAAAGGATGTAAAGCATTTGTATTACTTTTGATTTGAATACTTTAACATAGACATTCATATAGTTGTAACATATCGAAAGCAAAATTAGGTAGATTGATTATCCTTTCAGTGCTAAAAGATACGTGTGTAATGGGAGGGTTTTCTAATTTGTGCACTAGAGTTAATTTAATCAGTTCCAAATCGGCAAGAAATATTCAGTTTTTATCTCTATGCGCGCAAAAGTAATCCTAGCGCACATGCACGATTATGGCCACACGCCCATGGTTTTGGTCACACACACGCGACACGCACAGTGTGTTTGTTGCCTTAATGTGCGTCCGCATCCATCTGTATTCATTCGCTGCTGTAATGAGGCTTTGCCAATTTGGAACTGATCAAACTATGGAGATTGTAATTCATTTTCATTAATTATAAATTATCTTCTACCTAGGCTCATATTATAGCATTGTTTAAAACTATACATCTTTTGTTATGACCTACACACCAAAGCACGATGAAATCCTACCATTTCTATTATTATTGATGAGCCAGCCAATATTTCACCATCCCCATGATGTGATGGACCCTCCCATGCAATAATAGACTGTCTGTGTAATAACAAACGATAAAAACATAGTACAATTTCCACCCATGCCGATATCAATATCAATCCAATTCACTTGAATTGGTGGCTTCTGTTACAATAATGTGTGCATGCATGAATTATTCAACCGTTATCGTTTGTATTGCATCCTATATATGTACACAAACAGACGATATCATATAAAATAACACGCACTAACATGGGAATGCCTCGGAGCGGTGTATGGGCAACAGACAGGATAACAATCACAGATTTTGTACAATTTTTTCCTCCTACAAACTATATGAACAAATGTTCAACTTGTGCCTTCAAATTCTCCATCGTGTGTGAAAAGATACAGGGGGCCTTTTTCATTTCCCATTGATTTTGATAAACAAATCTATCACTAGGGTGAAGTCAATAAACAAATCTATCACCCGAAACAATTATTAATTTTATAATGACATTATTTTATTTTAGACTTATGGTGAGGTAAATCTTAATTTCAAACACTTCCGGGAATTGCCAAAATGCAAAATATTATTTGGTGTAGTGCACCCTAGAGTGTGGAGTTTGTCTTTAAATGTTGTTTGTAGTGTTTGTGCAATATTAATACATCTTTGGAGTCCTTTTCTTCATATAAGCAAGCATTTTACTTGAATTTAGGTGTTTGGTCAAATTTGCTATCTACTGAAGATAGCAGCATATTGCTAAAAAATAGTATGCAGAAATTTAGAGTTATTTCATTTGGAGTGCCCAACATTTTTTACTCAAAAAAATCTATGTTAATTGTAGCAAAGACAAGCTATACAACCTATAGGCTAAATGTTTCATTTCTTCATACACCCCCCCCCCCTCCCCCCCCCCCCCCCCCCCCCCCCCCCCCCCACCCCTCCTGCAACAAATCTATCACTAGGCTGAAGTCAATAAACAAATCTATCACCCAAAACATTAATTTTATTTTATATTTTATTGAGTGAGGACTGGTTTTCGAGAACAGTGTTAGAGCTGGTGTTGATATGAACAAACTAACATACACTGTACTGTAGGTAGGTCTATATTATGGATCATTCAAAATGTTTTAAATCTAATCAAACCAAACATATTGATCTGATCTGATCTGACATCAAAACCCAAACAGATCTGGAGGGCTTTTGCTCAAGTAAGACGATAGTATTGTAATCCCAAATGACACAAGTTTGGTAAATATTGAGACACACAAGCAAACCATTGAAACATGAACTTTCAATAAACACAAAGATGACATTGTCATTCAGAGAGATATGCCAGATTTTATGTTCAGTTCCTTCAAAATTGAAAATGAGAACAAAGTTCGGATAAATTATTGTCAATATTTTTGAGATTTCAAATTCCAAGATGTTTAAGCTTTATAATAGTGTGTCCCTTTTTTGACATCGATGCTCTTTTGTCTTCAAAAGTCAATATTTCACATCAGATTTCTGATGTTACCATGATTGCTAACACCTGTATAATCATGTATTGCTAGTCAGTCGGGCGACTTTGTACAGGTTCCATGGTTGCGGCGTCTCATATTTCCCTTATCCCCCATTTATATACAAAGAAACTTCTAAATCCCCCAAACACTATTTATACAAAACTGGAATACGATGACTGTAACTGAATTACAATGTCACTGAACCGTCAATTAAAACATTGTCAAACATTGCATGCATCAAAAGGGGGCAACTATACTCCATCGCCACCACACGAATCCTCGTCTACCACCCTCCGCCCGCGGGTAAACTACAAATTACCACTTGAAGAAGCAATTAAGATAATAGCAACGTAATGGAGATTTAATCACGGCTCTGGAGGGCTTTGAGGAGGTATGACGCTGGTAATGCACTTAACTCCTTGCACTCATGTGGTGGATTCTCTACACCAGGCAATCTGATGATTTCTCTGAAAACTTGATTCCAAGACTTCCCTAATCCAATCCTAGGCCTGTTTATACTCATATTACTACACTTTCCAAATACAGTCAGATCAAAATTCAAATTATTGTTCTCATATGTGATTTTTATCGATGGTATTAGTTGTAGTTTAGACTGAATTTAACTGAGATTTGGATTGGTT
Organism: Ophiura sarsii; assembly: GCA_035610835.1. Lineage (NCBI taxonomy): Eukaryota > Metazoa > Echinodermata > Ophiuroidea > Amphilepidida > Ophiuridae > Ophiura > Ophiura sarsii. The sequence continues at coordinate 110,012,096 of CM069441.1, read as the reverse complement.
AATCATAAGGTTGCAGCCTGGTTATGAGCGGTTAGTTATCAAAGGTGTCAGATTTAAGATTATTTGTTGCTTGTTTTTATGAAGGTAGTGTATTCTAGGGACTGTGTCCCTCCGCAGCAAATCAGCAGACCAGACTATGTCAACAATAGTGCTTTGGAGACCTTCCAATAAAAGTAGAACAATTAGTAGAAAAAGAGAACAAGTTTCATTCATTATCAGTAGCGGACCCAGCATCAACATTTTGGTGGTGGGGGGAGGGGGGACACTTATTTTTGTGATAAGCATGCATCTTTGCATCTTTAGTCTTCAATGTCAAAATTGCCTGAAATTTTAAGCTAATTTGAGGTGATATTGTTAACATTTATATTGTTTTTGGGAAAATGGGTGGGGCTTGATCTGACAGGAGGGAAAGTGGGGGGGGGGGGGGGGGCAAGTGACTGGGGGAATATCTGCCACTGTTCAAATGAATATTAAATTTCAAAGATGCACCGAGTTGTTCTGTACTTTATAAGAAGTTAAATTGTATGTAGGTTTATGTATTACGGGCTTATCATGACTATGTATTTGTGTGCCAACGAGACTCGTCAATGCAGAGCTATTAGGCAGACACCAAGGCACCATTAGGCACATGATCAAATTTAAAACCGCTTGATTATTATTAAACCCTTTAAAGAGGCATCATTTGATTTGTTGTAATATCCTTTTTTTTTTGCTTTTGCTTTATTTTCACACAATAAGAAAAAATGCCTTTGCCTCATGTGATACCATAGGCAGTATCTGATTTAGGGACCTTGCCCTAACTTCACATCTCCCTTCCAAATTAGCAGTCAGATTAGCTAGGGGTCGAAATCTAACCCCTTGGTTGAAAATCATACTGAACAAGGTATAGTTATGAATGGCACATTTTATATGAGCAAGAATACGCTTACATAACTGAAGGTAGTATCGTTCCTGCCCTGGGTTACCAATTCCAATCAAAATATTCACCTTTTAGGGACTGATCACCTTTTATTGCAGAGGTAGAGGAAAAACTGATACACACATCTCACATCATCTGTATCAGAAGGGCAGTCATTCGGAACAGAGAAGCGCATTCATTTCTCTCAAAAACTTGTGTTTTGGACTTTTTTGGAATGCTCTCAGATGTAAAAGTATCTTTTAGCCAGAAGGAAATTTACAACTTTTTGGAATGAAAATAATATATCATTGGTAATAATCTTTGGTTCTGAAGAAATTGGAAAATAAAAATCTTGTTTCAAAATCAACGAATGTACCTTTAAGCCCTACATGTGACAAAATGTAACAAATGCTAGGGACAAAAATGGGTCAAAGGGGCCACAAAGCCAGCTTGAAAATCATAAGAATTTCTTTCGCCATATTTATTAAACCCCGTCTGTACTCGCCACAAGACTGGGGAAGCGCGCCCTTCAGCACCTTCTTTATATGTAGTGTTCTGTAGTAATGAGAAGAGTTAGGGTTAAATGAGCATAATCTCACAGTTTTAGGCTCAATAGCATACCCTTTCTCTCTGATTTTGGCTGTTTGGACATTACGTTCTTCCTTGAGAAAATCTTTTATTTTGCCGAAGATGATATTCATTTGTGACTACAGGTGCCCCCCTCCTTCCCAGGAAAACTAGTTTGATCAGTTCTAAATTGGTGAAGCCTTGTCCTTACAGCAGCGAATAAATACAGAAGAACGCGATGCACATGTAAACAAGAAACGCACTGTGCATCATATGCGCAACACATGTGCGTCCAACAAAAACTGCGTGCGTGCAGCCATAATCCTGCGAGCATGCTTGGACTACTTTTGCGCACGGAGAGATAAAAAATGAGTATTTCTCGCCAATTTGGAGCAGGTTTACATTGTGACTGCATTTAATTGTAAATCCGAGATAGATTCGTAGTTTTCAACATTTTGAATGACCTCATCTTCTAATTGGCCTCTTGAAAAATGAAATTATTGATACACATACCGTTTAACCCTTCATTAACATACAGTGTTGGGTGAACCACATTTATTGAACCCCCCCCCCCCCCCCCCCCCCGCCCCTTTTTACGAAAACTGACCGGCCCTTGTCACCTGCCGTGATATATGCTGCTTCAATTCAATGTTGATCTGCTAAAGTGCAATGGAGCCCGATATAAACACCACAGTGGTTTATACACACTCATTCTCTATTTGTTGCAACTAAATTGTAACCGCAAGAAAAGCGCACGTCTCGTTGATAATGCATTTGCGACTTTTGCCCCTTTTAAGCGCTGTCAAGTCTTACGCTCCATCAGTGTTTAAGGTATATTTTACTCAAGGCTGAAACCTATCTCAAGTCCGTCTTGCCCCATCAGGGTAGTATATTAAATCTTCCCATGCTGCAATAGTATTTTACCGAAGCTGAATTCTACTATATTGATGGGGGACCAGTCTAGATTTGATATTTTTCAATAACAGATATTTTATTCATCAATTTATAATTGCTATTTATTCTCATGTGTAATTGTTCATACAACATTGTCCTGAACCATGATTTCAAAGGCTCCATGTGTGTATACAATAGTGTGTGGTGCGAACCAGTAACCAACGAGTTACATCACCCGATGATTTGACTGAAGGGAATATCTGTGTGGTCAATGGTTTTACACCATCGATTTCTTTAGCTTCCTATGTCTGTAAGGGCTATTTGAATTGATCTAGAGACACGAGACAGAATATTGAGCCATTGTCTATTCAACCTTTTTTAAAAAACATAGCACCCAGACTGTATCTAAGAGACCTTTTTGCGACTCTTTGCAGGGATGTTTTTGCAGACTATTTGCAGTGATGTTGTGAAAACCATTTCATTTTTCTTGATTCCCATTTGGATTTGCTTTCAAATGAGAAAAAATAAAATCAATGTTAGTAATCCAAGGGAGTAATCCCATCACGCAATTATGATCAGTTGAATGCGAATCATTTCCTATCAGCTGATATAGTGGTCGTCTCTCTCCACAGATTGATTTTATAGAGCCACGGGGCACTGTTAGATTTTACTTCGGTATCGATGTAGCTTTGGTGCGACATGTTTTCGAGCATCGTCTTTATCATTTTGACCCCAGTCCACTAAAGGCGGGCAGTATGTAACCCTGTCAATGTAACATATCCCGGATAAACATGTTTTTCGAGCAGCGTCTCTATCATTTTGACTCCAGTCCACTAAAGGCGGGCAGTATGTAACCCTGTCAATGTAACGTATCCCGGATAAACATGTTTTTGAGCAGCGTCTCTACATTTTGACCCCAGTCCACTAAAGGCGGGCAGTAAGTTACCGTGCCAATGTAACTTATCACTGATACACATGCCAACTAAATTATTGGTAGGGTGCTATTTTTGTACTCAAAATATAGACATACCGGTAGTTGAGATATTTCAGTGCAATTCACTTTAATCACTTGGCCAACATTTTCAGATTTTGTTGTTGTTATGATGTTATTTTCAGTATACTGCTAATGAGGGCTACATCACATTGGGAAGGGGACGAACGTGGGGCGAGACAAAATCGGGAGCGGTATGGGAGGGGGCAGGCAAGATGCGAGGCCCACAACAATTTTGCTTTTTAATATCAAAATTGCCTGAAACTTACATAACTTGGTGTGAAACTAAACATTCCAGACCAATATTTCTGCTTTTTATTAGGCAATTTTCATGATTCGGGCACAAATTAGGGTGAGGCTTGAGCCATCCAGGGCAAATAGAAATATTTTCATATGAGGAAAGGGCTACATGTACTTGAGGGTCATTAATAAAAGGGAAGGATCCTAATTAGGATAGAGTGAAATTAATTAGCATTCCTTTTCAGATTCACCTGATTAAGTCATGTAATTTTCACAGGCCAGCACTTACGCATTAAATATAGACACAAATCTGGTTGGTGGAGATATTTTCTTCTGTGAGCGAGACAGAGAGAAAAATAGACTTTTAATATCCCCAGAAATTCATCTCAAGCGGGTAATATTTTCCCTCTCGCTAATGTCACATCTTCATTCCACTGAGTAGTATATTTTCACTCATAAACCCCAGGTACTCGGGGATATATACATATAGTTCAGTTCGTAGCTAGCTGGAGCAAAAAAAAATAGAGCAAGATGCGTACTATGTGGTGTTACGTTGTTCGTCTCGCCTTTCACTTTAGCGAAATCGCCCGACAGGTCGTGTTCGGAACGTTATCCCCTGCGCCGGTGTAAGCGATCGCTGGCTGGGCTACAAGCCATACACACACAGGATTTTGTGTGTGTGTTAGGCTTAAGTTTCCACACATATTGATTGCGCTCATGCTTATTGCACTGATGGGCGAGATTGCAATGATGTGGATGTATACCTTATCAATTGGCCACAAACATGAAAATACAATGTTGATTTTGAGAGTATTTGAAGAACAATTGAATGAAAAGTAGGCGTGTGTATACTTATTTCAATGTACTTCTTGTGACGATTCTTAATGTTTACATGAATACACTTTTAACCATAGAGTATGATATTTGGATGATTACCTGTACTTGTCACATCTGAAAATGGCTGGATTGCAGCAATATGGTGATGATGTTTGGTTGTACCAGTCACCCCGATATTAAATTAGAGAGATTGCTTTTGAGGGTTCTCACCAAAAATACTTTATTTGGCGTAGATTTATTCATAGACCCAACTCATTCTATCTAGTGACATTATTTTGCTTGAGTATGAAAGTGGCCTGTTGACTGGCCCTATCCATTAATTTGGTCTTACCGTCAAGACACCAGCGTCTCTCGCTCGCTTTGACACTGGAATGGGGCGATCAGTGGTTTTATGAATAGTATTGTGCCAGTTATTTTGAGTACACTTTTTCACCTTAATCCTAACTCCCTGGGCGTGTTTTTGTGAACTAAACTATCAGGTGAGAAAAACTAGTCAAATTTCAGGGGGAAATCAGTCTCTGCATGCACCGTGGATCGAACCCATGTCGCGTGCGTGCAAGTCTGCTGCTTCACTGACTGAGCTACACGGGTGAAGTTCAAAAAGCTTAAGTTTTTTTCACAAGTTGAACTCCGTGCTGAGCGAGGTACATGATTGATGGGGCCGCCGCGCCGCGCAGTACAAGATAGTAGCACTGTCATGTTTTGTAGGTTCCAGGAAGGTTAGGGTTAAGCCAGACTTTGCCAGTATCATATAGGCATCCATCCACGAGGGGCTTCAAGGTCTTTTATAGAGTGGATTCCTGTAGGCATGGATTGTGTACTTTTTGTCACCCATATTTTGTCACTATTTCTATTGCCTTATACTCTGTGTGCCCATTTTAACAGAAACTATGTGATATTTCAGTCAAAAGTGGTGGCTACAATTAAGTCATACCTTGGAATGCCAGCCACTTGTTTATAGGTTTCTGTTGGAGTCGGGTCACACCTTCACCACGCATAGTTTACTTAAAAAGCTGACAAAAGGTAAAAGCTGGCTCTAGTATTACCCAACACACTCAGGAAACTATCCTCTGCTGTAAATAAGTTACGGGATAGCATTTCTAAATCTATTGACTTGTAAAATGGAATGAAGGATTCGATGTCATCCATCATGTCTGAATCCATTAAGCAGATAAGTTACTGGTTAGGTAAATACATGTATGAAATACATAACTTAATCTTGCGGTGTATGCAATGTATATATGCACACACGTAGGGAGATTGTCGTTCACGGTCGGTCCGTTTTCTTCCATTAATATTACACAACAGATGGGGATGTTGAGTGATGGCTTACAAGAACTAACTTGCCTGGATGGAATTATAAATGATAATGGTGCAAGAACCCTTATCAAAAAAATCCACAAAGTATGATAAATAAAGTATAGTTTAGAAAGTAAGTATTGCAAAGGCTTTAACCATCCATCTGATTAGAAATTAAAATCCTTCGTGAACCAAAACAAATATTATAAAAACAAGACCAGCTGCAAACGAGAACAGGCTCCTTCTTTGATATTTTCGTGCAAACTTTTCAAGGTAAAAAGTAAAGGTAAAAGAGTACCTTTTTGGGTGATTTCGCCAATCTATAATTAGCCAAATTTATTGTGGAAAGCAACTTTTCACAAATAAGGTTCCTGAAAGTTTGGCAAGTGGTGTGGGATCAGGGTGTCATTACTTTGAAGAATTGTCCATTACAGATACTGTATAAGTGGAAATGTTCGCGCTACATTTATTTTGCACTTTTTGCGCTAAAATTAGCAAGCATGGAAATAAAAGTGCACAAATAAAGTATTTTTTGTATGTAGGACTGTAAGGAAGCTCAAAATCACAAAAAATAAAAACAAATAAAATTGTCAAAATGTGCAAATTGCGAAAAAATGTCCACTTTTACAGTATGTGTTTTGGGCTCTTTGAAGAGGATTAAGATTTGTTGATCCCATTTGACTATTGTGTTCCGCTTGAGCAGTGAACATAATCACAACAGTCATTATTCCATTCATGATTTAAAAGAGGAATTGGAGTGGAAATCACTTCAATTTGGCACAATTTCTAAACTTATTACAAAAAGACCGTTGTTATTACCACTGTTCATTTGCCATTTGTGTTAACAATACCACATTGGGCGCAACTGCATAATGCGACATACATTATGGACTAGATACAAATCTTGCTGAAATAGTGTTGTTACGCTTTATTTCGAGGTGGACTTGATTTAAGTCAAGCACATTGTGTTTGTCTATTTTCTGCAGGCAATCCCGGGAGGCAGTTACGCCCTCAGGGTGGCTTAACTTGTTTACCCTAAGGGAAATAAACCTAGATATTATTTTATTCTTTCTTGAATACAAATATTGAAGGTATAATAGTACGGTATTTTACTCAGATTGCAGTTGGTGATAAAGGATTATCCATGTATGGGTATTTGGGTTTGTATGCAGGTGAATTATCTTTTTTCCAGGCTCTTTCTTGCGTGATATGTTGAAATGGGCAAGAAATGTCTGAAATGAAGATATCTGTTTGTATAATGTAGTAAGATCATTTAAAATTAAATGAAACATGTACAGTGATAATGTGATCAATGCAACACACTCAGTGTAATCTGATTAAATGCTATCTACTGAAGATAGCAAATGCTATCTACTGAATATAGCAAATGCTATCTACTGAATATAGCGAATGCATCTCGCTATTTACTGAAGATAGCAAATGCTATCTACTGAAGATAGCAAATGCTATCTACTGAATATAGCGAATGCTATCTACTAAAGATAGCAACTCCTATATACTGAAGATAGCAAATGCTATCTACTGAATATAGCGAATGTTATATACGTCATTCATATATTCTTGTTCATTGATTGGTTAAAAGTGGGTCACATGATCAAAAATAAACACGCTATTTTGCCAAAAGTACTATTTACGGCTCCCAAAAGTACTATTTACGGCTCCCAAAAGTACTATTTACGTCTCCCAAGAAGACTATTTACGGCGCACCAGTGCGCAGTTAGTTTTACGCGGCGTTGTACTCCGCGTGACGCGAGAGGGCGCACAATTTGCTTCCACGGGCGCAGCGTGACGATCGTTCGATGCACTGCCTTTGAATTGAACTTTTTAAACTTTTTAACTGATGAAGATTTGAACTTACCAGATGATTTTTCAATTTGAACTTTATGGAACTAGAAATATATGAATGACGTATATAAAACAAATATATACTGCCTTTATTCGAGTCTCTGGATTAAAACTATGGTCCCTCGGTGACTGCAATAGTGCTATTTTGCTTCGGGGCTGCGCCCCTCAGCAAAATAGCACTATGCAGTCACCTCGGGTCCATAGTTTTAACCAGAGTCTCTCATGGCAGTATATATTTGTATACTATCTACTGAATATAGCGAATGCTATCTACTGAATATAGCAAATGCTATCTAGTGAAGATAGCAAATGCTATCTACTGGAGATAGAAAATACTATCTAGCGAAGATAGCCAATGTTATCTACTGAAGATAGCAAATGCTATCTAATAAAGATAGCAAATGCTATCTACTGAAGATAGCAAATGCTATCTAGTGAAGATAGCAAATGCTATCTACTGGAGATAGCACATGCTATCTACTGAAGACAGCAAAAAATGATATGAGTTCAGGGACTTCAGCCAAGAAACTTGACAAGAATAACTTTAAAATACATATGTTATTATACTTGTTTTGACCTGAAGATGTGTACATGAAAATACATTAAGCCTATTAGACATGAAAGCTTGACTTTGATTGCACTTGGGTCTAGAAAAAAAGAGCACTCTCAACAAACAAAGTCATAACAATTTTCTTTTTCAGCGTGCGCGGAGGAAAAAACCTTCAAAAGTACACCCATGATAAAATATTCACAGAAATTGAAGTGATTAAGCCCAAAATTGCAAAAGAAAAGCTGGCCATCATTAAATCCCCATGGCAACGTGGAGTTTTAGACAAACTGATTAACTTCCTTTATACATGTAAATTATGCTCATCACATTTTAGGACACCCTGTATACATATTTTTAACTTGATTAGAACCATTCCCTTGATGTTCACGCATATGTGTATATTTGTCGGACTAAAAGCGTTTTCATGTTTCAGCTGTATGGCTATAAACACACGCTGTTTTTATATACTAACATTGAAGATTGAAAATTCCCAATAACTAGGTCAATCGAACACCGTTGGCCTATTTGATTTTGAGGGTTAAAAATTACTATTTTGAAGAAAAAAAGATGATAAAAATAAAAATAAAAGAATTATTCTGAATTAAATTTTGTAGTGATGTGATGTTGAAAAAATGAAAATATATCCATGTGTGCCATCACTTTTTTGTGAAGAAATAGATTCATGTATTTACCCGAGAGGTAAAATTTACCAAGCAATTTGGAAAGTAATTTGAAAATTCCATTTTTTGGTCTTGTGGACCTGATTTCATGCAAATTTTGTTTTGGCAAATGGACCTCGGTTAGGGTCGGTCGGGCATTTTTTATTGTTGTTTTTTACAAAAGTTTTGGATTTTTGGGGGGAATTTCCAACAATTTCAGAAATGTCCACACACACAAAAAATCAAACATATCAACAACAAAAATTCGAATTTTATTTTTAATCAAACATTTTCAAAATGTCCCCAAAATTGAAAATGGGGAAAAAATGGGGTCCTTCGGGTTTCGTAGAACAGGTTTTTTTCTTCTTCTTGTGGCCTTATGGGGTTTTTTTTTCAACAAAACTAATAAAATGCAAAAGAAATTGTGTCAGTCGGGCTGGTAGAGCAGGTTTTGTTGTGACCTTATGGGGGGGGGGGGGGGGGGGGGGGTTAACCAAATTAATTCTCATGCAGAGGTGAATTTTATGACAGGCAACCCACCATTACAATATGACCGGTCATGGTTTGACTGGGAATACACCTAATGCATATCTAACCAATACAGGAATAGGTACTCCAATGAATATAATAGAATTACTAGTCATATATTCATAGACATCTTCCTCCATCCATCCACGTTTCCACACATAACATAAAAAAGCTGACACGCTAGAGTGTCAGTAGTTTGATGTCTTGACAATGGCGGTAAGGTAAGGGGGCAAAGATGAAAAACAGCCGACATCATCATTGGATTAATCATGTCCCAACATCAAATTATATTTCAATATAATCAGATTTTCTTGACATTTGGTTTTTTGGATGAAGATTCTGCTGTATGCTCTGTTTTCCGTTTCTGTGGTTTACATTGGAATATTTTACAAAGTTGCCTATAAGTAAGTCACTAAAAGTGGCACTTGGAATAGACGTCATGTCGAGGGTCCTGGTAAAATGCCTGTGACAAATAATTATATAGTATGCGTTGAACGTTTCCTATCAAATGAATTTAAGCAATACATTTATAAACTATTTGGACATTGAACATATGAACATTGCTTGTGTTGCATTGAGGCAGATCCTGCTATATATTTTTTCTGATTATGGCAATGTCAGTCATTTTGTAGCATTTCAATCAAATTCATGTATTTTATCTTGAAAATCATAAGTAAAGTTAACCCGCTAAAGTAAGCCTTATCAATCCAATTTTACAAAAAGGTCAGTTTTCATTTGATTAAAAATGGACTTGTTGTTGTGGAATAAAATAGACCAGCTTTCTGAAAGGACTTCTATTTGTCATCCATCTAACAATGAAAGTCCCAATGTAAAATAACATAGTTGCCATGGCAATAATGGACGCATTTCCTGTCTGATTTTGTGATGCTTGACCATCACTTTGACCTATTTGCAAGCATGTATGATTTCTAAATAAGATGAAAATGACTTGGATGTGGATGAAGTCGGCCAGGCAGATAATAGTCAATATGGTCAATGGTGATGAAATACCTAAGGAGGTATGGAGGTGTTGGGAGAAGGAGGATGGTGCTCAGTCAGTAACAAGTTTCAGGAATGTGTCATTAAGTAACGGTAAATGACCTCCTCTTCAAACATTTTTTTGTTCATCAATTGGTCTTATTTTACCAAATTTCACAATTTCATTTACAAAATTTGGCGACAGTTTGGGATATTTTCTCTAGATCCTGACTTGCAGATACAAATGATTTTTCATAGATCCATTTTTCTCCAAATAATGGTAAATGATTACATTCATAGTCAATTGCCAGTTGGATGGCTACCAAAACCACATAAAATGTTGACAATGCCTTGTGGTAAGGGGACAGCAAACATTCATGGAATCAGATTTGATGATAGTGGTGGAACATGGGTGGTAGTGGGGGTACAGGCCTGGAAATAACACCTGCCCGCCTGCCCATAGCTGGTAACTTTTGCGTCGGGTGGGTGAAGATGCAAAAGTACTTACCCAACTGGAGGGTAACATTTTTCGAACTCACAGTGTATAAGTGTGTTACACTGACTGGTGGAATTTCTATTGGGCAGGCAGCCCGACTGGCTAATTGGAGAAAAAAAATGAAATTCCAGCCTGGTCAGATAGCCCTATTGGCAATTTCTTCTAAGAAAAGCTCAGTGGCTCCGCTTGTAGTCATCATTGAATAACCGCAAATCTAGACTTAAGACCATCATGGGAGTTGTCAAGTTCTGTATTAGGTTTTGCAATGTAATCAATCGCAGCGTGAAGTATATCAAACGCACCATGGCTATATCTGCCCCAAAATCTCCCAGGCCATCTACCACCAGGCCATCTTAGAAGCCCAAATTTAGCATCTTACCTAAATTGGGGCTACATTTTGTCCCTTATTGTCCACGTAAGTCAATTATTGGTTCACCTTTTTGCTTTAAATCAAACTAAATGTGCCGATATATTTGGAATATCTACAATGTTGATGTTTGACTATTATTTAAAGAGTTCACGGTATGTGTCCTATATATATCAGTTATATTCAACATGTGATTATTAGGTGTGATTGAAGCATGTTAGCGGGGATAAATCTCATTAGATGACAAATGCTAATATTTATATAGGCCAGGCGAGAGTGATTAATTGAATGGTGAAGTGTATGGAAGATGTAAGCTAATAGTTGCCTCGTATGCATTTCTTTGTAATATCGGAACATCTCTTTTCAAAGGAATTTTATTTAGACTATGAACACATTTTGCTGGAATATTTTTGAGAAAGATGTCTTTATTTTTCAAAAGCTTTTACATTAAATAAACATTTGGTATATATCTATATCAGTTATAATAAGTCATTAAGAATGGAATAATTGTGAGAGCTAATGTTTGCACTGTTATAAATGGCAAATATTTCATGATTCTTTCATTAGATTTCAAAATGTGACAATAAAAGTTAAAAGCAAATTATAAAAACAGTTGTTTTTCATGGTCTTAATCAAATGGATAAGATGTCAAACCGGTTGATGTGGTGATTTGTCAGATTTCCAGAAAAGTTTGATTTAGATTTTGATCTGTATCTATTTCAACAAAGAGCTGCATATGTATGAAATTGAATTCAGATATACTCAAATTTTGGATTGTAATGTAGATCTATATTCTATGTCAGACCAAGTACTTTGGAAACTGGGGAAGGTGGGAGGGGGGAGCAGTCAAATATCAAGCTGTAAAAGCAAACATGACCAACAATATTCCAGACTCACCCAAACGTATATTTCCTTTGAAGCCCAAATTTGCCATAAAATGAAGATTTTGAGTGTTTTTCCCTCCAATTCCTGTTGCCACCCCGCGTCTAAAATTGAGAATTACACAATATTTTATTATTTTATTTTTATTTAGGATTTTCACCTTTAAAATGACTTTCAATAAACTTCATTTGATACTTTCTGACTTAAATCATATCAGCTATGATGATGTACATGTATAAGCATACTTGGGTATCAAATTAACCATACTTGGAAAATAATTAAATGCAGAGTCCTCGATATAAGGGGTTGAAATTGGTTGCGACCACTTGTTTAAAATAAATTAAATAAAGATAATTAATAATTAATAATTAAAAGTTACCTCGTCCCTTTTTTTAAACCTGCAACAGGAAACTCAAAATCAATTGTGAATGGCCTGAACAAGTAAAATATCGATTTTTAAAACAGTTACCCTTATTCATCTTGAAAATGGTCGATTTTGAACGGGAAACATGCATACTTACAGTGTAATAGTGTTCCCTCCCCTCCCCCGGGGTATGAAAGCTAGTTACATTGACATTAACATAATTGCGCAAAGCTTTCTGGCAATCAGACTGGACATTTCAAGTTAGGTACAGATATTTATCTTGTGCCGAAGCTAATGCTGTATAAAATCACACGTGGCAACCATAGCACTTCCCTACACCGCATTCCTTCCCTACACCGCATTCCTGTATTGTATCAACAGAATTATCCGTCACACAAAATGTATCCAATTTAGATCCGTGGATATGGATGCATGTCCAGTGTTGCTAATGAATGAATGACCCAGAAATGGTAACTTGGGATTTGCGTGGCGCATTCTTTGCATTTATTTAGCTAACATTGGCTTTGAAGTATAGGGTGGCTCAAGTCTTGGATGTAATGAAAGTTGACCATGTGTACTCTTATGATAGATAGGCAGTGGCGTGTCCAAAAGGGAAGCGAGGATATGAGGTTTTTCCAGGTATGGGTTGTAGATGGTACACAATATTTTGCGGTATTTATAGCATTTAAAGTCCTGTGAGTGAAATTTCTTAATTAGTTGAGCTCCAGACACATCAACTGTAAGATTATATGCAATGTGATAAAACAGTCCATGAGGAGAAAGGTTTCAGTAATCTGTTCTTTTGGTAATCGGCATGAAAAGTTAATAAGGTTTCACCCTATCCCCTAATACATTCCAATAGAATAAAGGCTGGTCATAGATCGCGGTCAGATGTCAATTAAGATGAAGTATTCACCAGTTATCCATTATGTATTCACCACCAGTTATCCATTATTTATGTACATCTTTCCATGTTTTATATTTTTTCAGGATTACTCGTCAAATATCCCAACTTTTTTGGCAACTCGTACATGGAATTCCCCGCTCTAGAGGGCGTCTATCATTCGTTCGATGTCGGGATAGACTTCAAGCCCCGGGAATCAAATGGTCTGCTAGTCTTCAGCAGTGAGAATGAGGATGGATCGGGGGATTTTGTGGCTGTAACGCTCATCAATGGACAAGTACATTTCAGGTAGGTGTAAATATATCTCATTGAAACGAATGGGAAAAGGAAATTGTCACCATCTTCACTTGTAATGCATGTACCTTGTCGTCGTCGTTCTATGAATCATGGTTGATTCCTTATGACCCTATTGATGATGGAGTGCCATCCTTGTCTATTTTGTGACATACGATGTGCAGAGATAAGAGACAAACCTGTTGCTGCCTTAATGCCATCAGTCCAGCAGAGTTTTGGTCTGCCACGTTTACGAGTTCCTTCGACTGCACCTTGAGTTATCACCTTTTCTAGGTTGTCACCTTCTATTCTAGCAATGTGTCCAAAGAATTGCAGTTGTTGCGCATGATCTTATTACACAGAGAAGTTAGGTCCCCAATCTGGCTTCTGACAAATTCATTAGTCTTATGCTTTTTTCATGATATTCCTAACATCTTGCGCCAACACCACATTTCGAAAGCTAATATTTTCTTTGAATCCGCAATTCCCACAAACCAGGTTTCAGCTCCATATGTAGCAACCGGAAAGATTAATGCCTTCCTAAAGGCCCTGTCACACCATAACGTATCGCCTCAACGTATGCGAAATATCGAAAAATACGTTGGTGTACGTTGGTGTACGCTGATATAAGTTAGGGGTACGTTGGGGATACATCGTTTACGTTAAGAGCAAGCTGTGATACGCTGTGACAATTTGGAACACGTCGAGCCCGCGAAAAGATATTGAGCATGCTCAAAATTTCTCGACGTACTCAACGTGTGCTTAATACGTTCTGAATAAGTTCCCGGTAAGTTTGTGGTACGTTAAATATACGTTGACATACGCTGACATACGTTAGTGGTACGTTACTCGTACGTTACTCGTAAGTTGGTATACGTTGATGAACGTAGGCTGACGGGGAAACGTACAGCCAACGTAGTGATAACGAGTTGATAACGTATATGTGCCGTATGTCTAACGTATGCCTGACGTATTTCCAACGAGTTTGGACGTATTCTCACGTATTCACCTTATGCCGGGCGATCGTGTAAGGCCCTGTCACGTATCCATAGCGTATTGAACGTATACATAGCGTATGACTAACGTATTGATAGCGTATCACTAACTTATAACATACTTATGACAGCGTATCACAGCGTATGACTAACGTATGCTTAACGTATACTTATCGTAGCGTAGCGTATTCGTAGCGTATGATGATGGGTTGATGTGTTCAGCACGACAGACCATGAAGAAGTGAGGATGAGATACTCAAGGGACCCATTTATATACTCAAACCCTCCATAAGTTCCCAAAACGCCGAATGTTCGCTAGCTGTATGGTACATACGCTAGCTGTACGGTAGCCCTGTCACACCATGGCGTATCGCCTGAACGTATGACAACGTATGCGAAATATCGAAAAATACGTTGGCGTGCGTTGGTGTACGCTGATACAAGTTAGGGGTAAGTTGGGGATACATCGTTTACGTTAAGAGCACGCTGTGATACGTTGTGAAAATTTGGAACACGTCGAGCCCGCGAAAAATTATTGAGCATGTTCAAAATTTCTCGACGTACTCAACGTGTGCTTAACTTACGTTCTGCATAAGTTCCCGATAGGTTCGTGGTACGTTAGACATACGTTTACAAACACTGACATACGTTAGACATACGTTGACATACGCTGACATACGTTAGAGGTACGTTACTCGTCATAAGTTATAGGTTGGACCTATAGATTTACCCTTCTAGATATTTTGATAGTTATCATCTAAGCTGCGTTTACTTGAACTGGCAACACTTGTCCCGCCGTGTACGAAACTCAATTTCTGCAGCGGCATAAGTCACGTGTTCGGTGTACGCCGAGGATACGCTGAGGATACGTCGAACACGGCAGACATACGCTACGAATACGTTGGTATACGCTCGCCGATTGCATACGCTGTCATACGCTGTCATAAGTTTGTTATAAGTTAGTGATACGCTATCAATACGTTAGCCATACGCTATGTATACGTTTAATACGCTATGGATACGTCCATTCCATCGCCGATGTCGACTTTTCCTACGCAATTCGTTGGGAAGTTGGACGTTCTTGGACTCTGACAATTTTCTAGCTATTTTTTTAATACGTCGGCATACGTTCAGGCCACGTTCAGGCCATACGCTATGGTGTGACAGGGCCTTAAGGTACATAAAATATTGTACTTTCGGATCACGTCAAGACACTTTAGACTGCCGTTTGATTGGCTGTATCGTTTATTCTACCGGCACACCTACGACAAGTACTTTTGCTTGGTGTAGCAATTTCAAAAAATACATACAAACGCCTGTTTTGCTTTTCCATACAACTAAAAGTTGCGAGTTTTACGTAAAATTCATGAAAATTTGTGTTAATTTTTGTCCCGGGAATCGTTTGAAAGAGGTAAAAAGGCACATTTACAATTTATGAATGTTAAATATGTTTTACCTGACGCATGTTTGGCATTTTTTACGTTTAAATGACCAAAAATCTTGGTAAAAAGAAGCATAAGCATTTGGTATTAACAATATAAGGTGTGTATGCTGCTTTAATTGCAAATTGTAATGCATGACTCTGTGACGAACGAATGGTTAGAGTTGATCGGGTTTATTATACAGCATATGCATGTTAAAGGGACACAATGTCATGTTGAATTTTTTTTAATTTTAATTAATTTACTTCAGAATTCATGATGAACATTAAAAATTGCCATTACTGTTGTTTCTACTAAAAAAAACCCTGGCAAAACTTGAATAAAACAATGTTTTAAATATGTTGGAATACCAACCCTAACCATGTTAAATGCTGGTTGCGGCTCTACCAGCATTTTTGAATCAACGTTTTGTTGTACAAAGAGGGCTGATTTTTCTTAATCCTTATAGGTATAAGTTCATAAATGTAATACAATTGTAAAAATATACAAATCCCAGTTTTTATCATACATTTTTGTAATTGAGGGCGCTGCCTCCACCACATCTCTTAATGCCCCTTTAAGGGTTGAAAGGGACACTACTTATGACACAAAGTTAAGATGCCTAGTACATAAAATATTGTTCACTGTAGCACCTTTGTCTGTCCTGGTTCTGCCTCTGTTTTGAATAACTGAAATCTTTACAACACCAAAATGTCAAATGTTGTATATTGTGACGAAGTAAGAACAATAAACCGATTGAATTTAAATATTTGGTGTGTCACCTGTTTGAAATCTATAAAAGCGCTTTGACTTTTATAGTTTAGGTAGTGCTTGTGTGTTTCATTACTATTACGTGAATAACATCATTTACCAAATGTTAAGTCATACTTTTTCACCAAAGAAGATTTTAATGTCACACCCACAATGCATTGCACCTCAAGATTTCCCCCCATGATGCATTTGGATTTTCCCTTATCGATACTTGTATCAATACGATCGATATATCAGTGACCTTTGTACCCCGAGATCAATATCATGGCTTTCTGTCAAGCATGACACGTATCGGAAAATCGATGGTTTCCCTGTCTTTTTGTTTTTCCAATAATGGTGAGTAAGTTGTTTACTAGTCAAGCTCTTAGGTTTGAGAAATAAGAAAAAGTAACACTGAGAACTTATTTATTTATAGATGTAAACGAAAATCTAAGAGCTCTTTCGATGATGGCGCTATGAAGCCATGATTTTGTGCATATGTCTATGGGAACCGAGATGAATCTGGGACCAGATTTACAGCATTTTGCAAAAGTGCAATGCATTGTGGTGCTGTCTTTAAGATCTTCTTTGCTTTTTCACCACACTATTTCTGTTTCACATTTCCGCATCTTTCTGCCAAACGTTACACAATCTATTGGTTGTCCCACCAAATCATTCCTATACAGCCGTCGGCCTCCATATACTTAATTTGATTTGAATGCACCAGATATGTTTTAAGTTCCTTATCTGCTAACAGATTTCTCACATTACTTGGGTAAGTTACATGTAGGACAGCCAGTTGGCACAGTTGGCGAGGCAGAAGGATCAGTCCAGTTAACGCTACCTTTAAAGGGGCAATATTTATATTGGCTTGATGAAATGTTAATCTTTAAAGGCACATGGTGCGAATTTGCTTGGAATAGACTCCATATGCTAGGGACAGAGATTTTGCTTGTTGGAGCGAAAGGTGCTTTTTAGGTAAAAGGTGCCTTTTTTCAACAACAAAAATGCCATATCCGTTAAAAAGAAATCCAAAAGCGCGGCTATATTGAGTATTTCCATGTTGACATGTTTCTTTTTTCATTTTTCATTAAAAAAAAGTGTTCTTTCTTTTGTTGGTTCTTTTGTGCTTGCGCATTTTCCCTGTCCTTTAATATGGGCTATTTGTTTGATGCCATGGAAAACATATCAGTTCTGTTATTTGCATTCACGTATGTTAAAATGACTAGTTGATGATTTGAAAAATGGGAAGTTTAGAGATAGACAGACAATTTTGGCTAATTTCTGCCAAATGTATCAACAAAATTCTTCAGAGAGTATATTTTTTCACAGTCCTTGAGAATTCCTGACTTTTAGCATTTTCTTGTTTCAGCTTAACTTAATTTGATAATTTAGCTACATTATCAGTCTACTCCCTTTATGACGTGGCACCCCCTGATTCTCTAATCTCTATACAAACAAATAGGCCTATCCCTTTCATTCAGACATATGGGTGCTGAGGAACAGTTGTCAATGCTGGAATCAGATAGCAATATTTTGATTAAAGTTTTGAGGACTCCCTGTTGCCTTTAGTTTCAACAACTGTCAAATAGGTTTGAAGATAAACTGAAAGTGAAAGCAAGATATGTTTGCCCTTTAGAAAAGGGGCAGTCTGTGGTTAAAGGGCCAAAGAAAACAGTAAAGATTGAGTATACCTATGAATGATAATGACATCTAACTATTGATGAGAAAGGATTTGGTGTTAAAACTGAAGATTGTTTTTATCAAGCTGCAGCTGTGAATAAATTAGATTTCTGCATTTCTTATAATTATAGTGTCTCTTATTGGTCACTTTCTTGCTAATATCATTTTTAAGTAACCAATCAAATCACTTTTATATTATATTTATTTACCCAAGGCAAGTCAATTATCGTAGAACATTTCCAGCAGGAAATGTATTCCACTTTATAAGCAATTTTAAATAAGCTGTGTAGTTCAATTGGGGGTTATTATAATGTTTAGGGCCTATAGGAAAAATACCAAAGTTTCCTGCATACCAAGTTTACATAGATATTATAGTGGTGGTTTTTTACGAGTTTTCAAAAATTATGGTACAAAGAAGAGAGAATATTTGACATATATCTTAATTATTTAACCCTAACAACCCTGGTTTAGGGGTTTCAGGCTCGGTTGATTACGTCATCGAAAACCGTTAGCTGAAGCCCTTGGAGATGGACTTAGGAGCGGCATTTTCGAAGAAAAAAACACCAACTAAATTGCCAGGAATCGATCAAGGGACCCGTCAGAGTCCAGCCCTGTGTCCCACCCACTAAGCCACGGCCCTCAGCTACTCATTCGCGCTCACTGTATAGGCTCGGTTGATTACGTCATCAAAAACCATTGGCACAGGCACTTGGGGAAGGACTTAGGAGAAGCATTTTTTAGCACCCAGGGCGGTTAGGGTTTAAAAAAACACCTTCAGAATGCAAAATCTAAAGACTTGAATTATTATATTATCTCACATGATGAATTTTGAAATTTCACCACATTTCAAAAATAAATGGGGGCAATGGCAAACAACCCAATTATTTTTTTGTCTAAAGGAAAAAAACCAAACATTGAAAATGGATGGATGACATGTTTACCCTTTGGAGATTATTCGATATTCCAGTTGCCATGGTTACTGTATCAAGCTGGGAGGCATACATTTAACCAACAACGATTTCAATAAATTCATTGGGCAGGTTTCGATGTCACTTGAGTTCATGCCTGAGTTGATACCAATCTGTTGTCATTGGTGGTTTGGCTTTTGGTTTATACTGGTAAATAACCACAATATGTTGTTTGTCTTGGTCAGTCACATTGAGCAATAAAAACCCTTTAAAGGGGAAGTGCTAGTACAAATGAAAGACTTTGATATTTTTTAGGAAAGCATTTGGTAGAATAATGACATGTAATTGGGTAATCAGTATTGGCACAAGAGCAGGCAGTGAACGTATTGGCAAATTTGGGCATGATATCAAGTAATGAATATGAAGACAAATTTGCAGTAGTTGTCCGTACTGTATATATGTGAAAATCAGACACAATTAGGCAAGATATCAACATTGAGCTTGTATTTCATTATTGTAGTAGAGATCTTCCGCTTAACAATGGTACTCTTTTTTTAAGCGGAGTTATATAATTTTTCAGTTATAGTCTTTATGAAAACTCCAAACTGAGATATCATCCTTTAAAGATGTACTTATAATGTACTAACGATGTACTTTTATTTTTATTTTTTTATTTTTTTATTTTTTGGTTTGAATTTTTAATCTGAAACTTTCACATTAATGTTATAAACACTCTGAAAATTAATTATTTACAAGAATCACCTCCAATTAGGGTTTGGGCTATTACTCAGTTTGGAGCTCTGCCCAATTCGTGAATTAAAAAGAAATTTGGAAGAAATGAAACAATCATTTGATCTTGTTGTGTGCATTCATTGGCGGCGTAGCTACAGATAACCCACCAAGAGTCATTCGGGGGGGGGGGGGGGGGGGGGGGGGGGGGGGGGGGGGGGGGGGGGGGGGGGGGTGCAATTAACAATTCAGGGGAGTTAAAGGGTTTTATATATATACTTATCTCCAATTTCATGGCGTTTCTCGTCGTGGGGAATCAATACCAATCCTAATCACCTGCAGCAGAGGCTTTGTCCCAGGACCTACCGGGCCGGGGCCCTTATGTAATGTGGGCCCTGGACCCCACGCCACTCTCGTGCCCCCGGGATGACAAGCCTCCTGGCTACGCCCATATGTCGCAAACAATTGACTTCAAAACTCATAAAACGACCGCCAATTTTGTATTTATTTCATTAAGCCTACCAAAGAATGGAAATTAACTACCCAGTATGATTTGTTTGTGCAGTTATAAACGATATCTCCATCTTTGGCAAACACGAGAGTAAACATTTTAGAACCACCCTCTCCATAGGCTTTATTGGTATAAGTGTTGTAAAAATCAACACAGATTGTCAGAGGTATATTTGCTCAATAGTGAATTAAAAAGTACAATAGTTTTTAAACGGTTTTCGTTGAATAACAAAATAACAGATATAAGGGACACTTTCTATGCGGCTAGTTTTACCAGAGTGATATTACCTATTACACCTCCCTGGTTTTGCCATATAAAAAAGATTTTGCAAAAACCTTTTCTAAACTTTCAAAGTCTTATCTCCAGAATAACTGACCTAATACTAGACGTGCTTGTACTTATGTTAATTAATTTCTCATGATGATTCGAAATATATGATGATGAAAGCCAATAAATTAAATACGTTTGTGAAACATTTTGCGTGTGCATAACCGCTCGCATGGACAGCGTTAATCTATTCTATATTTGCCTACAATTCTCAGTTTGCTTCCCCCTCCATTTCTTTACATTGCCACAAGCTAGTGGATATTTATCGCTTTGTTTACCTATCGGAGTAAATATACTTTACACAGGCTAGGCAAACAACTGCGGACATCATCTCAAAATTTCACCCCGGGCGCTAAACAACTGAACACATCTCTCGTCCAATCAAAGCCATGGACATAGATGGATTAGGCGGCGCTTGTAAGTGACCCTGATGCAATACACATAGCATCCAAGCGTCACACTTCTCGATCAACCAATATACCCGTATGAGAGTGTCATTTGGCTGGACCCGTTCGATAATTATACCGATTTGGTCACGGTTTCCTGAACCAAGTGACTCGAAGTCATCGCGTACTTGGAATATTGATTTTGAATTCAGGCTATAAGAGCTAGCTATCGTGATAGCTAGCACAAAAAGACTTTGATTTGAGTTACACTAGCGAAATATATGTACAATGTGCACAAAAAGTTATGACCGTAGCATGGTTGTGAAGCTCACTGCATGGGTATTTCATTACAAGGATACTACACACAAAAAGTTATGACAAAAATAGCTTTTATGGAGTGTGTGCATCTATAGCTGTGTGGAATAATAATTCAGTAACAATGGAAAAAAATTAAAGTTACCAAAAAGTATGTATGATCAAAGTTGATTAAAATAGCTTAATGTTAAACTTGTAATGAGGAAATGGGCAAAGGGCCGTAGAGCTATTTAGTATGGGCTGGTGGTTTGTGTTCAATCTTCAGTAACTATATAATACCGTAAAAGTGGTAATTTTCGCGCTTTGCTGATTTTCAACTGTTTTGTACAGGGTGAGTCAAAAAGAAGTTGTATGGATTTGAATATTTTTTCCTGAGAAAGAAAAAAGAAAATTGACCTAAAACTCAAAGCAATATTTTTACGAGAATATTCTTCCCATCATCTGAAAAAAAGAATGACTGAAATCGAACATTCCTATCAAGAGTTATAGCTATTTTACTAAAAGAACCCATTTTTTTAGCTGTCCACCGATACGTAAAACAGAACAAAGTAAAGAAAATGTTTAAAACTCATCATTATCATATCAGAAATTATCATATAAGAAAGTAATTGTTTTATTCCTCGTAATGCAAAATCATAGAATCCGTCAAAAAGAGAAGGTTAAAGTCTTATTGTAGTCACCAGGGGCGGAAATTTCTTGTTAGGTGTGGGGGGGATGATAAGTTTTGCCCCTAAAAAATTAAATTTAGATGGTACCATCCAGGCGGTGCGCAGCACCGCACTCCGAGCTATGCTCGGACAGGGGGGAGTCTGAGGGGGGATGTGCCCCCCTCTGAAGTAGAAAAAATTTCAATTTTCAAACTCATTTGGTGCGATCTGGTGTATACTTTTGACGAATATTGTATTGAAAAGCCATCGCTTCATTTTCAATAAATATTTTGTTTTTTATCAATGAACAAAAGAAGTTGAGCATTTTTTATACTGATATATTCTTGATTTTAGTATAGATGGTTTAAAAGCTCCAACAGGGGGGAGTCTGAGGGGGGATGTGCCCCCCTCAGAAGTAGAAAAAAATTCAATTTTCAAACTCATTTGGTGCGATCTGGTGTATACTTTTGACCAATATTGTATTGAAAAGCCATCGCTTCATTTTCAATAAATATTTTGTTTTTTATCAATGAACAAAAGAAGTTGAGCATTTTTTATACTGATTTTTTCTTGATTTTAGTATAGATGGTTTAAATGCTCCAACAGGGGGGGCGTCTGAGGGTGGGGGGATATGCCCCCCTGAGAAGTAGAAATTTTTTCAATTTTCAAACTCATTTCGTGCGATCTGGTATACTTTTGACCAATATTTTATTGAAAAGCAATCACTTTATTTCTGATCAATATTGGCTTTTTAAATAGGCAGATAGGCCTATACCAGAAAGAAGTTAATTAGTTACCTCCAAAAGATGGATTCTTGTACATACGCGTATGTATCCTAACCAACGTACAATAAACTCCAAACGTTCTTATGTCCCTCCCTCCCTCTCTTTTTCCTTTTTTTTCTCCTTTTTCCCCTTTTTTCTTTCTTTTTTCCTTTCCCCCCCCCCCCCCTTTTTCCTTTTTTTTGTTGGTAGATGTGAAAAATCAGGGGGGATGATTACATTGACCATCCCCCCCAGGTCAAAAAGTGGGGGGGATAAATCCCCCCATCCCCCCCGGGATATCCGCCCTTGGTAGTCACTGGTTATTTATTTTAGGCACACCATTCCACCTGTGTCTGAAACTCCCGGGCTTTAATCTTATTTGAATATGAATGACCGTGTGTACATTTTGCTGACCACTTAGAGTGGGTAGATATCAAGAGAATCAAGCGTTCTGTGGACAGCTAAAAAGGGGTTCTTTTTATTAAAACAGGCCTAGCTCCTGATATAATTGATCGATTTCAATGATTTCTTTTGTCATATGAGCGGAATAAGTTTCTCTTTGAATACGTGTTTTATTGGTTTGTCAAATTTGTTTGGTCTATTTTTGAACAAATATTCATTCCCGTACAACTTCTTTTTGACTCACCCTGTAGTTTCTTCACATGACCTATACGCAAAAGTGTAACTTCTGGAACTTGACTCCAGGGGTAGGAGTTGTGATAATACGATTGGTTGTTTAGTCGTGTAAAAGGTGTGGTGATTTGCGTGTGGACAATCAGTTAAGTAATGAAAATATTTCTGGTATTTTATCTTGGGGTGTAAAATATTTACTCTGAACACAGCTTCAAGCACTCAGACACAGTTTTTTGTACCATATTTCAACCACAAACTCTTGCAAAGCACATTCAGATTATACTAAACTTTACACTTTCCACGCGGCTATTGGTTTTACCATTAGGCAAAATTGTTTTGTTATGTTGTCCTCCACAACTTTCAGGGAGGAGGGGCGGGCGGGCGGATTTAAAATAAAAATAAAATAAAAAAATCTTTTACCAGCGGAAGCTCAAAGTTCAGCCAACAAGAAGTTGAAATCACTCTTAACCCTAATCTACAACACAAAAATGGGGGTTTTCAGAAGCTAATAGCCCTCTCTTGATCACAGTATCAATTCAGCGCGGTATGGATAAAACCACGCAAGTAGCATATCAATGGATAGATTAGACTTTAAGCTTCCAGAAAAATATAACAAATAATTAAGTATGCAAATAATATGTAATTAGCTCATGAATAATTAATGAGGTTTGATTACAAATTAACAAAAATATTCAATTTTCCATGAATATAGCAATATTTCACATCATCAAGAACATTAATTCTGTGACTTTTACTCAAATTAGCGTACAATAATTAGTTTCTTACTTGATGCAAAAGTAATCTGAATAATATTATAATATTTTGGATGACTTTACAGGCATTTTATGGTTAAATTTCATGTCAAATTTGGTCTATTTTAGCAACAAAATTACACATTTGTTGTTACATTTAGTACTTTTACAAGAAAATAATATGATGATAGTCAATAATTCTTGTTGGAATGTGACACAATTCATCTAAAACTATCACAATATTAGTTATTTTTTATGTAAAATATACTAAATTCATATTTTATTCATTTTTAGGCCCCGTCGTGCCATATGGCACGATGTTTGTAGATTAGGGTTAAGAGTCGCACATATATGTTATAAACACTTAATTTAATATTCAATGCCATTTAAACTGTTTTAAAAAAATCTGACGAGCAGGCGGTCGAGGACAACATAACAATTTTTTTTTTTTGGCCTTATACAAAACAGATTTTCAGAAGCCTTTCCCAATTTTCAAAGTCTATATCACGGATTACTGAACAAATACTATTACTCGGCATGTTTGTACTTATTTCAATGCATTTCTCATGGTGATTCCAAATTTGGTAATGAAATTCAACAATGTTGACATTTTTGAAACATTTTGTGAAATGTTTGACACTGTCGTCTGCAGACGCCTCCTGCCGCGTTAATGCATGACCTCTTGGATAAAATGGAGGTAACAATTCTGAACCTCCCAAGTACTGCATTTGCAAAGACGAAAAAGAGTCAATGACCTTTCAACATGCTCAGGATACGCAGGAACAAGAGACATGAATCAAGTGTAGGCTGAAAATCAAATCATGCACCTTTAACAACTACAAATCAATCAAGCTATCAAATACATTTGAGTATCATAACCCAATACCACGGAGTTGAGTTAAATCATACTCATACCCAGAAACCTTAATTCTCTCTCTAGTTCACATGATAGTGTGGAAAGTCAATGAACTAAGGAATATGAATTGAGACTGTGTGAAAAATAAATAGGAAATTGTTGAGCATGAATTGCAGACAGGTTAACTACAGGTTAAATATCACATACATTGAGACTTCTGTGATCATGTACTAAAACATTACACATATTATTTTGCGGTGTTGTTATATTTGTATGCTCTTCAAGCAATGGTTTCAATTTATAACCTGTGATGCAATCTGAGTAATAGATGGAAGTGATCTGGAGGCAGTTCAAGACTAGAAATAT
>CM069441.1:109869107-109986360 GCA_035610835.1 Ophiura sarsii | reverse complement strand
GGCAAAACGTCAGTACCCCGACGAGACTTTCAGTGTATTTTTGCAACGTGGCGACCAACTGCACGTGGTAAAGTGAGTGTATGATTTGATACGCGTAATTCGTTAATTTTAATATTTATTCAATCATCAAATTGATCTTAAAATTGTTGCAGATGAAAACAATGATTATCTAAATCATCAGTAATTTATTTATTACAATTATATCTTTCTCAATTATGTAGGCGAATTGAATATTTGTCTTTATAAAAAATAATACGTATAGCAAGTTAACCTATCGCTGGAGGTAGTTCCGACGTCGGCAAAACGTCAGTACCCCGACGAGACTTTCAGTGTATTTTTGCAACGTCGGCTCAACGTCCATATGACGTCTTAATGTGGACGTCCTTTTCAAACAGTCCTCCCGACGTCCAGCCGACTTCAACATAAGGACGCCGACCTTTCCCCGACGTCGACTACCATTCCCCGACGTCGGGCCGACTTCAGTGTGCTATCAGGGTAGTTATGCTTTAATATGTGGTCATTTAACAGCATACCAAGATCCCTTCAGTTTGTGTGATTATCATGGCTCTTTTTGAGTATTCTAAATACTTGTTAAAAGTTCTTCCACTCATATTAACTCATACACTGTATCTAATAAATATGCGACCAGTTCCCCACTTCTGAATACCAAAGTTGCACCTCCAGCCGGAACAAAATGTTACCTCCTTCCCTCATTTTCAACATTGCATTGTCTTGTGCAACGATACCTTATACCCAGTTAATCCATTCATACAATTCAGTCCAAGCCTCAATCTTGCACTTCATCGGCTTATCCATTTCACTCCCTACTTTTGACTCATACATTGTAGTATCCTCAACTCGGATGTCTTACTTTTCGAACTGTATACTGTTAACAAGGGTTATCCATTGATTTATTGGCTGTGTTTAAGGCGGCACATCAAAAGCCGTTATTGGATGATGCCATCAAAATAACGATATATGTGCATTGACAGAAGAGAAATATTGATTGAACTTGATAGAATTATTAACTCGGAATCATAGATAGTCTGCATAGTCATCATTATTGATTCATCAGTAAACAATGAGAATTGCAAAGAGTGAGATAAGATATTTAGATGTGATCCACCAGGCAAACTTTTTTGTGATATGGCAGACACAAGTGAACTTTCCACTTGGGTATTCGAGTGAGCTGGTAAAAGATTATCCAAAATGTTAGCACGCCCTCTCCTTTTGTGCCCGCCATACTACAAAAAACTTAATATTCGTTAGTGGTATTGTAGTATCAAAGAACATTTTGTTTGGTAATAAAAACATATTCTTATTTTATATTTTGAATTTTGAAGTCATTGACATTTGAATATTTGGATGGATCAACAATTTTCTTGATGTCAGTAGATGTAAACGTAGAATTGAGACGGGAATGAAAGGGCAGTTATGTTCCTTTTTGCAGGTGTTATATCATTTTCATATCAAAATGAAATCAATCGGGTAGGAACTACAGGTGAATGGTGTTTGGTATGAGTAAGCTATCACAAATAAGTCTAGTGCAAAGACTTATTGTATGATTTATTCTGTAATGCACATAGAACTATGGGCTACCCTACCTCTTTGTAGGATTAAAATTGCTACCTTGGCATCGTCAGCTTAGTTGGTCTAGTGGTTATGACATTCGCTTTGGGACCGAAAGGTCCTGGGTTTGAATCCCGGTATCATCAGATTTTATGTAAAACCTTTGCTTTCAATTAATTTTTCTCAAAATGGGGACAAAGTTTCTAAGTCGAAATACTTATGACTATCGCTTGAATAGTTCCAAATTAATGAAGCCTCCTTACAGCAACGAATGAACGCAGAAGGACATGGGCACGCATAAGGCAATAAGTGCACTGTGCATCATATGCGTACGGCCAAAACCATGTGCGTGTAGCCATAATCGTGAGTGTACACTTGTATTTCTTTTGCGCACGAAGCGATAACAACCAAATATTTCTCGCTAAATTTGGAACTGATTAAACTATAGGCTAATTCGTGAGATATCACCCTTTTATCTCATGATTAATCTAGATATAATTGGATGAAAAAGAGGGTCCTCCATTGATAGACTCATCAGAAACATACAATTAACACAAAGTGAGGTATCTTTTATGAATAAAGTGCCAAAGATGCCAAGGGGTAGTGCACGTGTGTGTATTGCGTAAAGGCTTTAAATTGTATTCCCATTTAAGGGTGAGTGAAGTTGTAGGCTGGCTAATAAACTGTCACATGGAATCAGGCTGTACGGAATGGTAGTATAATGAAAAACGGAAAAGTCTTTTAGGTTAATATGTGTCAGGTGTGTATTCGATAAAAGGATTGCATGATAATGGAAGCTAAATGAAGTATGTCATGAGGTGAATTCGCCCGGGTATAACGCAGAGAAGATGGGTTTCGCTTGATGAATTTGAACACATTCATGTTATTCTTGTGTACAACTATGCTAAATGGGTTAAAAAGGAGAGTAGATACTGTATCGGGCGCCATTTTGTTTGTCGCCGGTAGAGACATTTTTGTGGATTGTTATCACAAGGTAAGCATCTCAGAATGTTTATTTTTTGTATTCCAGTATATCCATCTTCGAGACTAACCAGCCTGTAAAAGCTCAAACTTGTGTTGGATACTGACAAACCCCTATTATCATCATCATCATCATCTTCCTATACTGTGCAGATAACCTATGTTAATGAGTATACTCGCACAAGTGTTGAGGTGCATTCAGGTTGGAGTAGACAAAAATCCATTGGCATACAAAATGTATATATACAATTAGAAATATTGGTGCGGCGCGATGACTAGGTGAACTGGACGTCGCAGACCCTGGTCTTGAAGACGTTTAGTGATGGAGAGTCCATGACTTGCTGGGGTAGTAGATTCCATAGACGGATGGTGTCAGGAAAATATGAGCCTTTCATCAAGTTGGTGCGGGTTGTGGGAATGGTGAATTTCTTGTTGTTGCCTCATGTCATTCTGTCCTTATTTTCTCTACAACAACTCTGTGCAGGGTGAGTCAAATACAATTAATGCATAGAGATTTGATCTAAATATTTTCTATCATTATTTTTTATCTCGTTACAGTTTTGACTGTGGTACAGGTCCCGCAATCATCACCAGCAACAAGACGTTAACACTGAATGAATGGCATTCTGTTCTCATTGGAAGAGATGGTCGTCACGGTTACTTGAGTGTTGATAATGACGGAGTCAACAAAGGCATGTCTCAGGTGAGAATTAAAACTAGATAGAAGCAATTAACCCTAACCCTAGAATTGTAGCAGTGGGGATGGATCGAAGAGCAGGGAAAGGAGTTAAACGGGGGATCCAAACAAAATGTCCGCCACACCCAGGAATTGAACCTGGGTCGCTGGCGTGACATGCAAGTAAAACAATCACGACACCTTGAGCGCTGGGCTTGCCAGGCTAAATTTTCGCACACCAGATGTGACCTGTCATATCAAAATGGACATGTTGGAGGCCCGAGTCAAATCTGAGTTATTGGTATGACTTGAAAGAGCAGATTTTAAGCTTTGAAATGACACCATGTTGAAGATAATCGGACTTTGCAATCACAAGATATGATTTGAAGAAGCACTTGTTTTCTATTATTTTCTCTATATTTCACCAAATATATTGGCCTCTATCTCAAAACTCCTACAAAGTTGTTCAAACAACTAAACATAAAAAACTTTCAAAACGTTCGGATACATCCACAAAATGTTGTCTGTATATCGTTGTATCATCACATTTTCTAAACTAACTTTCAACTTTATTACAGTGTTGCTACAACAGAAAATTGTTAGCAGGGATGTCACTCATCCACATATCTTAACCCTAACCCACCCGGTGGATTTTCCAACAAAATTTTTTTCAAGCGAAAAAAGCACACACAACAAGAGGTGCCACGCCCCGGGGTTTGAACCCACGACCTCTCGGTTGGCGGGCGGACACTCTACCAACTGCGCCACGGGGGAAGCTGTGCTGGGCGAGTGTATTCGCCCAGCTATATAGCCCGGGGCCATTATTTCACACAAAAACCTCAGCGCCAGGTGGAACCAGGATGCTGGGAAATGGGATTTCATGGGATCTGGGGCTGTAAGGGTTAATCAGGGTAAAATCAGAGAAAAAAAGTGAAAATTAAAAAGAAGAAAAAAAATCGTTCCTTAACCCTAACCCACCCGGTGGATTTTCCAACGAAATTTTTTTCAAGCGAAAAAAGCACACACAACAAGAGGTGCCACGCCCTGGGGTTTGAACCCACGACCTCTCGGTTGGCGGGCGGACACTCTACCAACTGCGCCACGGGGGAAGCTGTGCTGGGCGAGTGTATTCGCCCAGCTATATAGCCCGGGGCCATTATTTCACACAAAAACCTCAGCGCCAGGTGGAACCAGGATGCTGGGAAATGGGATTTCATGGGATCTGGGGCTGTAAGGGTTAAGGAAACAAACTAACAGGTTATTGAGTTCTTTATCTTCATAGCTGTGTGTTGTACAAAGGATAAAACCTCCGGATGCAAGTTAAACTGCAACTTATTCTTTGTGACCGCTTCCATCACCTAGCAATGAGTTTCTAAATCTGGCACATAATAGGCAGGTGTTTTCCCTGCTCAATGACAACATTTTGCACCCTGATCATATTCATGGCTCACTATTGAATAGGATAGCCCACTTGAAGAAACCCACAACTTGAACGCAAGGACTGTAACTTGTCTCAACCATCATCAAATATTAAAAACACACCACCGGGCCAATAGCCATGTATTATGTTACAAACTTGAAAAAGTCACTGTCCTGCTATGGTCATGCAAGACACTGCCACTAGAAGGAGGGGAAGTCCCCACCCCATCACCCTCCCATTCTATTTCTCACCTCAGGCTTTATACAGATAGTTGAAGCAATATTGTGACAACTCTAGTCCCGAATTTTGGTGGATCCACTCATGAAGCTACATGATCCACTTATCTCAATGAAATGTAGGTCAGTCGTGGGGAAGGTCTATACCTACATGTATGTAGGTTCGTTTGTTGCTATCCCTAACTCCCACGGTCTTGCATTGGCAATGGATCACAGAATTGGGGCAGGGCGGACTAACATTTTTGGTTCGGGGGCCACCAAGTTTTGAACCCGGGTCGCCGGACTGGCAGGCGAGTCAATCCACCACCACACCAAGGGCACTGGCCTGGCCAGGCTAAATGTTTGGCGACTATCTATACTCGGGGGAGTATTGCGGCATGGGATATACCTCATGTGCACGCGCACACAGGTGCTGCTGGTCGGATGATTTTGTATGACGTAGTGCTGTTAGGGTTTTAATGTGAGGGAAAACTTAACTCAACATTGCAACCATTCAATAGATTTTTAAATTGACTTGAGTCTCATTTCATGCTAAATTGAAAAGAAAATCACCATACAGGGTGATTTGACTAATCACCATACAACGTGATTTGACTAATCACCATACAGGGTGATTTGACTAATCACCATACAGGGTGATTTGACTAATCACCATACAGGGTGATTTGACTAATCACCATACAGGGTGATTTGACTAATCACCATACAGGGTGATTTGACTAATCACCATACAGGGTGATTTGACTAATCACCATACAGGTCATTTGACTGATCACCATACAGGGTGATTTGACTAATCACCATACAGGTCATTTGACTGATCACCATACAGGGTGATTTGACTAATCACCATACAGGTCATTTGACTGATCACCATACAGGGTGATTTGACTAATCATCATGGTGATTTAACTTGACTCATGAACTCTGAAATCTCTCCTTGGTCAGAGTTTTCTTAGGGAAGTAAAGAATCTGTTAACCTATGTTGAAACTTGTGAATATGTTATGAGTATGTGTTTTGGATTTCTAACCAGAACTGGCATTGTTGGACTGTTGCATGCAGCAAATAAACATTTCATCTGTTGACATTGCTGTAAGGATAGCATGCAATAGAAGAGAAAGGTTACTTTTATTTGGGATCTCGTCAAATATATTGCCAAAGATAGCCATACAAATTTAAGTTGACAATCATATTATTATATAGTATAATAAATCTATACGGGTGCAACATACAAAACAATCATCGCAATCTCATCAACAAATCTGCTTTGGTTTATGTTGAAAATAGATTTAATACAAAAGTGTAGGGCTATTTAATCTGGACATATCTGGATGTGGTTGTAATAATGTGGTTCTACTTGAACCTACCAGTCTTCACCCTGACATTAACTTTCCCTTACCAAATATGAGGTGTGGTACCCCTTGTTAAATTCCCTATAAAGCTATGTTTTTATTCATCCCAGCAGATGTTTATTCAAACATAGCAGAGTATAATAGGTCACGTTTGTATAAAAGTTCACATTCCCTCCAGTCAAAATGTGTCTATATTGGATGACATCAAACATGCATTAGGCCTTTAGTGTGGGAAAGACAAGCACATTAGCGAATGGATAGATAAGGGAACTTCGTTTTAGTGGGTATCATCTAGAATAAAGAAGAACAAGTCTAGAATGATGTATTTTGACTGAACTGTCAATGATTGTGAGTTACATCTGCAGGTGTACCCGCAGCGTAATGTTTGAAACCCTCTTTTTGATAGTCAATCCTTGCGTATCTCATGGGTAGACAACATACCCATAGCTCTGCTGCAAAGCCTAGAATTCCCCATTTTTATCGGCCTAGTTTTTCCTATTTTCACTTTTGAATCCAAGTCCTAGGACATCTAGATCAACTAGATCTACCAAATTACTAATACAGCGTGACCATCGAGAATTGGCCAAGCGAGCTACAGGCCCGCCTGGCCATTTTGAGAATCCGGCGACTCCAATCCACACCGGTATGGAGAAATTGACCAGCACACATGGTCTGTTGGTGACTGTATAGAGACAGTTAGTAGAATCTACATAGGTGTTTCTAGAACATGGATTCATAAGATAACAATTCTAGGTTCTGCAGCAGAGCTACATACCAGATAGAATAATTATACCTGAATGTTTGCAAGTACAAAACTACAGTCATACTTATATGCTTAGCAAATATTAATGTATAAAACTGACAAGATATTTATCCACAAAACAATACTAAAGTTCTTTTTGATTTTGAAGATGGGCGAAAGAAATGGTAATTGAAACAGACATTTTAGGATGGTGTAACCCATAATAAGGTTTATGACAGGCCTACTTTCATAAACCAATTTATTTACCGGGAAAGATACCCTCTGGGCTTTCCGTTTTGCAATAGTGCGATTGTGTGTCTTGGTTACCGTTTATCGGGCCAATCAGCATCCTTGCTTTAATGCCCGCGATTTTTGGCCTTTGTTTGGTTTTTGTATTCCCATCATATTTCTCATCGGCTTCATCGAGACTGGTCGCTTTTCTGAAAATTGATGGGTTGATATCTTATTATACACCTAATTATTGTCACAAATGGACAATCAGTTAAATCTAACTATGATAAAATTCAGTATCCAATTTTTATTAAATTGAATTCTACAAATGAATGATGCAACATAACGTAACCATCATTGTGCCATCTTCATGAGCATATCTCTCTTAAAGGGGCATTGAGAGATACGTATGGGAGTGCGCCCTCAATTATCCTGGAAATCAGGGTTTTTTTGCATCAAAGTAATACTATACTAACTATATACTAACTACCATCTGAAACAGTTTACCAACATTCGCCGTTTATCATATAAAATTTCATGATTTTCTTAGTTTCGATATGATTATATCGAAACTAGGTGCTGAATTCGGAAGTTATGCTATCGTTTAACATGCGGACTTTCGCAGCAAATCTCAACCTGGAAGTGCCGTTGTTTGCTTATTTGGCATGAAGGCGATTGTCGGAATTGTATGACATTTTGGATTTGGGCTATGTTGATGATTATCTTTACGTTATTTGCTCATTTAGTATATCGATACATCTCTCAATGCCCCTTTAAGGTGTTATTAGGGTTTAGGTAGTTTACTCTTCCATAAAATTGATGGGTTGATGAATATTGTATGTATATTCAAATGAGCATCATCACATATTGTGTATAAATAAAAACTATGTTAAATTGAATTCTACAAATGAATGATATAATTAAATTTACCAGTATAAATTGTAGATAATATACATGTGGTGACATAGTTGGATAAGAAAAAGAGAAAGGTAAATAAATCTTGATGAAGCCGAAGAGCAATACCTCCATTTTTGTTCTCCTGTATCTGTTATCTGTAAATAATCGTTTCTAAAACATTGATAGGCCAGAATCGACTAATGTTTTGTGATAGGTTACATTGTTTTGATTGATAGTCTAATAGAGGGGGCTATACTATACGTCATCTGTTACCATTTTCATTTCTTTTAATTTCTGGTGTCAGTTAATGGTATTCCTTTGTTTTGAGCTCTATTGAAATAACAAATAATTACACATCAGAGAACCGGACATTTCTCTTGTATTCTCACAGGAAAATATCAACTGACTTGCACAAATATGTTGTGGGTTTTCTTAATACATTTTCGAACCCAACAAGTCCAAGGTTGGCAGCGCCTATAATATTTCTTGAGGCTCAAGGTTGGCGATATTACCTCTCTCATCATCAGAGTTGTCACATCCGATATTTGATCTCCCCGTTGTATTCAGTTCGTACCTCTAGCTGATGCGTCGCCGTGGTAACGACAAGTTGTAATCAAATAGTGGTTGTCAACATCTCGGTAGTTTCCTATCGGAGCTCCCAGAGAAATGGAACACGCAGACTCCAGGGTGCTTATTAAATAGAACTTGTATGAGTAATGCACTACACTAGGAATAGAACAGATTTGGTACAAGCTGTGTTTCTTTTTGTTTACTCAAAAAGTATAAACAGATTTTATTTTAAATTATGATGTTGTTTTTAGGATTTTAATTCATCATAATTGAAAATATAACATTGTTGAAGATGTTCATCAGGACTGTTAGATTAACAGTTATCAATCCAATCTTTACATGAAAAAATAAATCATTGTCATTATAGAAGAAAAAATGATGATTGAAAATATTCATGATGTAATAATTGTAATCCTACTTGCAGAAATTGTTTTGTACATCTTGCACATTTAGAGAAGAAGAAAAACACAGGGCAATCACCCCACACATTCTATTTGCTAGTCCATCTATCCCCCCCCCCTCCTCCATTTTTATCCAAAAATAATAGCCTACATCTGATGGGGCGTACAGCCTATGGGGCCATAAGAATTTAAATTATTTAACGGAAATGATGCACAGTCTTATTTTGTTGTTTTGTGCCCCCATAACATTTTACTCTACTCCCACTACAGTTCCGTTGCAAATGCCATAACTTTATAAGCGTTGGCTATCCCAGCCAACTAGAAATCACAGTTGCGCATCTAAAGTCTTAAAGTCTGTGTAAACCCCTCTTGTTATCTTACCAAACAAAGCCTAGAATTTCACTTATTAACCCTTTTCCCATCATAAACATTAATGCCATCCATTACACAAAATAATTGAGGTCACTCAGACTTTTAGCTACTTACGGGCGAATCTAAACACGCCATTAATCAGCCCCCTCTATCCCACGTGGCTGCGGGGGAAAATCACAATTGAACCGCGCCAACGTCGCATAACCGAGTAAACAAGTCTAGAAACTCTGGAGAGTTGGTGGTGTTTTGTTGAGAATGTCAGACGGCGTCATTTTACATTAATGTATTAATTATCTTCAAAAGATAACATGATCTTTCATTAAAAAATTGTCTGGGCTTATAAAATGCTATTATGACTGCGTATTTCCATTCTTCGTTAACCGGTGACTTCAAGGAGAGGGCCATAATCCTGAGTTACTACAGGGTGTCCCAGAATGATTTATACTGGGGAAGGTGCATTTATTTAGCCATGAATACCATTGTTATCGGTCAAAATGCTTTATGATTTTAACATCTACATACATTTAGCTTTCTGAGGAATTTTGAATTTTAAAAATCGGACGTTTCTGACAGAAAATATTGACTCTTTAGTAAAATTGATACATTCCAAGTTTGACTAAAATTCCCTGTTTTGAAACATAATTGACCATGTTCGGCACAAAGCTCAATTTAAATGATAAACAGGTAATTTTATTTGTCCTTTTTTATTTCCACTGCAAAATTAATATATCAACTGATGGTGATGTTTTATGATGACGCAATATTTGAATGGGGCGAAGGAATTATTTCTGCTTGAGTGCTTTTAATCATATTTTCTTATCAGCCGTTTTGAAGTTTAGTGCGAGCTTTATCAATTGAAATACGCTGAAAGTGAAAAACAGGTTTTCACCAATTTTCTATAATGTCATGCCATATCGGAACGGATAAAGATATTTTGATGAAATTAATAGTGTTAAGTAGGAAACATGTTCCCCATTATATTGCAGGCATTACCTGAACTGCAATGTTGTTTTCATATTTTTCATATATTTTTTTCAAACACGGTATAGATCTTTCTGGGACACCCTGTACATACAGTGTGTCCCAAAAATAAGGTAAACAAGTTGTATAGCTTATAAAGATAATGTGCAGTGCTCCTTGATACATGGATAAAAGTACCTATATTTGTTCTTAATTGATGTAATTTAATCCAACACCAACTTTTTGATGTTAGGTTTATCAAATCATGAAAGTAATCAAATGATGCAAAACATTTTAGGACACTTTATAGCAATATATCTTAATCGTGGCCTACCTACCTACCCTACCTATGTTGAGTCTACAGCAACTGAAGTATGCTGTTTGGTAATCATTGAAATCCCCAATTAAACCCTCTCCTAAGAAGCAATATGATGATAGATAGCCCTTGTACGAAAATGTCTGGATCTTAAGGAGATAAAGACAGATTAGGGGTTGTCTGTGTGCGGCAGAGATTTCAAACTTTTTGACCTACATTGCAGGTTGCATGACTTTTAAATATGTTTCATTAAAAGTAAAACATGTTTAGATCTGTTGGGGTTTACCAGAAAAATGCAATAGAAAACTGCAAAATGAAATTTTATACGGGCCTCGGGCAAATAATGTATGTTTTTATGAGGTGAAAGTCACAGTTATTGTTTGGTATGAGTGCCCAGGAATTTTATATGATAAGCTTTTAGGGATATGTAGAGTTTGTTGGGATTATGTTCATAACTTTCAGGTTTAAGTGGATAAACTTGAGGCTTTCAGACAATTGAAAAGCCATTGGTTTTCCTTATCATAATGATCTCCTTCTAAAGAACATAGGTTTATGCTTTTCTATCCTTACTATTTTGAGGATATCTGCAGAACCCATGATGGTTTCAGAGGATGGGCCATAATTGGTGAATGTGTTGTTGTACATTAATGTTTTGTAGTTTTGTTGGAAACATTTCGTGAAACCAATGAATTTCCTTTCCATTATGCAACGAATCAAAACTGCTATTACAGGTAACTAACTGCTCATGAAATGTGTATGTTCAAAATCCCAAGTGAAGAGTGTAGGATTTTATTTTTAAAATAATGTTAGATGTATAATATAAGTGTTAGTTGCAGCATGATGTTAACACCTTTAGATAGATCATTGATTTTGAGTTAATGTGTATTGTAAAAGTGGAAATGTTTGGCTTGATCCAGTTTCCACGAAAATAATAACACACAAATATAGTTCTTTTGAGTATAGATTTAAGTGATGAAGCTACAAATCGCTAATTTAAAAATATGCAAAACAGTTGAAAATCTGCAAAGCGCAAAAATTAATCGCACCAAAATTACTACTTTTACAATATATAGTTAATTGATTTTGAGTTAACACCTAGATAGATCATTGATGTTGTATTATACAATCCACTTGAAGTCACCGCAGATACCATTCTGGCAATTCTAGTGGAACTGGTGTACGTACATTCATGTGACCAGAGACCAATCCCTGCATTGATGCATAAAGCTTCATCTATCATTTGAACAAGCAATATATTGTTGTATGTATTTCAAGTGTGATCGAGTGTAGAAATTCACAAAAAGGACCAATTATCATAAAGATTTAGACTACAACTTGATTTTCTAGTTCAAATTTAAAAGATTTTAGTTTAGATTATAAATTCTCAAGATTAACGAAATCAATAAATATCTTATGAGTTG
This sequence comes from Ophiura sarsii, assembly GCA_035610835.1. Taxonomy (NCBI): domain Eukaryota; kingdom Metazoa; phylum Echinodermata; class Ophiuroidea; order Amphilepidida; family Ophiuridae; genus Ophiura; species Ophiura sarsii. The sequence goes on along the minus strand of CM069441.1, from coordinate 109,974,215 downwards.
AATATCTAGTTTCATGATTAGTTTCCCATATTGAGTTCGTTACTCCCGAATTGATCAGATTACCAGTAGTGAAAGCTTCTAGTAAGATTTAGGGATATGCAATAAAACTGTCTTATATTTTGAAATTTAGAGGTCAGTAAAAATCATTATCTTGGAATTGCACTGAGGATGGGACAATTTATTAACAAATAATCCAGCTAATAATTTAAAGGTTTTTTGTTTGAATTATGTCTCTTCATCAATTTTAAAGGTAGATTTTCAACTTGATGTTTTCTATTTTACATGAAAGGTCATCTTTAAAATTGTCGCATTCCTAAGATTGAGTTGCATAACTCCAATGGTTCTTATTTTAGAAGCACAAGGTCACAAGAAATTTGCCCATTGAGTAGTGCACAAACTGGTGGGTGGTTTTTAACCACTTTTATGGCAGTAATTCACCACATTTAAGCCTATCATTTCTATATGGAATTTTTCTGGCACCTAAGATTTTACAGACATAATAAGAAGAATATGGGGATTCTTCTGATATCAAATTATTTTGATGTGTAAAAAACATCAAAAATTCATAGCCAAAAAAAGTGATCAGAACACACACCTTTAAGTTTAGAATTATGAAAATCTTTGAGGCATATTCTTTTTTAGATGTTGTTTTATTCTACATATGAGGAAGTAGAAGAGAGTTCCTCCATTAACCCTACCCTAACCTCCGAGGCATGATTTGTGGGAATAAAACTACCAGGGAGAAAAGCGGGTTAGTCATTGCCATACTGTAGATATTAAACATGATTTATGATATTCATTAGAAAGCTATCTTCGGTAGATAATTCTATGCAAGTCATATATTTGATTTGCTATCTTCGGTAGATAGCAATGCTATAACATCCATTGGCATTATCATGAGAGTTATATATATTTAATCGTCAGCAAATACAAGGAGTTTATTAATTGATTCAGAACAAGTATCCTACGAAAATACAACATATAGATAATATAATAGATAAATTATGTTTGGTATCATGTTTAACGCTTTGGGTATTACAAGCACAATCCATCTTTTAATTGTGAGACACCACAACATACACATACCTCTTCAGTATATATTATGTTAGTTGCTATCTTCAGTAGATAGCTTTTTTATAGTCTTGCGTCTCTTTATAGCCGAAAGTAGACCAATACTGTTAAGAAAAGCCATTATGGCTTTGTAGCCAGCAATAGTATCCTTGCACCTATATAACAACTGTAAAAGTCTGCCCTACAGAGCCATGCGACTGGCACTGTATCATATTGATTGTTGTAGAGCGTTACAAGAGTGTGTATTTCTACCATATTGATTCCCTGCTGCATCGCTGCGTGAAAGATCAAAGTTGTACTCGAATCCTGCTGTTGCCCATACGTCTTTATAGTGCAGCTATTTAAAGGTGCGTTGTGGACGTGGGTGATGAGATGACCAATAGGTTTCTTTTTTATGGGAAACATTAAATACAATACATCAAAAGGTATAGGTTGTCGGCAAATCTAGCTATAAGATTGTTTAGATATAAGAATAATGAATTAACAAAATATGTCATAAGTTGATAAAAAATGTAAACAAGTCAAAATTTGGTGGTGATGAGATGACCAATAGGTTTCTTTTTTATGGGAAACATTAAATACAATACATCAAAAGGTATAGGTTGTCGGCAAATCTAGCCATAAGATTGTTTAGATATAAGAATAACGAATTAACAAAATATGTCATAAGTTGACAAAAAATTGAAACAAGTCCAAATTTAGTTTGGTTTGAGTGTGTGTGCTACGGTAACGGGTACATACAGATAGGTCATCAGCGTCTGGGTCTTACATGGTAATTCAACGATGCTCTATGTGTAAATCATATTTGGTGGGACTAATGGTGGTACCTACTGACTATGTTTGTGTTTGTGATCAGCCATGTATGTAACCAGGATGTACAGTGTAACTGTAAGTGAAATGTAACTGGGTCATAAACAATCCACACTTTTCACTATCATAACCTTAAAATGCAGCAATTAGTGGAAAACACACAAATTATGCATAAATGGGAGCTTTCATGGCACATGAAGTGATACACATGAAATTTTTTTGCCTCAAAATTGATAATCAATTCCCAGTATGGTTTTTTAACTCAGTTCCATTTTTCATTGATAAATTACAGGGAATGCATATTGTTTAAGATATTTCCCCTCAAGTATGAAAGAACACAATATTAGATGGCATGGTATGGGTAGAAACCTGTTTTTCTAAGAAAAATATACATTTTTACTTTTTCCCCCAAATTGAGATTTTTAAAATCTAAAACTGAGATTTTTAAAATCAATATTTAAAAAAACCTAAAATCAAAATTATGTTTTGTACAAAATAATTGTTGTAACCATGGTAACGTCTAATTGTATTTTTGTGCAATACCTTCATTTTTACTGTAAAATTGAAAGATTCATCGGCCTTTCAAAAATTACCATCAAAATGCAGTTTTTGCCCCAAAATCAACATATGAAGAAGAAAATTGAAAAATCCTCTTGTATAATCTTTAGGTAACATGTTCAGCCGCAATGTATGAAGAGATCATTGAAAAATAAAATATTAAAAAAAACCTAAAAGTGTTTATGGTCTGTTGCACTCTGTACCTATGCAGGGCCCAGCTAAGGGTTATGCACCCCACATGTCTATTGCGTTATTCTCCCTTATGTGGTTCCTTGACATGTACTGCATCCTTCACCCATGTCTTTTTACCTTACAAAATGGGTACCTATAAGAGGTAGACCAGACTACCTTTACAGAGAATCTTGCTGTGTAAATACCACCATTGATGATATAATAGCTAGAAGCTTTAAATGATATATATCCATTTACTGTTCTAACTTTCATATACATTTCATTAAGTGCAGTTAATTCCTGTGCCAATGAACCTTTGAAATCCGTTAAATCACCTAGCCAAGTAGGATATAAGTTGCAGAAATCGCTCATGGCCAGTAGTAGATTCACTCGTTGATGGTTTCCTTAAAAGCCTCGGAAAAAGCGCACTTCTCAATTGTTTATTTTGTTGAATTAGTTGCATTAGGGGATGGCTGTTTGCGCTCTGTGGTTATGATATGATATTAGCACAGTTCTTATGAAAACAGAATCACATTTTATTTCAGTTCGATGTCCTTGTGTCAACTTTGTAAAATTGTGAAAATGGAATGGCTAAGTTGAGATTATCGAACAGTGACTTCTATCACATTTCCACATCACATTTCCACATGTGCGGTGAAGGTTCATTTGATTGCTTACCATAAGGGGTGAATTAATTATTGAGCCAATGCGGTATAGGGCTGAAGACAATTCAACGGAACATGTAAGAAGATCTATTTTGATTGGACGTTAGTGTACAATTGTGTAAGATCATAGTATCAGAAATGTGTTACCGACAGGTAGTGCAGGGCCAATTGATAATCTGCAAGCCTAGCGCGCCTGTACAGTTAGAACTAGTTATTCAAAATATTTTTAGAAGGCAAAATTTGAACATTTACAAACAAACGCTCAGCTGATATATTAATTTATTATTTTTTGACAAACAGCTTGAAAATTGACATCAGTTGATCATCACAACTTCAAAAATATATCTCCTTGTCCTGGATCATGAAAATATACTATATAGCTTCTCTATCAAATTTAAAATAGGTTCTTCTAATGCTATCAATTGCATCCCCGGCTCCAGGGGACCCGGGGATTAGGTCCAGGACATACAAATTGCCGATGTGACGTCCCGGGTACAGTCGTGTACGGTCCCCGCAGGGCGGGGCACCATTTTGTGTACGTCCCCGCTACAGTCCCGGCCCCTGTAGCCGGGACAAATTATACAGTCCTGGCCTCCCTTACCCAGGACAAAGTAAACGCCCCGGCTAAAGTCTACGGGTCACTTAATTTCTTTCTGAAACCATAACGGTATGCATTTGTATGTGTTCCCTATGTGTTATGAGCCTTATTCCGTCAAGCGCATGGCATCTCTAGCTTATGTATAGCTACGCCTGGGGTGTACATTTGTGTACCCTTAGCATATGTCCCCGCAACATGCCCCGGCTAGCGGGCGCACAGTTTGTACGTCCCCGTTACACTCCCCCGCATAGCCGGGCACCAATTTTGTGTACAATAGTGTACAGTCCCCGCATGGTCCCCGCCATGTCCCGGGTCCCTGAAGGCCGGGCTTGCAATTGATAAGTGCATAAATCAAAACTTAGCATGAAACTCTCTCCTTATTTACCATCCTTCAAGTTACTCTGTGCACCAGTCTCTGTTTTGGGGCTATAATTTACATTCTTCTGTAGGGCACTATATGAATACTCCAAACCCACCCCTCCCTCATCAGCTAATACTAGGTAATGATAAGGGTTTCTGAGCAAGAAGACGTGAATCAACATTGATCTTGAGCAGTTGAGAAGGGAGAGACTGAGGGCATAAAACATGTGACTGACTGACTGACAAAAGAAATTCAACAATATTGATTGTTCAATTGGCTGTTGGCGTAACAAAATTATTTTGTGCAAACAGAAATCAAATTGTCTCACAGATTACATCAAAACTAGACTTGCAGAGAGAAACATCAACTACATGTACAAATCTACTATATGAAAAAAATAAGTAAATGGATTTTTCTGCAATTTCATTACTATTTTAAGAAATTTGAAATATTTGGAAATATTTAAGATATAATAATATCCGTAATGACTTCGCTATTCTGCATACATTTTTAAAGTTTGAACATATCTCCCCTTCTGATTATAAGTGTCGAAAGTTGGATGAAATTTTAACAACCAAACCAGTTGTGTGTTTCCTGGTCTGGACCGGGGTCTGGACTGTGTTCCTCACTATCACTAGTTACAGGTGGGTGACCCTTATATGACTTATGCTGTTTCCCATCAAAATTAGCCTTCCAACCGACCCCCAATCAATGTGCTGCCATGCAGAAGCTTTAATAATTAAATGCCAAATGTATTAACAATAGAAAATTGTAGAATTTACTTCACCTGCAGACGAAAGTCCCCAAATTTCACAAAATGTTTCAAAAATGTATAAATTATTGAATTTCATCAACATATTAGAAATCACCATGAGAAATATGTTAAAAGAAAAGAAGTACAAACATGCCTAGTATTGGTACAGTAATTCTTGAGACAGACTTTGAAAGTTGGGAAAGGTTTCTGAAAAATCTGTTTTGTATATGGTAAAACTGATAGCCGCATTGACAGTTTTAAGAGCAGGTGGTACAGGTGGAAAATTCATTTCTTCACAACACTCTCAAAATCATCAAGCTATTTATTTCTGTGTTACTGTTTTATATCACCGAACCACCTGAGCCCCTCTAAGATCTCCCCTGAAATAGTACTCCTTTTAAAATCAATTTTGAATAAAATCAACAGTTTCTAATTGGTTGCAAATAATTGGATAACCCAATTTCTTGCTCGTAACGATATATTTTATTAACAACGAAAATGTGATTTACAGAATTTCATGCACGTAAAATCAATTTGAACAAGATGTGGCAGTGTATGAATTAAATATGCTTATCAAGTTGAGCAATGTAAGCCAAATCTTGCAAGTTATAGTGGAAAAGGTGTTGACTTTTGCTAATGAAATATCAGTCAGTGTATAGTATGAAGCTATTAATCAAAAGAGGGAGAAGAAAGTATCACATAGAGATGTAAAGACCCAACTAATTCATCCGTCGACGAGGAGGAAATGGACAGCCTTGCTTAACCCTTTAAGGGCCTGAACCCCTAGAACTGTAATTGGCCGCTCTTATCACACACTCCCTCTGATGTTGGAGACCGAGCCCGACAGTGTTTTATTAGTCTTAACCCTAACTCCCGCGGCTATGTTTTTGTGTGTATTAGGGGATGGGGAAAAGTACAATTTTTTGACCCGAAAAATCACCCAGCACCCCCTGGGATTCGATCGCGGGACCATTCGCACCAAAGTCTGTCCCCTACCGACTGAGCTAAGCTCCCAGCGCATATGCGGGCAGCAACTTTCTGCCCACATATGCCTGCGGTAAGTGACGTAATCGAGTCAATGCAGCAGCACGTGCGTGGAGATAGTTTCTGGCTGTATGATTTTGTAAGATGCAGTGGGGTTAGGAACATGAAAAATTGACATTATTAACCCTAACTCCCGCGGCTATGTTTTTGTGCGTATCGGGGGGAGGGGGAAAAAGTACCATTTTTTGTACCCGAAAAATCACCCAGCACTCCCAGGGATTCGATCGCGGGACAATTCTCACCATTGTTTTAAAATATTGGGCTCGGCTGCGTCTCGCCCAATATTTTTAAAAACTCATAGCTCGACCAATACAATGGGCTTAATCTATCCAATTTTATACCAAAGTCTGTCCCCTTACCGACTGAGCAAAGCTCCCAGCGCATATGCGGGCAGCAACTTCCTGTCCACATATGCCTGCGGTAGGTGATGTAATCGAGTCAATGCAGCAGCACGCGTGTGGAGATAGTTTCTGGCTGTATGATTTTGTAAGATGCAGTGAGGTTAGGGATAATTATGGGAGAGTCCTTAATTAGCCCCCATTCAAAGACAAATTTGTCAAATGAAGCAGCCATAAATATCATACATTAGTCACTACTTTTCGTATTGTATTGCTCTCTCTAATCTAGTCAGATTTTCAAAACATCACATAAAACCCATCATTTGAATATACAATTTTGAAGAAGTTTATATAGTTTTATAATATATACTTTTATGTATTTGAATGGGAAACCTATGCGGGTGTTAAATTGTTGTCTTTAGTTGTATAACAGAAGTGAAGAATAAAAATGATTACATGATGCGCTAAGATATTTTGAAAATATCATTTTTGAAATAATCAAACCTTTATGTGAGATAACTTACACACACACTGTGGGTGTACATACCCTGGAGTTTCAAAGAAAAAACTGTGACCATGAAACACTATATTTGCATCAGAAGTTATAAATACATATTAAGATCTGTGATGTACACCCACCGTTCATGGGTGTCCATTAAATATCAACATTTATCTCCATTTAAAGCTGATAGAATAAATGTCACAAAAGGACAAGATAATAACATTTTATTTGGGTATGCGGGACAGAGTCATGCTCATACATCTATAAATGTGTAAACGAATGGTCTTGGGTGCTAATGGAAATGGGTAGAACGCACCATGTGCTGTATTTGATTCACTTTGGTTGTCCGTCTCTGAAATCGAGTTGATCTGGCTAAAAGGTCGTTCCTGATTCATATCTCATTCAGCACTTGTAAGAGACAAATCATATTGGTGATATCAAAAAATCCAGGAAGAATAACAAACTGCCACCCACCCCCTCCAGAAAAATGTTTTTAAAATAAAGATTTTTTTTTTTTTTTTTAAATAAAAAAATAAATGAGTGAAAATAAAAATGAAATAAAAAATTAAAAAAATTAATGCTAGATTTAGTGTTTTGAAAATATTATGATCTATTTTCTAGTTTAATCGTCTGGAAAAATGTGACATTTACAACTTTTCAAAGGATTTGAGAAGCCTCGACGTTAAATTTATTTTCTTCCCATTAAAACATATGTCTCGAATGTACTTAAAAGCTCCGAGCCCGGGATACTACCTGTTAGCACTTGGCGCTTTAAGCCCGTTCACAATCCTGCGTGGCTCATAGGATTATGTGACTTCTATACCCCGGCCCACACCAAAAGACAGTTAACCCTTCCAAGATTTCCTGTTATTCCGATGGCCTTTTGTAACCTTCTATTTTACGTTGTCTATTAATGAACCTCATTTAAAAATCATTTCCATCAATAAGCTTATTGCTTGATATACACTATAAGCCTTCTGCCATCAAAAACAGATCATCATCATCAAGGCGGCAATCCTAGACTCGAGTGTTTTTGCCGCCGCCACGGTAACACCCAGGATGTCTCTGTGGTAACAGTATCTATAAGTGGTGTACTTCTCGTCGAGGATTAAGTATGTTTTAAAATGACGCCAGCGTTAGATAAGTGGGGATATATAGTTGATTACGTACAGGAATTGTGTAGGATCAGTTCTTTCAGGTGATGCCATATATTTTGGCACACTGGAAGTTTCAATGTATATTATTAATGATGACATTTTGATCAGCCATATCTAAGAAGAGGGACAACATTTTAAAAACTGTTTCTGTTTTTTGTTGTTGTGTCACCAAGTTTTAGTATTGGGTTGTTACATTCATATTATGCATCCCCTCTATTCTGGAAGACATTGCCATGGCAATAGGAAATAATTGAAATTATACTGTATGAACCCGCAAGAGTTTCTTACATATGTGACGTGTTCTACCGAAACCAGACGGAATTGGGCAGAGCTCCAAACTGAGAAATAGCCCGAAACCTAATTGGGGGTGATTTTTTGGGAATTTGAGTTTCTTGTAAATAATTAATCTTCAGAGTGTTTATAACATTATTGTGAAAGTTTCAGATTAAAAAATCAAACCAACCCCCCAAAAATGCATTTATTTTTTAAAAGTACAAAGGCGTCACAAGAAATGTATGCGTGCATATTCACAACCAATGGCAGCAATATAAAGACCTATAATTTGGCTTTAATACAAAAGACAAATTTTAAAAATCAACACTTGCATTATCATATTGCACTAATTTTAGTAAAGCCCCAACATTTGAAGCCAATCCACGGCATGGTCGAATTATTAAGCCATTCCATAACCCTAACCCCACTAGACCATACAAAATCATCCAAAATAAAACTATCTCCACGCGCGTGCTGCTGCATTGGCTCGATTACGTCACCTACCACAGGCATATGTGGCCACGAAGTTTGTGGCCGCATGTGCGCTGGGGAGTTAGCTCAGTTGATAGGGGCACAGACTTGGGTGCGAATGGTCCCGGGATCGAATCCCGGGGGGTGCTCGGTGATTTTTCGGGTTAAAAAAATTGTACTTTTTCCCCCTCCCCCCGATACACGCAAAAACATAGCCGTGGGAGTTAGGGTTAATGAGGTTTACTTTCTGAATAAGCTGAAATGCATCTTTACACTTTGTGCCCTTGAATCCAGGCTTTATTTACTCATAATTCCACTATTAATTTCTGGTCATTTTAAGATTTTGCGTATCCAACATTCATGTGCCTTTTCATGTTTTTCTCTAGTGTCATTGGTTGGCATCTCTGATCAGTCACCCAACAATACTGTTTGTTATCATGGTTATTGTCATTCCGTGGATTGGCTTAAAAATACCGGTTTCTACTAAAAGTGTTGTAACATTATGACGCAATGTTCAAATTCAAAAATTCTTTGTTTTAATGAAAGCCAAATATGTGGTCTTTGTTGCGCTATCATTGGATTTGAACCTGCAGGCTGAACATTTCTGTGGCGCTTCCCCCCCCCCCCCCCCCCCCCAAAAAAGTGCCTGTTCTTTCTGACTCACCCTGTAGGGTGTTTGGTTTATATATGGAATAGCACAGTGAAATGACTTAATAATTCAAGTTCATCTTTTGTATTCGTCTACAAAATGCTTGCTTGTCTGACAATAAATTATGGAAATACGACAAACACCTCTTGTCGGAGGGAGATGCGCACATTAAAGTGGCGTTTATTAAATCATTGATGATGTTCGACCGAGTGATACAAATACCAGAGCAGATGACTAATCTCTTGGGATGTTATCGTGGGCATCTGTGTTAACATCAAAGTCACCTACAAATGTTTTCAGTTCTGCTACATGTTTCTTTATTGATGGTATCAGGCAGAAATGAAATGAAATTAAAAAATCTTGTTTAGGTGAAAAAAACAACTTTCTTATTTTCCCTTGAAAATGACTCTAAAAAAAGGTACAAAGGTGTAAACCGTTTTTTGACTTTCTCTAAGAAAAATGGGTAGGTTTGGCCTCTACAACAGGGTATTTTATGTTGTCACACCTTACTGTCTTATTCTGTCTTAAATTAACACACAATTATTTTGCAGAACAAACCAGAGTTGGTTTACTTAAATCATAGAGAAGGGAAAAACAGATAATTGTACATACTGTTTTTGCTGTAACAGCAAACCAACAATGTATAGCCATATTTCACTAGCCATTATTTGACCTCTTACCTAATCTTGCTTTCCCCATTATTTTCGTTTTAAATGCAGGGTCTTTATTCCAAGCTGACGCTGCGAGAAAACTTCTTTGTTGGCGGTCATAATGACATCGAGGGCATAGCATCCATCGTTGGCGTGAAGGAAGGCTTCGCTGGATGTGTGGAGAGATTAATTGTTAACGACGAAGACTATGACATGCGTAAAGAGCCATTGGGTTTATCTATTGGGGGCTTGGATGTTGGTAAGGATAGAGCATAGGCATATAACCGCCCATGCCCCCACCATACCCACTCTGAGACCTCGCCTCCCAATTATCATAACCAGTTAAACTAAAATAACCAGGCGCGGATCCAGGGGGGGGGGCGGAGGGGGCGCGCGCCCCCCGGTAAAAAAATCGACAAAAAAAAAAAAGAAAAGGGAAAAGAGAGGGAGAGGAAAGGGGGAAGGGGAAGAGAAAGGGAGAAAGAGCCTTTAATTGATCGACGGATTGGTGAATAAAATAACGTTGTATGTCGTGATATACACGTAGGCCTATATAGGCGGCCGCCCCACTTTTTTGTAAAGAAAGAAAAAAAGAAGGGGAAAAAAAGAGAAGAAACGGAGGAAAGGGATTGCTTTTCATAAAATATTGGTCAAAAGTATACACAGTATACACCAGATCGCAGCAAATGAGTTCGAAAATTGAAAATGTTTCTACTTCTGAGCCCAGACTCCCCCCTGTTCGAGCTTTTAAACCATGTATATTTAAATCAAGAAAATATATCAGTTATGCTCAACTTCTTTCGTGTATTGATAAAAAACAAAATATTTAATGGAAATGAAGAGGTGGCTTTTCAATAAAATTTTGGTCAAAAGTATACACCAGATCGCACCAAATGAGTTCGAAATTTTTTTCTACTTCTGAGGGGGGCACATCCCCCTTCAGACTCCCCCCTGTCCGAGCAGAGCTCGGAGGGCGGTGATGCGCACCGCATTGGATAGTCCACCAACACAAAATTCAAGATTTTTCATCTTCTTTTCAGCCCCCCGGTAAATTCAATCTCTGGCTCCGCCCCTGATAACTGCCATTACACTAAACAAAGTGATTACGTGAAAGTGATTATGTGAACAAGTAGCTAGTCCATAAATGTCATGACCATAAACTACACAAAGCAAAGTAATTAGTGAAATAAGATTTACCTTGTGAAGGTAATTGGAACCCTGATACCTAAGAAGAATTCCATTGAAAGCTCAACCTTTGCAACAAAAAGGTATGATAAAATTTGCCCTTTCAAATATATCCCCTGCATTTAAATCTACTTATCAGAATCAATTTGTCATCTTACCTTTTAAGTAGAGAAAACATCATCGTTGGGTATACAAGGTGCACTGGTTATTCAAATACAGGGACCGGTCACTTACAATAACTTGTCCCTTCAGGGAAATGGGCTAAAGGGGTCACTGAAAAAGTAATTTATAATGGATTTTGTGTTGGAAGAGCTATCCCTCAGCTAATCCCTCAGCCATTCGTGGTGTGGAGCACTCTTATTGTTTTGTCCAATCCCTAATCAAGCTGGATTCATGGTGTGGAGCACTCTTATTGTTTTGTCCAATCCCTAATCAAGCTGGACAAGAGAAATATTTCTGTACAGGGTGTTGTTTAAGTTATACTTAACTATATATGTATAAATAGAGACTGAATTTGTCTTTCATAATATAATATAGAAATGTACAAAAATATGGTAACATAAATTATTCAAACAGAAACCTTTTTGATTTTTTGTCGGTCGTGCACCATCATCTCTGTACATCATTGCAATGTCATATTATGTTAACTGAACCTATTTAAATAGAAATCCACCCTGACATCGACCTAAATAAAAAGTGAAAAGTACAACAAATTGAAAGTGATGTCAAAGCTAACTTGCTCCCAGGAGGCGGCTCATGTTGCCATTCCATCGGAAAGGTTACGATATCTACACGGTAAAAGCCTACTAACACGTGCACCACTTGTATTGATACATGGCGGTATACTAAACTAAAAACTTCCTTGATAAATCTTGAGCACTTCAGAGACCCAACATTTGCCTATGGCGCACTAACTAGCCAGCCAGTGTTGTGTGTGTAAATCGGAATGTTACTTTGCGACGTTGCATATGACAACAGTTTTGACTCGCCGCCGTCTTCCGTACTAGCATGAGGATTCTTAACAATCAGTGTAATGCCATGTGATGGCTGTTTATACGGATGTAGTTTCTGTACAAGAGCTTGAGGGGGAGTAGAGGTACAATGTGAGGTCACTTGAGGGAGTTACCAGGGTAAGGGTGGTTTGGATCAAAGAGCTGGCAGGATGGGGCGGGGGTGACTTGAAATGTCTATTTTGTGAGGTATTAATCATAGAGCAATGTGGGCATGGTTGACCCAATATCAACTACACAATGAGGCCTTCCTTTTAACCCTCTGGGGTCTACCTGTCTATCTTACAGTGGTTCTGATTGGTTTATTACAAGATGTGCTCATATGAATAGCCAATTGAAATGCAGCTTGTAACATATTTCACTCCAATCTTTATCAGGGATACAATTATTCTAACACTGTTTCTGATTGGTGCAATAATGATGTATCCATCTTTCTGACCAATCGGCCAGTAGTTCTCAGGGGGTTAACAAACTACTCTGATGATGGCCTCAAGGACGCATCAGAGTTGGCAAACAAATATCTGTGGACACATCTTAAGTCACTAGTCACATATAATCATACATCGTATGCAAAAAAAAGAGGCCACTGGATTAGCTATTCTTCTGCAATTCAAAGGTTTAGCCTACCTACAAAAAAAAAGATATACGTTTGAGTCTTCTTATGAAATATGGGCATTAAAATACCAAGTGACATTCAGTAAAACAGAGACCCATTTCACACACCCCCCTCATCAAATGGACCATCCCCTTCACCCCCTCCCCCTACAACAACCAATATTACTGGACTGCTCTAAAGATTAGAATCAGATCATCAAGATTTGAGGGGAACAGGGGCTTTATCAAATCTAGTCATCTAGTAACAACATTACCTGTTGGACCTGTATCTAAGTATACAAATTGTGAGATGGGCTTTTACGACAGGTATTCATAATATAAGTTAATACTTTAATGGGTTCGCTATTGGACAAGTTTAAAACTGTCAAGCTTTCGACAGAATTTGCTCTGACTTCTTCGGGACCAAATTATTATAATATTAAGCAAAACATAGAGATTGTCACTTCTCTATTATTATCATCATTTGGGCTGCCCCTTGCTCGACGGTTTGAGAGTAGGTGCCCCTTTCCTACTTCTGAAGTAGGTGGCTCTGAAAAGAGCTTTTTACTCCTTTCCTACTTGAGAAAGATTTAATTATAATTGTACGCATACTCCATTACAACAAATGCCTCTCTCATTCTTATTATCAATTTTGCTTTACCTTTCCTACAGGGGAATGTAGCAGTGATGTTTGTAAAGAACCATTATGCAGTAATGGTGGAACCTGCATCGCACAGTCTGCAGATAGCCATTTGTGTCTGTGTCCATTGGGATATTCAGGGCCAAGTTGTGAGCAAGGTAAGTCATTGAAGTACACAATTGTATCAATTTCTTTGTTTTTCAATTGAAACAAAGCACTTGCAACTACTTTTGAAAAATGAAAAGGGTGTATTTCTGCACCTGAAACAGTATGGTAGACATAGACCTCAAACCAGCCATATCAGCTCAATATTCTGTTATGGCAGAAACAGAGGCGTGGATTGGTTAGTGGAAACTTTTTAAAATCCCCTTTCATAGAGTTAAATGATGATTGACTTTCCATTAGAATGAATTTAAAATTGGTAAAAAGAACCTACAGTAGGCAGCACTTATTTGGTTGGATCCCATTTTGTTTACTATCTACTGAAGATAGCAATGATTATTTATAACTCATACCATTGTATCTAAACAGTTCTATTGTAGCCTAGTGTAAGTAGACAATGTAGGTTGAAGGTTATTGACATTATGCCATGCAGAAACGGACCCAAACAAACCCTCTAATTGAAGATCAACATGAAAGATTTTTCACCAATTTTAGAAAGAATTGTCACTAGTTTTATTCCCTGAAAAGTAAAAAAGTAAAAAAGTAAAAAAGTGTAGAAATATAGATAATCATAGCGAAACAAGCATCTGCATTATTATTTTTCCTCCTCAGAAATCCTCGTGCACATCCCCTCTTTCAACGGCTCCTCGCACCTGATTCATGAGAGTCTCGGCAACGACCATCTGTCCTTCATAGAGATAGAGATAGTCTTCAAACCTCGTTCTGATAGCGGCGTGTTGGTATATAGTGGGTTCAGTAATGACGGCACCGGTGATTTTGTCTCGCTTGCTTTGGATGAAGGACATGTGGAGTTTAGATTTGACTGTGGCAATGGGCCAGCTATACTCAGGTATTCATGGTTTCACACCACCTATGTATTTGCAGTACCTGTCTTGTTAGTTGAACACGGTGGTTTTATGCTTAAAATCAAACTGGTATCTTATATTAATGTGTCCAATGTCAAATTCAATACATCTTATGTGTAGGACTCAAAGAGAAATTCGTCACACTAAAGGCATGAAAATCAATGAGTTATCAGTATAACAAATGGAATGATTTAGTTAGATATGTGAGCAAACCATCCCAAATGGTCAAATTAACTTTGTTTTTGTGCTAAAAACAAACTGGTATATTTATGTGTCCAATGTAAAATTCAATACATCTAATGTGTATGACACAAAGAGAAATTGGTCACACTTAAGGAATAAAAATCATTGCATTATTGCGGTGTAACGAATGGAATGATTTAGGTAGATATGTGAGAAAATCATCCCAAATAGTCAAATTAACTTTGTTTTTAATTTCATACAATATAAGGTAATTTGGATTTAGGTGAAGTTATGGGTGAAAGACACAGACAACAGGTGAATCAAAATGCTGCATTTGGCTCATCTAACACACTCTATTTTTAGTTTAATCAGTCAAATGTAGTCAGTGTCATAACATAGTAAATTGATTGAACTAGAGAGAGTGCATGGGCATGAATGGCAAGGCACTCCACTTGGCTTTAAGGGGGGACTTAAGGAAGTTTTTTGTTGAATTTTGTTAGTGCTGTAACAATTGAACCATGACTCAAATGTATATAAAAGTATACCTTTTTGGAAAGGAAATGGATCAGAGAATCCAAATTTGGCATCAATTTTGACCAAAAATATTGATTTTTTGAGAAAATCACAAAAAAACACTTTTTTGACCCAATTTTTTTGAACAAAGCTAACAAACATAATTTTGAGTTAAAAATGCCCAAATTACTTGATGATGATGTTAAGACACTAATGAAGGGACGATTTTTTTTTTTTAAAACCTAATCCAATATTTTTTGAAATTTTGACAAAAAAGTGTTAAAAAAAAAAAAATCCATTTTTTCACGTTTTTTGGCACTTTTTGGTCAAAATTTTCAAAAATATTAGATTAAGTTTTAAAAAAAAAAAAATCGTCCCTTCATTAGTATCTTAACATCATTATAAAGTAATTTCGAAATTTTTTACTCAAAATTATTTTTGTTAGCTTTGTTCAAAAAAAATTGGGTCAAAAAAGTGAATTTTGTGATTTTCTCAAAAAATCTACTTTTTTGGTCAAAATTGACGCCAAATTTGGATTCTCTGATCCATTTCCTTTCCAAAAATGTATACTTTTATATGCATTTGATTAATAGTTCAATAATTACAGCACTCACAAAATTCAAAAATTCAAATCAAAAACTTCCTTAAGTCCCCCCTTAATGTTCATGGCTTTATCATCTATTCTTAATCTCAAAATGTCAGTGGCTGATTCCCATTCAAATCCAGCCCATGGTCATCAGCCCTACTAACCCATTCCCCCCCAATTTTGTGTTGTTGAAAAATGTTGAAATTTGTTGAAGATGCCTGATAAAACGCCTGACCTACCCACCCTACCTGAGGTCTGTTTGGCCGTAGCACAGTGTTTTTTCGTGGCCTAATGTATTAACACATACCATACTTTCATTATGCAGGTCAGAGGAGCC
The DNA here is from genome assembly GCA_035610835.1 of Ophiura sarsii. Classification (NCBI taxonomy): domain Eukaryota; kingdom Metazoa; phylum Echinodermata; class Ophiuroidea; order Amphilepidida; family Ophiuridae; genus Ophiura; species Ophiura sarsii. The sequence goes on along the minus strand of CM069441.1, from coordinate 109,958,067 downwards.
AATCTCTATGAATCAATGGCACATTGTCGTGGCAACAAGGACAGCCCGTGATGGCACACTACAAGTGGATCGTAAGGGTATCATAGAGGGCATGGCCAATGGTGCTTTCACGCAGACAAGCTTTAAAACAGATTTATACATCGGCGGTGTAGAGAATTTTGATACCGTTGCGAAGAAAGCGGAACTGTCTGAATCTTTTGTTGGGGATATACAAAGAGTAAGTTGGCGTTTTGAAAGGTTGTCCAGGGTGGTGTAGGGAAGATGACTGATGACAATATATGCATAGAAGTAATGAGTATTTATGGTTTAACTTTTTAGACACTTGAGTGTCGGCGGTGTAAGGTTGGGGGTTTGTTGCCTTGATCAATGTGACCAAATCTTATTGGTTTCGAAAAGGTAGCTAAAAAGCATTTAAAGCAATAGTATGTGATCTTTTTCAAATGTTTACACATATCTTTTCTCTCTTATAACGAAGTTTGACTATCAGGAAAGACTTTCCTGAACTCATAAATCTATTTTGACTGTATTTTCCATTAAAAACCCATCATAGGACATTACTAAATCATAATGGAAATCTGCTTTTCATCATAAAGCATTCCGTAGGAGTGTGTTCTCTTGTGTACAGTTGCCTTGTAACCAGGACAAGGAACACTGTAAACAGCGCTAGAACGGTGTGAAACCGTGGAATTCTATCATGCGAACAGGGAAAAACACTCAGAAAATAAACTGTCCTGGTACCAGGACAACTTATTTCAAAATCTGATTAGGAAACATTGCTCTGTAACCTTTTTTTTCTAAGATATTTTAGTTTAATGGTTATAAATGATTGACAAACAATTGCATTTCTAGGAAAAAATGGAATATGCCTTTAATTCAAGAATATGCAATATATGACATCAAATCAAGAGGATTGACAAATCAACTCAATCAAACTCTTGATTAAGTGCTGTTGCCATAACACAAAACTATCAGTCAGTCTGTCAGGTTAAATGTTGTTTTTCTCAGATTTGTGCACAAATAAAGCTTAAATTCCACCCACTATCACATTGTAACAGCTTGAATTTGATATTGTATCCATCAATAGGTTGTTATCAGCGATATGCCAGTGGACTTGATAGAGGATGCTATTAGAGGAGTAAACATTATGAATGCTGAACATCCCTGTTTAGGACAGCCCTGTCTGAATCATGGAGACTGTATACCATATCATGATGTCTACACGTGTCATTGTAAACTGGGATTTGATGGTGCTAATTGTGAGAAAGGTGAGTGATTATTCCTTTTACAATCGCCCTTAATAATACCGTCTGACATTTTGTCAGGTTATCGATTTGCGTACTATTTGCAATGTATTAAATCAACGCTTTTAATCACAAATTCATGTTCAGCTGACTTAAAAACATGTTCACCAAATGTCAGGGGTGATTTACCTTCCCCTTCATTTCCAATCAATTCATCTTCATTAGGCCATTTTCCTGTCCCATTTTGCTAGGGTGTATGAATAGCTTACGTGCAAAGGTAATGTTTTGTGATTTTTTTCCCCTGCCCCATCCTTGCCAAATAGCAAAATTGTGGATTGACTATGCTTGGCTCGTATTTACGATAAAGCTACGAATTGCTTATCTTTCTATTTGTCATTTTCATCACCAGTGCTCTTTCAGTCATAAAAGAAAGTAATTTAAAATGTATTTTTGTATGTTTGAAAAAATAAGCTTATTTTAATATAGCTTGTTTCATACATACAAAATGAATTTGTTATTGGTAAAATATCACTTCTATCATTGTTTAGAGCAAAAGATATTCAGGCTGAAGGGGATTCAACAATAACTTTTCAAATGATGCAAGAAAGGTTGAGCAGTGACAAAGTGTTACTATTTGAATCCATTGCCATGGCAACACAACAATAACTACCAATACCTTCTTGCAATTCTTATATTACCAATCTTTCCTATTGACTTTTCTATAATAACAGATATAGAGATAGAAATTGAGGCGCCAATGTTTAAAGGTAATGGCTACCTATGGTATACTACAGAATGGATTATGAATAGGTTAGTATTTATTGGTAGTAGAGGTAGGGTAATGACCCATGAAGCGTAAGGGATTCAATCAGGGGTGTGCGACTCAACTTGTCGATCTGTAGCTATACTTTTGTTTAACTTTGGTGATTGTCACATTGGGGGCTGTTTGTGTTGTCTGCTTTAGGTATAGACTTAATTGAAGTTTACACGGATTTGTTGGAATAATTGCCCAAAAGTTGTCCGGTCTTGAAAGGTACGTGCTGGACGGTTTTTACAAGCCTGAAATATATGATACTTCATGTTTCATTATTTATTTTATGTATTTGAATTCATTCTCTGAGTTTTTTTCTCACTTTACACCATACAGTCATTGTATGTGTCCCACGGACTTGATGCAAGTCTATCTTTCATTTCGGTGATCATCATAAAGTGGCGCTGTTGTATTTTTTTATTTATGCAAACGGGACCTGTTTAGCTACATACGTCAGTATAGGACTTTCCTATCCCAACATTAATAGAATCCCTGATCCAACGAGGCTCTCTAACAGCTACCCGAGGAAAACTAGAATAGATCATGTCATCGCTGTTTTGTGTTTTTCTGGCCCTTCAGCATGTATAAAGTAAAACTACACAATGGTTATGCATTAGAAGTGTTGCATTATACATGTTGAGAGGCAAGAGCACTTACAAGGTTTTGATAGATATGTTTCTGGCCCTTAAACATTTTTAGAGCAGATTGCCCAAAGGTTATATATAGGAAGTATTACTGTTTACAGAGGCTGTATGGTGATACAAGGTTTTGACAGAACAGGGACGTACCTAACAGTGGAGGTAACTCATTACAGACAATACACATATTGACATTGAAATAACTTGACTTTTGATTCTTTTATCTTCATCTTAACAGAATAAAAGGCAAACAAACAGATTTGAGCCTACAGTTCCGTGCCTCAGAAGCGGATGGGTTAATTCTCTGGAGCGGTAAAAGTGTTATGGAATCTACCAGTGATTTCTTATCAATAGGATTAGAAGATGGTATTCTTGTATTAAGGTATGGGTTACTTATTACATGTTTATATCTCTGCCCTCCTTATCATCTTCCTTCCATGTTCAACAGAAAAGCTGGGGTATTTCTGACCATGATCCTGGAATAAGGTTTATCGCAAATAGGTAAAAATCAATTGATTATCCTTTTCTGATGCATTGTGGGATCGCAAAATGTACAAATTCTCGAAAAATTCTCGAATTTGTACGAGAATTTGTACACCTTGCGATCCCACAATGCAACATAAAAGGATAATCAATTGGTTTTTACCTATTTGCGATAGACTTTATGATTGTGACTTGAGCTGTTCTAATATTCCAAAGGAAACATGGGACAAGTTTGTGGATCAGGCGTATCAAATGTAAAAGGGGAAAAGGCAATACTTTGTGTCAGCTCAAGTTGGGAGTCGATGTCAGCGCATATTCTACTAAATGCATCATGATATTGCATATGTAATCTATAACATTGACAGCATTTGAATCCTTGCAATAAGATTGAACAATAGTTAGCCGTGGCGCAGAAGTGCTGCGCTTAGGCTTTTTTTAGATAATTATTTCTGAAATCAAGTTAAATCAGCCGTTTTTTGGCCAAAAATCTGGGGCATTTTTAAAAAACATTTCCTGATTTTTGCAGATTTGGTTGACATTTTAGGTTAATTTTTTATTTATTTAAAAAGCCCGACCGACCGACCCTACTTCACAGGTTGCCGCCCGTAAAACAGGGTTGTTGTCTTTTCGTCGCCTTATCACTAGATTACGTTCTGACTTCATCTCCCCAACTTGAGCTGATACAGAGTATACATGGACTGGTCACTTTGCAGGGATAGGGGACAATTATACTTCATTCATCTAACTCTGTACAGTGACGTCAGAGCGTATTCCAATGATAGCACCTCATTTTAAAGCTTGTGATCATAATATGCTCAAGCATCACTGCATAGTTAGATGAACATTTTCACTCTACATAATATATTTCTTGTGCTTTTATCAGCTACTGCTATTATAATAACACACACATGTATTTCTTTTGCATATAGGTCTACTCTATATGATGAATCATGAATTTAAAAACATACAAAACAGTTACAAATCAGCAACGTTCGAACAATTAGTTGTGCGAAAATTACCACTTTTACAGTATAGTGGAGATACTGTTCGGGTACTTCCCATAATAACTATACAACTAGACTGGTGATGATACATACATGATGATGATAATAAGGTCTTTCTAATAATAACCAGTTGTGCTAAATTCATCTTATTTTCCTTCTTTCTTTTAGCGTTAATCTAGGGGGCGGTACCACACAACTACTAAGCAACAGAACCTTTGATGATGGCCTGTGGCATAAACTAAGAATTCAACGTGATACAAGGGAAATCAAGTTTATTATTGATGATTTTATGGTCAAAGATACAGCTGTGGGATTAATGACTAGTCTGGATGTAGACAATGGACTCTATCTGGGTAAGTTATTTGGATTGAAAAAAATATATTTGAGATAAGACGACGAAAAACAAACACCCAACCTGTTATACGAGCAAATGGACCTCTCAGGTAGGTCGGTTGGTCAGGTGTTTTTTCTTCAACACATTTGGGTAATGTTGATATTGGGGTGGGAGGGGGGTGTGGTCTGGCTTTTTTTTAATTGGGGGGGGGGGGGGGGGGGGGCGGTCCCAAAAAATAACATTTTTGGGGTGGGGAGGGGTAAGTTGGCATCCCCAAACCGGCATGCACTCAAACAAATTTGAGATTTTTTTTTAATTGGGTTGATTTTCAAGCAATTTTAAAACTATTTCCTCAAACTTTAAAGAATTATCAAATTTCCTAAAAACACCAGATAACAGTTTTGGTTGGAAATTCCACAAAAATGGGTCGGTTGGGCCTATGCATCAATCGCACGATAGAATAGAGTGTCTTATTGCAAGGCAAAAAAAAGAAATGGTTGTGTTGCCCTCATCTGGTCGGGTCAAAATTCCGAAAAAATGTCAGCCGGTCTGTTTTGTTTGTTTGTTTGTTTTTAAGATTTGCTTTTTTTTAAAGAATTTTTTTATATTTTTATCTATCTTCCGGTTGATAAATGTGTGTAAAAGCCAACAAAACCCAGAAAACCAAACAACAAGCTCAGGTTTGTACTCCACGCACGGCAAGAAACTAATCACAAAAATGCCAAGGCCAAACTAACACGGTTTATAAATGTTAAATATTAATTAAAAGTCTTCTCAAGAAAGAAAATGCAATTAGTATATTGTTTTTATTTAGGCTCATTCTCTCCATCATTGTCTTTAATTCAGTATACAATATAATATGTGGATATTCCATACTTTCAAGCAGTTTTTGTTATAGAATCCAGAGTGAATATTTTTTCATGGATGTGTACATCATGAAAATATTCACCATTGGGTAGAAAATACAGCCAGTATGTGTTTTCCTAAGTATCTTCACACATGTTGACTGAAATAATAGGTATAAAATGGTTGATTTGGTAAAATCAAAAAAACAAAATCAAAACAAATCCGGCCAGCCAACCTTCCTGATTTTAGGCTTGTGAGGGCAACACAATTTTTTTTGTTGCCTAACCTTGTGATGTATTTTATTCTTCCATGCAGTTGATGCATGCCAGGGATCTAAGGTAAACTACTGGTACAACTCAAAGTGTTCCCCGAACTGTTGATCCAATCAAAATTTGTTTGTCTCCGTATCGGATGATATTTCCAGCATCGGATGATACATCTTGTATCAGATGATGGTGGCACAATTAAGTTCTCAGATACTTTGATGTTTCAGCTGCTACCACCATTGGATGATATCAGTATCTGGGACCTATGCAGTATCTCTGATCCAAGAGACGTGAATATAGTCTGCTTGTCGCATTACCAACTGCGTAAAGCCTTTCTGTGTGATGAAGTTGCATATATTTTGGCGGGTACTGTAAAAGTCAATATTTTCGCGATAAGATATTTTCATGAAAATGGTCATAACAGGCATTTCGCGATTTTTTATTTTCGCGATTTTCAACATTTGTGAACAAAAGTCAATGGAAGTCAATAATTTTCACGAGTTTATATTTTCGCGGATGAGGATTGATTTTCGTGAAATTAGCAAAAAATAAAAACCTCGCGAAAATTTCTACTTTTACAGTATATGCACAGCTCTCTGTTGTTGCCATGTCAAAGGAAACATGATCAAACTTTTGTCCATTATATCCGTAATGTCATGTCAACTACGCATGTTTTAAGAAACAGAGCCCATAACAAATTATCAGTCAAAAGATGTACACTGATTCGTTATCATATTGTTTAAAGGGTTGTTACTGGTTGCCTGTCCCCACAGACATAGGCCTTGGCTGACTGCAGTCCAGTGAGGAGATCTTATGTCTGTCTGTATGCCACTACCTAGACCTTCTGCAGTGGGCTTTTGTGACCACAGCTAAAGCATTTATAGGGTGCTCATATAATGTACCTATTCTATCTCAAGGAGTATTTACTTCATTTCTTTTCTAGAAATACTAACGACTCTTTTAACCCTAATTTAACCCCCTGAATGCTAAAAAAGCTACTTCTAAGTGCCTGTGCAGACAGTTTTCGATGACGTAATCAACCGAGCGTATGTAGTGTGAGGGGGTTAACTGCCCGAACGAGTAGCTGAGGGCCGTGGCTTCGTGGGTGGGATGACGGGCCGCCGTCTGGAGGGTCCCCAGATCGATTCCTGGCAAGGTCCCCTGCGATTTAGTTGGTGTTTTCTCTTATTGTGATCTAAACCGGGGTTAGGGTTTTGTTTGATTTTCATTAACTCTACATCATTTTTATATTTCAATCTCTCCCAATACAGGTGGTATGAGTGATATCGTTGAGCTAAGCATGAAGCGTTATACCTCAGGGCTGACAGGCTGTATACGGGATCTTACATTAGATGGTGACTTAGTGGAATTCTTTGAATCACCAGCAGATGGAAGAAATGTCAACCATTGTCAATAGGGACTATGCACATGTTTTTTGTCGCAACATTTTTCTAAGGCAGTGGATAATATTTTATAAGGCATTTTGTACAAACAGAATATTATCAGATTGAGGCGTTAGTGCAAGATTGTCCTATCTGCAGTAGCTGCCCTGTGTTTCCTTATAAGGGAATTGATATTCCTTGTTAGGGGATCTATGTACCAAAAACTCCCAAGCAGCTATAACAGGTGCAGCTCATAATCCTTTTTATGGTTGCCATCTTTAAAAAAAAAAGTGAACAATGCAGACCCATGGATTGAACCTATTTACACCCAGGGCATTCTTGCACAAAATCCTCAAGATGTTTTTCTATAGTATGTGAAGGTTTCTCTTCTGAAGGTATGTATGTAAGGAGTTAAGTTACCAAATCCACACAATTTAGAAGCCAAATTGATCTGCTTTACTAGACCAAAAAGTACTTTAAATTCAAAATCATGTATTGCATACTGTGGAGACACTATAACTATCTTATGTCCTTTATAAGTGCACAAGTTAGTACTTTGTGCACAAGAAAGTACTAGTGGCACAATGTAGTGCTGCATGCACAATTGAGTACTGTTACCGATCAAGTACTGTAACCAATCAATTATACCTTGAAGGAAGCACAAACAATTTGCATTTGAGGAAATGTTGGTCATCGGTCCTTCCATACAATTGATTGTTAAGAAATAATCATTGTTATACTTTTCCATTGCTGTTTGAGCTACCTGCACCTATATCAGCAGGCAAAGTGAATGGTGTAGTAGGTCAGTAGACAATTGATGAATAAACTCGAGACGTAATTTTAAACAGTACTTCTCCTATGTTTTCAACGAGACAGTGATGATACGGTATCATAAACTGATACTATCACTAATGCATGCATACGCAAAGTATTGGAGTATATAAGTACACAGACAAGCATATGTGTATAACAGCTGTATCTGTCAGATGATGTGTTACTATCTCATAGAGAATAATAGGAGAGAGCCCTGGTTCGTACACAAAGTTACATTGAGTAACATGGGTGTAGTGTAATGAAACATCTGTAGTTTGTGACAAAGTGATTTTCTAATGACAATATCCAGTTGGTCAGACATCGCTTCCAAATCCTGAATATAAAGTCTTCTTCAGACCGACAACCTCCTGGATTAAAATAGGTATCGCTGCTATATAGGACAGACTCTGATTGCCGGCTGCCTAAGAGATATCCTGTGTCTGACAAATGTAACACATAACAACACAATTTGGAAACAAGCAATTTTAAGCAACTTTGGGTTTTCTTGTAAAATCATTGCTTATTTTAGTTCACAACTTTCAATTATATTAAATGTTCCATGGTGCATAAGATCAAGTATGTGATTGGAAAATAGAATGATTTTACTTTAATCAGCCATTCAAAAAGTTAGGCCATATTTTTAATGGGTCACTTTTTCACAGAACTTTTCTGAATTTCTTTGCTTTACTGCTACTTACAAAAATAAATGGACATGTTAGAAAGTTGCCAGTCTGAAGAAGGCTCCTGTATGTAAGAGTTGAAACGTAACAAGTACAAACATCGTAGATATCAAACTAAATTTTATTTTTTATGGTCTATTAATATTTGTGAGTAAACAATCCTTTGTGTATATCATGTACTGTAAATCACAAAACCAAAGTCAGCATTGTACAGATCTTTGACCTCGGGTTAACGGGCATATGCTTGTAACTTATGTAAACACTGCTAAAAAGAAAGTCCAGTCATTCGGGATGCCACCTGGTCATTTTTATGATACTATAGTTGGTATAGGGCTTTGTAAAACTTTAGTAGCTACATTTTAATACCTTGTTTGCTATACAACGGTTTATGACCAAATGAGAATGGACTTCTTTTTTGCTGTGTTTATTTAAAGGGGCATTGAGAGATACGTATGGGAGTGCGCCCTCAATTATCCTGGAAATCAGTTTTTTTGCATCAAAGTAATACTTAGGCATTTGCTTATTTTGGCATGAAGGCGATGTCGGAATTGTATGACATTTTGGATTTGGGCTACGTTGATGATTATCTTTACGTTATTTGCTCATTTAGTATATCGATACATCTCTCAATGCCCCTTTTAAGTGGCTGCACATATGGTTTGACCTATGTGATTCATTACTTCTTGTCATTATATTATGTTGTTTTATATTGTTGATATGTACAATACACTTTTTCAAGCCTTATTCATGTGCCTATAAACAATGTTATATAGTATACATATGTAACCATAATGGTGCAACAGCCAACATGGTATTTGTGGGTGTGGAAACCCTAGGAAACCCTACTATGTACAATTTATTTTTCAAAATCAAAACCTACTACAGCAAGTAGTGCCCACGGACACACAAAACTAATGAAAGAAAATATTATTAAGCCGAATGAACTGTTTTATGTAGAAACTGCACATACTTGTAGTAAGTTCTAATATTGAGGCCCACATTTAGGTGATATAAACCAACATTTCAAATTACATAGTAGGTGTTTGCTGCCCATTAAAATGATGTACTGATTCAAGAGGTAAATGCTGCTATTAAAACCCAAGTTGAGATATTATGTTGCTTGTGTAATGTAAGGGTGTCATTTTGGTATATGTTCCCATTTGTTTTATTTTTACGCCAGCAGGTATATAGCAAAGTTAGTATAAATTTGTTAGATGGTGCCCTTAATCATGTCCTGTATACACCAATAAAATCATTATGAAGATTGTGACTAATACACACCCAGAAAATGTCTGAGCTTAACACCAGGGTTTACAAAAGGGAACATTATTTGCCAGCTAAAGGGGCATTAAGAGATGAGGTGGGGCAGCACCCTCAATTACAAAAATATATGATAACAACTGGGATTTGTATATTTTTACAATTGTATTACATGTATGAACTTACACCTATAAGGATTAAGACAAAACAAGCCCTCTTTGTACAACAAAACGTTGATTCAAAAATGCTGGTAGAGCCGCAACCAGCATTTTACATGGTAAAGGGTGGTATTCCAACATATTTAAAACATTGTTTAAATCAAGTTTTGCAAGGTTTTTTTCAAAGTAAAAACAACAATAATGGCAATTTTTAATGTTCATCTTGAATTCTGAAGTAAATTAATTAAAATTGAAAAAATTCAACATGACATTGTGTCCTTTTAAGTAGGCCTACAGCACTGTGAAAATTAGCTGTTGGTTTACAGTTGGAGTGATAATATATATATATATATTCAATGGTTCAAAAAGGTTGTAATTTAAACACCCAGAAAGTGACTGAGCTTACCACTAGGGTTTAAACAATATTTACTTTTTTGTTGTTGCTATACAAGAATCAAAGGTATCCTGAGAGTATTGGGAACTCTAGCCACAATGATTTTGTCTTAAAGCACACAGGGTATCACAATAAAGAAAACAAGAAAACTGAATGAAACATATTTCTTCTTTTTTACTATGTCTTCAATGATTTTGTTCAAAATTTGTAATGATACTATTTATAAGCAAAATCAGCTGTAATTTACCAAAAACTATCTATCAAAAAGGAAATCTTGTGGTCATCAACTATTTTTATTCAATGATCCTCGTTAAATTAAATACATAATTTATTCAGGCACCCTATCAATTTTAGAAATAGAGGTGTAGATAAAAATGAAATCAGTTTTGTTTATTTATATTATACAAACTGTGATGATAGGCTCTAGTTAAAACTATTGACTCGGTAGTCACCAACAATACATTTTTAGCAAAAGTAACTATTGCTGTCACCAAGGGGCAATGCGCTCTTTGCATGGATCTGCCATTTGCGAGGAGAGCCTTGAACTGGAATCAGATTGAATGAAAGTGTTGCATCTTTTCACAAATGTCTCACTGCATAACCAGTCATATTGTGCAGAGAGAGTCGAACTAGTTATATAATGTTATGGAATATTCCCATTCAATACGGTACCAGTTCAGGCTCTCCTCCCAAATGATGGACCGTACCAAAAGACACAAATGAAAGGCTGTATGTACTTGATTTATATCCTTCATTAATATATAGAGGCCCTGCATATGGCAGAATCGTGGTAAACTACTGAACCTTGTTCACCAAAACTATAAGAATCTAAAAATTACATCTCGATCATGTAAGTTTACATCACTTTCAAAAATCCTGCATCTATTCAAAGAATAAACTGAATGGACTGTAATACGCCATGATTCTGGTGACTTATGGTTGATTCCTTTCTGTAAAGCCGATCGATGTACACGTGCAAGGCCTCTATTCGGTTCTGGTCTCAAAAAAGTGAACACTGGATTGATTAAAGCAGCATAACGCTAATACTGCCATGGTTTCACATGGTAATGGTATGGCACTTGATGCTGAAACAAGGTTACATGCTTCAAGATTATGAGTGTTTGGTCAGGTGACATCCTATTGACCAATCTCTGAATTTTATATACTGATGAAGGATGTTATTATGTACCCACGTTATGGAAAGCATGCCAAGAATAGAAATGCTTTCCTTTGATAGAATATTGTTTTAAACTCGAATAGGCAAGTCTCATGATACATTGCAAGTAGATTTAAATAAAAATGTGTAAGTGCAGAAAAACTCAAGAAGGTGGCATATTTTGAATGACCAATAGCTATTTTTTGTTATGATTACTTAGGCCAAATTAAAATAATTGTTTGTCTCAAAGCTCCCGCGCGCGTTCGTTTATTGGTGCGCATTAGAAAAACAAAAATCTGAAAAAAACCTCTTTTTTTTTCAAAAAAAAAAAAAAATCTAAAATTTCACCGATTTTTCAGATTTTCATTGATCAGATCATCTTAAATACAAAAGTTCACTTTTACAAGGATTTCAATATTTTATATTTAAAAAAAAAAAAAACCCGCATTCCGCATTAGTTTTACAACAGGAGAGGAGCTTTGAGACAAACAATTAATTTAATTTGGCCTTATTAAACTATACTAATTTCAGTACAAGGTGGGTCATGATCTTTGGGTTTAAGACAAGATTTAATTCAAAGTAGAATTTCTTACATTTTTGCATTTTTTTCTTGCAAGATGTTGGGTATTTTAAGTTACTTAAGTTTATGGTGCTATACAAACAAACGCAAAATCAAAATTCGAACAACTTGCAAACTTTATCTGTGTTGGTAATATCTTAGACTAATATAACTAAATTCAGGTAATATTATGATAAGGAGTTGATCTTTGAGAATAATTATAGAATACACCTCCCATCTATCTCTCATCATGCACCTAATGGAATAAAGTGCATGGTGAGAGAGATAGGTGCGAGGTTTACTCTTCTATAATTGTGCCGATCTTTGGATCTTGGCACAAGATAAATACCTGCAATTTTCAGATGTTGCCTTGTCAGATGTCTGATGACAGGTAGAGCAACATCTAAAAACTGGCAGAATTGTTTAAAGTTGGCTGAATTTAAACCTCTAAGCATGGACAAATTAAACTGCTTTTGCAGAAATCAAAAGTATGGTGGTAAGTGCACTATATTATAGCTTTACTTGAACATATCTAGCAGGCAAAGTGTGTAATGGACAAAGCAATGTGGATCAAGTACCAACTTTTACTGAACATAGTATAATTATGTTGTAATCTAATCATGGATTTGTAAATATTCCTATTGTTCTTATTATCACTAACAGAGCTGGGAATTTGTATGAAAACACATTAATAAAGACAACTTTGTCTTAAATTGTAAAATGTCTGGTTTGTTTTTTTAGTGTGTCTATTGACAATGTCACCCATAATGTCACAGCAAAACAAAAGCTTGCCTGCCAAACAAAAGCTTGCCTGCCGGTATGCATACGCATTGCCTGCCAGGTTGAAGGGTTGTCCATTATAAACCATACAAAAAACCACACCAGTCATCTGAATATGACAGCAGTACAAAAATGTGGATTGAATGCTGGTATACAGAAATAGAAGCATATGTTTAGACAATCATTCAATTAGTGCGAATTTGAAAACCGAATGGCTGATTTGGTTGCAATTGGCTGGAAAAACCTATACTTTTTTTCAGTAAAATCAGGAAGAACTTTCTCAACAAACGTAAACTTCCACTTTTATTGCTTTCGTCATACAGGGATATACAAATTACAAAATACAAATAGATTTAGATTGAATGAAATCTGGTTTGCAGAGAAAACACACCACACAACTGACCTGAGATGATTGACAAATTCAATAATAACTATATACAACTGTATTTGCGTAGAAAAGTACAATATGTAGATTATAGGTCAATTAACGCGTATGTGTTGTTTCAAGATAAAATCAATGCACGTACGCCGATGTTGATGTGTGAATCTCAGAGGGGGAGTGCTATTGTGAGCATATCAACATTTGTGTAAGCGCATTGATATTCTGATTTTTCAAGAAACAAATTATATGCCTGTATCTGAGACGAATATACCTGAAGGGATAGGCAGCTCCGTGTATTGCCATTCAATTCTACGAACCAGGTCTTGCACGGCAGTGCACGGTATTGATCTCAAACCAACCCAAGCAGAACCTACAAAACAGGTTGTGCGCATGTACACGCATGCGTCGATTTGTCCTGCTCTCACTTCTGAGTTTAAACCATGATCATTATGATTACGCATACAGACTGTGATCAATTTATATTGCTACAATTATGGTATTTCAGAAAAAGTATGCCAATTAAAACCTACTAGTGCCCTACTTCAACCCATAAACAATGTATTATGATATTCAAAGTTCATGATTTGTGTTTAGAATTTAGATTTAATGTGAATTGAAACACAACAAATTTGGTATTTTTATACATCAACAGATAAGTGTTTCAGCTCAACCACATTCGAATATTTGTATTTCAATTCATATTAAATCTAAACACAAACCATGCACTTTGAATATCATAATACATTGTTTATGTATTGAACTATGGCGCTAGTAGGTTTTAATTGGCATACTTCTCATAAAATGTCATAATTCTAGCAATATAAATGCGTAATCATTTTAGAAATCTATCACAGTCTGTATGTCGGTGACCGTCCGATACTACAGTGTATTCAGGTTGTTAAGAAGATCGTAACACACGTGTGGATAACACTAAATTTGAAATAGCGCGGTAACTCACATAATGAGGTCGTGCTACAAATTAAACTGAATGGTGATAATCGATTGGCATCAAGCGTAACAATACCGTGTTAGACTTGCACCGCTGCACATAACAGGAATGAATAGAGCTTCTTATCCCTTCAGGTATATTCGTCTCAGCCTGTATTGACCTAATTCATACATGACAATACTAATAACAAATTACAATTGTATGAATACTTTTACTCTCTTTAAAGTACAATTTCAAACAAATATTACACATTTCAACAAGTTTGATAATACATGAAGTAAAAATTAGCAAACCTGAGTTGAATGAACAACCAATTTAGAATTAAGATACTTTCAATATCACTGCATTCTTTAGTTAGCAGACAAGTTCACAATTTAAACACATTCATGCATTTATAAGTAAAGCTAAATGTGATGAATTTATGCATAGATGTTGACATATTCATTTAAATGTACACGGGAAGCTACATACAGGACGGTAGGCCTACTACTAATTTCAATATACATTTTCACATAAATGATCAACTTTCAATGTGTAGCTATTATCACTTGTCATGATACAGTAGGCCATTGCAGTCTTTGCTCAGACAATACAGGCCACTTACCTACTTCTGTGGAGTGATTTCAGTGCTTATTCCAGTGATTGATTGCACAGCATTTGCATACAAGTGCTAGGCTACATCTTGATAATAAAAATAACTGTGACCAAGGCAACAACAACAAAGTTTGTACAGACCCAACTGACCCAGTTTTTTGTCACATTTTCAACAATTTTTTTGAAATTCTTTGAAGAAAAAAAAGGTTTTCAAAAAATGTTGAAAACGTGTGCAATGTTATGAATTTGTTATTACTTTTTTGAAAATTTTGAAAAACCAGATCGACTGATCTGACACGAGAGATCCGTTTTTTCCATACCTTTCTTTGAACGTACCACCTGTGAGGCCTATGTATGATTTCACTTGCCCTGGCACCGAACTTACTGTAGCCTTATAGACTATAGCTGAAGACAAGCATTTTCCAAGAAGTGGACAGTCTCCTTTAACTCTGCAAACTACATATACATGTACCAGTATTACTATCACATCCATGGTATGTAAGCTGAGATCTTTGGAATATGTGATTAGTCATGTCAAAAAGGATATGTCGTCGGCAAATACATTTTTGAGACAGAGGTCAGTATATTTGGTGAAATATAAAGAAAATAAGTAATCACAAGATATGCTTCCTCGAATCATATCTTGTGATTACAAAGTCCCATGGTATCATTTCAAAGCTTAAAATCTGCTCTTTCAACCCATACCAATAACCCAAATTTGACTCATGCCTCCAACATGTCCATTTTTAATGTGACAGGTGACCTATTCTCTTGACATCACTACACAAAAGGTAAATGGTGTGTAAAATCAAAATAATGTACATCTCTGTAATGTTATGTTCATTCAGCTGACATTCAATTACATCAGCTGACATCAAATAATATAATATGGGCTAAAATCATTTCTGTTTAAATAATCATACAATTATACAAGACATTTCAGTTTAAGTAATCATAAAATTATACAAGACATTTTAGTTAAAATAATCATAAAATTATACAAGACATTTCATTTTAAGTAGTACAAGATATTTTAGTTCAAAGATGATTGAAGGAGCATCTCATTCAATATTTTTTTCCAAAATGCATATTTGGGTGTTAGTGTCGATCTAGTATACATACTATACTATAGTTCCCAATGGGCGAGAAATATGCTATTCATATATCTCCGTGCACAAAAGTATTCCAAGTGTACGCACACAATTTTGATGAGGGCACACATCACCCATGATGCACAGTGCACCCTGTTGTGTTATGCAAGCTTCATTAATAGCCCATGCTCTTATGAAGTAATTCCCTGCTGTAAGATGTACAGATCACCAATTTAGTACTGACTAGACTATAGAAAGATACCAACACAAACACACAGGCATGAAATTGTACCTTTTGCAAATGCTTTACAAGACCATCATACTCTTCCATGTGTGTGAACTGGTGCTCATTAAAGAGATATGGCAGTAACTTCTTTAAAAGAACTCTTTTTAAATGTCTGTGTATATATTGCATTGGAAGAATACACTAACATTTTCAAGGTGGTGGATCTTACATAAAAATAATCATTTAGAGGTTTTTGATAATGACAAACAATATAAAATTGCCACTATTTCGTGCTCAAAAGAACAACTGTGTAGTCTGATCACTGAAATTTGACAACTACCATGTAGAGTGATGCTCTATTGACTTTTGAGCATAAAATAGTGATGATTTTGGCACATTCAGATTGTGACCGCCCCATATTCTCTAGCAAGTTGCTGGGCACTGAAACAAGTGATTGCTACAAATGAGGTATTAATGGAAAGAGGAATACATCAGCTTTTCATAGAGAGGAACACAATATGAATACATTACAAAATATCCAGAAAATTGGTGAATGAAAAAAGTTTCTGAACAATTTTTGAGAAGCTCAGTTGGCGATTCTCTCAAATGGTTCAGTGCACCAATAGACATACACACACCCCAACTCTCATCCATCTAATAAGCATCATTGTGGGTGACAAACACTGCCGACTCTCTCAAACAAACATGCATTCATTTTGTATCAAAGCTTATAGTTAAATCAATTAAAACTAGGCGATATACATAAAAACAATGAAATAGAGTTTATCTATGTAGCCACATGGCAGGTACTACAAATCAGATTTGCACCGTCCTGTTCTACGTTCAATTGAATTAGTGCATTACATCCAATGCATCGAATGAACATTGTGCAACCAAATACATTATGATGAAACAATATCTTCTTTCTGAAAATTTGAAACACAGTTTAATATTTAGGATAACGTCTATACATTTCTACAACAGAGTAGCCACAAAGATGATTTCTTGAGCAACACCAGCATGCTTCACTGATTTCTGTCACCAGTGCCTACTGGTTCCCATTGACATAACATTGCAATGAAAGGCTTATAATGTTGTTAAACAAGGGTCTTTAAGAAAATCCTGCTGCAAGTAGTACAATTGATGTGACTTCCAATTCAGTTGTCTATTGTTTTTCTTAAAGACCCTTTATTTTTGAATGACACATTTTAGTTGAGATTTACCTTCTTTTCATATCTGTGACCAAGATGCCTATCTGTACCATGTATTTTGAAGGTGGAAGTGAGACAATCCCCAGCTGTTAATTACTTTAACACATGTTTGACACTGTTTGCTTAAGGGAATGTTCCTGTTGTTACCGTAGTGTTGCTAAGCATGCTGGACTACACAAGACATCTTCTTTGGAGTAGGCATTTATAAAATGTTTCACACAATTCCATTTGAAATCACTAGCATATTCTCCATTATCACCTCTGTGCAGTAGCATCAGAACCTATTCCATTTATTGAAGCAGCAGTTATTTGTGAAACCTGTATTCATCTTGGAACACATGCCTAAATAAGCATCAAAATAATCCACACGATTAACATGTGCAACATTTGGAATATGCTCTGACATCGATACATAGAGACGGTTGGAAAAACTATACAGCCTCCCAGTAGGCATTACCAGACATAACCTCAAAATCAAGGTTTGAAATACCAATTGCATTGGATTTTTTTACTGTTATTGAAAGCACACTTATACAACATATCAATTTGACAACACAACTACCAGATCTGATACAATGTATTTACAAACAAAACGTTCTCAATTTTGAAGCTGTTGATTTGTTATTTTAGAATTAGTTAATAAACAGTCTCAATTTGAAGCTGCTAATTCCAATTAATGCTTGGAGCACAAAACATTGTCAATTTTTAGGTTGACATTTTGAAATGCGGTGTTAGGCAATAGGGCTCTTCAGATTCCATTCAATGTTTACCATCGAAACATTCTTGTTCTTAACACTTTCCACGCGGCAGACGAAAGTTCCAAAATGTCACAAAATGTTTCACAAATGTCACAATTATTGAATTACATCATCATATTTGGAATAACCATGAGAAATGCATTAAAATAAGTACAAACATGCCTAGTATTGGTTCAGTAATTCCAAAGTGTGTTCATGAACTGCTTAATCTCAAATTAATTTAAATCGTAACTCAACATGTTTGTGCTCCAACCACTAGGGTTTTGTACAAAACAAAACACACTATCAATCAGAATATAGAATAAAATGTGCTAAGTTAGTCGCATCAAAAGGGGGATTTTGTCGGCAGTATGCATTCTAACATACAGCGTGTATCAAAAAGAACGCAACACTTTTTGTCGAGAGCTGTACGGTCACAGTAAAAGACAAATCACTCTAAAACTTATATATCCTGTTAGGTCTACTTATTGGCTATCACATAGTCAAATCACAACGATATCGAATATTTATTCGCTGAG
Organism: Ophiura sarsii; assembly: GCA_035610835.1. Classification (NCBI taxonomy): domain Eukaryota; kingdom Metazoa; phylum Echinodermata; class Ophiuroidea; order Amphilepidida; family Ophiuridae; genus Ophiura; species Ophiura sarsii. The sequence goes on along the minus strand of CM069441.1, from coordinate 109,939,533 downwards.
ATATTAAAGGTATAAGTAAAGAAGTGCAAAACACGTTTTACATCGTTCGCTCTAAAAACTTGGATTTTCCTGTTCGATGGGTTAACAGTTTAATAACTATGTAACCTTAATGTCTGGAATAGTTTATCTTAATTTCCTTTGTTTTAGTAAGGTGGTACATAAAATCATTGAATCGTGTAATCTGATAATCATTCGACCATTTGAATACGTCAATCACCCTTTTTAAGTTCTGAACCACCGATTGCTATGAAAGAACGTATGATATGGTACGTTCTTTCATAAATTAAAGTTCATAATCGATGCATCTTAAAACAAGGGCAGCATTTTGAGGGCCGAGGAGCACCATAATGTCCCATTCCCATTCACAACGACTGATTCATACAAGACAATTACTACCTTCAGTGGACTATTCCATTTGTTTATCTTTTGAATAATGTACCATACTGTTTTATTTATGACGTTAACGAGAGAAAAAGAGAGAGGATTTGCAAACAGACTTTGTAATCTGGATTTTCAAGTTGTGTCATTAACTATCAACTAATTTATTGCCAGACTTAATTAATATTGATATGATACTGTAATAGCCAGAAAATTAATACCTTTAACATGACATTTTCTTTCAGAATGATGAATTTGATTCCAATTATTTAAGTACAATGAGTTATTAAAGTGTCTTGCTAATATTCACCTGACAAGAAAATCAGGCATACAGGATAAACGATGTAAAACGTGTTTTGCACTTGTCTACGTGTATCGTTGATATCTCAGCGAATCAATAATCGATATCGCTGTAATTTGACTATGTGATAGCCAATAAATACACCTAACAGAATATATAAATTTCAGTGTGATTTGTGATTTGCCGTAATCGGAGAGCTCGCGACAAAAAGTGTTGCGTTTTTTTTGATACACCCTGTATACAGGGTGTCTCAGAAAAAATTACAACGCACTTTTAGAGGATTGTAACTTTCTGAATAAGTGTCAGAATAGAACAACTCAAACGACAAAATAAAGGAAAAATAGTTTGCTATACTTGAAAGAAAACCGGATGTGATTCGGTTCAGTTATTCCAGAGAAATGAGCAATTACGTAACATTAGTCTGGGAACACTTCCATCCAAGTTTGCTCATATATAGTGTAAGCACATACCGCGACAACAATACTTTATCGATTTTAACAAACAAGGTGTCAAAATGACCGTAATTAAATTGTCCGTCTCCTGGTGTTCTCATTTTTAGAATATGAGTAACAATTTCAAAATTATAAGTGCTTTTACAACAGCCGAGTTACTTTTTTGATGTCTTTATATGAAATCAATACTTCTCTACACAATGACATGGATTAACGTGTTTTTATGGTTCTAGATTTTATTTTACACCAAATAATATGCCAGATGAGACCAAAATGTAACACAAAATATAAGATAAAAGTTGTCTAGATTATTTTCATCACATTTTATATTTACGAACAGTAACATTTAAAATGTGTAGGATAAGTTCAACCTTTTTATAACAATTGGAAACAAAATTATAGTAATTTTAGTAAATATGAACATTGTCGTTATTAAACCAAGTTCAAGATCTAATAACATCGCGCATACAACTTAGCAAGCTTCTAGTCTTCACATTTGCAACTTGAAGGCTGAAATCATGTATATTATAAAATTATCGCCAATTTTGCGCATGATGGTCAAATTATTAGTATCGCAATTGAAAACCAAATAAATGTTGTATTGACATTAAAAGAGTATAAGTCATATCTCTCTCCTTACAATGAGTTGTATTGTTTTTGGTGTTCTGGGTGTTATGAGTCTTATGGTCGATTATTCAGTATTCTTAGATCACAAATTGAACTTTTTTATCATAGTATTAAACAGTGCTGGCTAATTGAACATTAATGAGAAAGTAACCAGCCGCGCAAGTGAAAATCTGTCAAAATATGCAAACTTGGATGGAAGTGTTCCGTGACTACTCTTACGTAATCACAGATATCTCCATAATTACTTAACAAAATTAGACGCTGTTTTCTTTCAATTGTAGAAAACTAATTTGGCCTCATTTTACCGTTTGAATTGTAAAATTCAGATACTTAATTAGGAAGTTATGATCGCCTAATGGTGCGTTGTAATTTTTTTGAGACACCCTGTAGAGGAAGAAATGTGTGAAAAAACAAAAGAAATAGTAATTTCCACCTACTATTTATTTCACATATAATTTGAATGCATTAACTAAAGGTATCTAGCAAAGTATCATTTAAAAGCTTACAAATAGGCTTTTGTATGTAAACATATTCTCAATTTTCATTTTGAACGACGAAAGCCCCCATTTGATGTGACTGGTCACAAATGGTCTTAACTTGAATTAACAGACTATAAAATAAAATGGTTTCAATTGGAAGCTGCTGGTTTGTACTTAATTAGTATGTTACATACTATTGAATCAAAACCGATATACAATTACATGTACAAAAACTATTTTAACAAAGTATCTGAACAAATTATACATTTTTTCTAGCACTTGTTACAAATCTTGGAAAACCACTGGCCAAGTGTCTATTCTCCCTATCTCAACTTGACATTTACAAACATATCAATTGCATTATTATACTACTCATCATCAATAAACACAAAATCACAAATCATGATTGCCATTTTGATTAGCACCTTTACATAGGAGTTGTTCAAAGCAGCTTTCATATAAAATATATAAGTAAAATCAACTGTAAAATAAATGCTGCCTTATACATTATTCCATATAGGAGACCGGCTTGAGAATATTGCCACTTTACTTAGTTATACTTTGTTCATCTATGTGCGGTGGCATCACAGCATATATTCTAGTGATCAACATGGCTGTTATTCCAAAGTGTCAGACTTTGTCTTTGACTGTGTGGGTACTTTACACTTTCCACGCGGCAGGTGTCTGCAGATGACATTCCAAAATTCACAAAATGTTTCAAAAATGTCAAAATTATTGAAATTCATTACCATATTTGGAGGCACCATGAGGAATGCATTAAAATAAGTACAAGCATGCCTAGTATTGGTTCAATAATCCTTGAAATAGACCTTGAAAGGTTTCTGAAAAAAATGAGGTGTAACCATTGGTATATGCTCTGAAATCACCGCACAAAGATGACTAAATTAGGGTGGGTATTTTTATCAGCTGGTATTATCTCAATACAAATAGAACATCAACAAATTTGTATGGAAAAAAAATACAAAATAAGTCATATATCAAAATATACTCATATTGTTCAGCTTTGCAGTTGAGGTAGACAATTCATCACTAAGCTATTTGTTTTACTGTTAAATTCAATTTTTGATATTTGTGACGCATTACATCTACAGTCACATCTTGTAGGCAAAGCTTATTTTGAGAGCAAAATAGCTTGAAACTGTAAAGAAGTATTAATACAGACCTTTTTCCTCACAATTTCATAAAAACTAAGTATTATTGAAAAGCTTTATATAAAAATGCGGTCAGATCAAAGACCTTTGTGGGATATTGTCAAAATGCCATTTCTTGAAGTTGTGCCACTTTAACATAGTGAATGACACTTCCTTATAACTGTTGTGCTTTTAGAAGTGAATCATAAGGAACAAATAGAACCAGTATGGACATGGTCAAAATCTGCACAAGTGAGGCACTTAATCAAAACATCCAACTGGTCTTCAGAAAAGTTTGAAAACAAGATGGCTTTTTTCACTAATGCATATGGTTTTTTGGGGGTGTTTTTTTACTTATCGATAGATAATTCATCAAATGGCTTAGCTAGCCTTGTAAATACACTACTGTATTAGATGGTTTTGGACTTTGATTTGAGATATTGTTATGAATTTTGAAAACAGTGATTTTGAAATCTGAATTTGTTATAACTTTGAATTACTTTTACTTTTAACATTGTTATTAACAAAACTTTAGGATACTGTTTGTGAAATTAACAATTGAATTCCATTGGATTTTTGGAGATTGAAAACATTAGCGCTGTCATTTTGGACCATGGAGAAACAAAGTGAGTTGCATTGTTTGATTGCTTCATATTTGTCTTAATAGGCTATATACATTCATGAGGTAAGGTAAAACAAACACAGCATGGCTTTTATTGGGTAAATGGTGTGCATTAGTGGTCCCTTTAGTGTTAGATGACTACGTTTACTTCCTGACCTGAAGCGGAGCAAAGTAGAGGCAATCATCCTTGGAACCAGTAATTGATACTTTGTCTTTCTATATCATATTATGTATGAACACTATATGACAGTGTAGACTGAAGAAAGTGAAGAAAACATTGTGCAATTATTTCAGAATACATCATGAATCACATATCATATATATGAATACATACATTAGACTACAATCTTAGAGATTTCTGTTGGAAGACCTTTTTAACATTGTACTGAAATCATTCCCCAATTAACCCCTTGTTCAACGTTGTTCAGAGTTATATCATCATCCCTACAATTGATTGGCTCTTGAGATTTGATTGATACAAAATTATATGGGATGCAATCGCACATGTTAAACCAGACGACAATAATCTTAGTTTACCAGACGTTCCCGTTTTCTTTGAGAGTGGTAGAGAGTTTTATTTCTATGAATTCAGCTGTTTATTGTAAACTGACAATATGCTCCCTGGAGCCAGAATAATGAAGGGAAACAGGGATAAAACGAGACTGAAAGTTTGGCCTAAAAGGTTCGACAACACCTCTTGGGCGAAAAGTGAAATAACAATCCAATGCCAAAAAAGCAGACGGTTAATAGCAGTGCTGCACGAAAGCCAGCACCAGCTAATAAGATAGCCAACCAGCATGATTAGCGGCAAAGTTAAGTCCTGGCTTTGGGTTTGAGAAGTGAAGGTCAAACAGCTTCCAATGAGGAAAATCTCATGTTTCGGCCAAGAACATGATAATGCTAGAATTCAAAGTTGGAAAGTTAAAGGCCCAGTTTTATAACAAATTTCCTGGATTTCAGGCTATGAACAATATGGACAGCATGGCGGTACTCAGCAGGGGATGTTAACAAGGATGAATTGGCTAAGACTGAGATGAGAGATGACCTAGCAGGCCAGGTATATGGCAAAAGATTAAGCCAGTTTTATCGCTAAACCAAGCTTGACCTCAATGAAGTAGGTCTATATTATGATGACGGGCTGGCAGCTATCTAGGCCTTGTGTCATGTCGCAGACAGAATAAGGCAGACCTGCCAACTAGTATGATTTTGCCGTATTTAGTACGGAAATTTGTTAAAATGTATCTGTGATGATGGGTATTCATCAAGGTGTGGCTGCTTGTATAAAGAAGAATCATAATGTGTTTGTCTTAGGGTATCCTTGTCATAGACCGCATTTGGCAGTCGAAAAAAGGGGCAGCAACATTACCGTTTACGCCTTTTCATGTATTGGTCAAAGTATACTATTACTTGGAGAAGTCTTCTATAAGGAGGATGCGACGGCGGAGAGAAGAAATGTTTCAAGACTATTTCTAGGACCACCGGCAGCACAGAACGTATTTAACATGGTACGAAAAGAAGAAATTAATTAACTAATATTTTATAAAAAATCTGATCCGGCATAAAAGGATAATAATCATTGAAGTTCGATTCAGAACATCTTAAGTTACTTTTGCTTGTGCTACAATTTCAGTCCCTGTAAATTAACAAAAATATTTATCCCTAATCCTTATTATATTATAATCTATTTATATATTTTTACATTCATTTGCAGGAAATGGAGCACAAATTTGCTCTTGAGGCCCTATGCAGAGTATGCAGTCATCACTTATTTTCCTCAATCCAGCATACACCAAAAAGTGGATGGTCGTCCTCTGTGCCAACAAAATCTCAATTAATCCAGACAACATTTGGGATTAATATACAACATGATGACAGTGATGTTCATCTTATATGAAGTTATGCAAAAGCAGACGATGTTGGACACGAACGGCCGTTAATTTTGAATATCCGTTGGTTTCAATGTAACAATGGATTTTGATTATATGACCCCATAAAATTCATCACACGTTGTAACTAAATTATTTCATCCAAAAACCGCTGGAGTTGGATAACCAACTCCAGTGTCAGTATCATTTTTTTAATTAAATCCGTTGTTTAGCGTTCGTCCCATTCACTTGATCACATAACCTTGTATGCATAATTTAACCTTGAATATTTGTGAATACGCCCGAGTCCGGCATCGTTTATGCAAAAGCTGTGATGCAGCCATATACAAAAAGGGGCAGCATACAACAACGAATCACTTGGCAACCACACTCAGAAGAAGGGTGCCAGAAATGTCAATTATAAAGGTTTGTTTCCATTTCAATGAAAAAGTCAATGGTAAATTTATATATCTAAATTTAAAAAAATGCTACTTTAGATGATTCAGTGCAGGTTATAGGTTGAACAGGGGTGGACAATTCCAGTTAATTCTGGAAACTCATCCGGAAACCTTCCCGGGAAACATTTTGGGAATTTTGAGGGTATACGGAAAACTGTTCTCTTTTTTTAATTGTTCTTCTCATTTTCTACCACAAATCATATAAATATTGCATTATGTGGCCTAAGGAATAACATTGGCAGCTATACGTGTGACAACACGGATACTCAGCACTTCAGCTATAGTAGCGGAGATGTTGCCTTTCTTATTCAAATAAGAAGACAAGAAAGTAACTCATCTAGTCCGTAATGATAAGTATTTATTTCATTTTTAGTACAAGAATAATATTAGATTTGTCAATTTCAATTTATAATATTAATTTTATTATTTTCATTTAACAACAAATTTGAACAATTAATAGGTTATACCATAATACTACCGTAAGGTTCGATGTGACTTTGTGCAAAAGAATTTGTGGAAAAAACACCCTGGAAACCTCAAAGAAGATTTCAATGCCCGCAAGAGGTTGTATGCCACAGGTGGTAAAATGTACACCGTACACGCCTTCAAGCTGTACATATCTTAGCTTCACCCAACATGTAAATATCTGTACCAACGCCCAACACACAATCCTAATTTCCGAAGCCTTACCATCTGGTATGAAAACTGTCCAATGGGACACAATAATCTAGGCAATATGTTGAAGGAGATGTCTGTAGAGGCAAAGCTCAGCAGAGTCTACAGCAACCACAGCATTCGCGTCACAACCATCACAGAAACACGTCCAGCCTAAAACGCAGGTTTGAGCCAAACAGCAAACCTCACACTGTAGCCTTGCCTCTCCAAATGCCACAGCCAACAATGACTACAATGCCAACACATCCAAACCGTAAACGTCTGACCTCTTCCTTCCAAGTGTCACAACCCACAATCCCAACAGGTACAAACAGCTAGAACAAACCTCAAACTGTGACTGCTTTCTAATTGCCACAATCAAGAATTCCAACACATCACAGTAGGCCTACATGTAGTTTGAACCTTCCTAGGGCTTCAGGGGCAATGCCTCACACTCCTAGGCCTAGTTTGCCAAGTGTTCCAACAGCACCAAGATCTGCACCCCCTAGACCATTAATTAGGCCTAGTTTGGTGAGCACAACACAATCTGTCGTCACTACCAGTACCAGACAAGAAGAACTACAACAGCAGGAGGAAGTAGTCCTATACCATCATTTTGAAGGAGAATAGTCAGACCGACTAACCCAACTTGAGAGATCATTTGATCGTACAACAGTTAGGGTTTTTTTGTTGCCTTTTTTGACATTTACAGAAATTGACTATTCAGAAAGTCACAATTCCCAAAGTATCCAGTGATGCTGCATCATCAAGAACGGTAAGGGAGATAAACCGGGTTATATGCCAACAGCTTTGTCTAACCAACCAAGAATGCATCCGACCATCATCTAGCAGCTGTTTTATAAAGCAAACCACAACTACAACTGCAGGAGTTCCTGAACAAGTATGGCCTACTTAGTATCAGAATCCCTGGAGGACATTAATTGATGATGAAGGTGCAGCTGGGATAGTCATGGTCACACACGAGACAAATGAAAGTGTAAGTTAGGGTTAAACAAGAATGAGAAGATATCCAGGCACCTATATAAATAGGATTGGACCTTGATATGGGTAAAATTACAATACTGTTTGGAGAATAAGTTCTCTCGATGGTGTGCGCGATCACTTCTGGGCGGTTGTGTATATTAGGGAGAGTTATCTTTTGTTCTTTCCATACTTTAATTGTCACTTCAAAGTTGACATACGATGGCGTACATCTCTGTACGATCTTGTTACCGATATTGTAAACATTATTATATACATATTTATTTCATGAAGAATTCAGCCCACTCATTAATTATACAGAGATTCAACATATTTCTATATACTTTCACAATCACATCATTTAAATAAAATCAACCGGCCATTTCATGAACAAAATATTATCATATAATTAATGCCGAATACAAAAGAAAAAGAAGAAGAAAAAAAGTTAAAGGTTGAACAAGGGTGGAAAATTTCAGTTAATTCCTGAAACTCACCCGAAAACTTTCCAGGAAACATTTTAGGAATTTTGAGGACACACAGAAAACTGTTCTCTTCTTTAAATTTGTCTTCTCACTTTTCTACCTCAAATCATTTAAATATTGTATTAGGTGGCCTAAGGAGTGCAACATGGCAATGGCAGCTGAATGTGTGACAAGACGGAAGATGTCTAGGATACTTAGCACTTCAGCTATAGTAGCGGAGACGTTGCCTATCTTATTCAAATAAGAAGACAAGAAAGTAACTCATCTACATTCCTGACCTTCCCAATCATATCATGACAACCCTTGTTGATCTTGATAAGTTTAAGGACTTTATATTATTCATTTTGATAATATTTAGATAGGCCTTTATAAGGATCCAGGGATACAATATTTTAACCACCCATTACCACTCCAAATACAAAAACAAAAATAAAAACAAAAACAATTGTATGCATGATTTTTAATAAAATCTCTTTCATTTAATTTCTTTTATGAATTTTCCAGGCTGGTGCGAAGAAAATGATGAAAACCCATCTACTTCGGAAGTTCTATGGTAGTGTGCGGAAGGAGGATGGGCAGAAATACTCAAAATCAAGCATCAATAACATCAGAGCAGGACTGCAACGACACATCCAAGCACCGGGGGAGGGGATAAGAGCGTAGAATATCCAATCATATCAGATGGCGATCTCAATAAATTGCACAACAGTGGGGGTACTAAACACAGATTACCCACAAGGTCTCTTGAGACTGGTTTGGTTCACAATCAAGTACAAATTCTGCAGGAGGGGTAGAGAGGGCCAGAGAAATCTCAAGAAAGATGATTTTGATTTAGAAGTGGATGATGTTGGAAGGGAATTTGTGTGTTTAATGTTTAATGATGCGCAGAAGAACCATCAAGGCGATGCCAAAAACAAACAAAGAGAAGAATGGCCCACAATGTATGGGACAGGTGGTCCGGAATGCCCAGTGGCAGCTCTGAAGTACTACCTGAGTAGGCTGAACCCCAAGTGTGAAGCGTTCTACCAGCAGCCTAAGCGCAAAAAACTAGAAGTTTGAAGATGTGGTTTGGTTTAACAACTGACCAATAGGGGTTAACACTCTCTGAAGTATGATGAACAGGGCTGTACTTAGTACCCGCCCGCACGCCTGTGGTGGGTAACTTTTGCGTCGGGCGGGTAACTTTTCAAATATACACGCCCGGCTGGCTGGTAAGAATTTTGCTGTTGGTAAATGAAGATTACTCGTTTGGCTGGTAAGTTAACAGTCGGGCTGGTAACTTTTACATGCTACCAGCCCGGCTGGCTGGTTGGAGAAAAAATGAAGGTACACCCCTGATGATGAAAGATATGTCTTAAGCAGCAGGGTTAATCACTCTCTATACAAATCATAGCAACCGTATGCACAATACTTAATGATGAAGACTTAGGCCTAAAAAAAAAAAAGTTTGATTGGCGTAACCCGACCGACCCTAAATACATCGCCGACCCTGAATATTTTTTATTATTTTGAGGGGGAAAAAAAACACATATATATATATATTTATAAAAATTGAACAAAGTATTAAAGTTTTTGACTGTTTGCTTTCATTTTCGGCTATTTTAAGTCCCCATCGAAATGATATATTGTTGAACACAACGATACATTTTTGCCTGGCAATTAAATACGCTAGATACTTCATTTGTGTGTACTGCTGTCTTTTAAGTGTTCAAAAGTAGGTTATTTAAAAAAAAAAAATTAAAAAAAAATTAAAACAAATCCTGACCGACCTACCCTATTTGTTTTGGCCATGTTACGCCAATCAAACCCTTTTTTTTTTAGGCCTTATTCAGTGACCGCATAATCTGCTCATTAACAGGGCATACGAATCCCAATTCCTTAAAAAGCTACTGCAAAGCTTCAACAAAACAGAAAAACGAGGAATGTCAGACACCCTGCAAGAAGCAATCAGCAAAAAGAAGGCACCCAGCACCATATCAAGACCACCTGCTGATAATGTGCACCCGAATGTAAGCATGAGTGGACAACATCTTGCATTCAGATCACCCAGTAATTGGAGACCACAATCTACACAAGTTTCTAGAACACCGACCCCAGCTCCTGTTATGATTAGATCTGCACAGCGCTTCCTTGGACTGTCAACAACCCCATCACCATCACCACCAGCCAACAACCCCATCACTATCACCACCAACACCTAACAGACACCTAACGTATCTCATAGCTCAGCAAATGCTAGAATGATAAATCAGTCACAAACAATGGCTTCTGTATTGGCACCACCAATAGCACCTCCCATGTGTACCAGCTGTAAGGCCTACATAACCTCCAGTATCTGTACCTGCTGTAAGGCCTACAGGACCGCCTGCAGCACTGTCAAGTCATAGTTTGACTGCCCCTCCTGCAGCAGCTCCACCAACATTCTTCAACTACAATATGGCTAATGCTTCCTTCCACTTGCAATTCCATGGTAGCCAATGAATAAAGGAATACCTGCTTAAAATGTTGACTGATTCTTTTAAATGGGAAGCCTAAATCATTAATTCAGTGACAAAGTAAAATGTACTGTATGTTCCCATACTAGTATTCAAATGTTAATTGAACATAATTTAACTGTAACAACAATTTTGAGATTTTGATCTGCAAGTTAATGTTTGAATGTTTTGTTTATTTTGTATTTGTGTATTTTTTCAATAACTCACTGAGTACCATGGACATGTTGAGACTGAAGGGTATAGCAGGGAAGCCAAGAAGAAGTACCATACATATGGCATAAACCACTCTTTCAAATTCCAGCTGAACCAGTGTAAAAAGACAGACATTCGACATATATACACAGCCATCAAACTATAATTATAATTAATAATTATAATTAATTTCACAGAGAAATACTATAATTTTTTCTATAGTTTTCTTTTAATGTATGTCCACCTGTACTTCACATCAACTTGGGTTTGTGGAATAAGTTTTATAATCAATTGTTAGATGATGTTCCTAAGCTTGAAGAGGCAATAGCTGATGAAAGAGCTGTAAAATAATGAGAAGTGTAATAATCGTATTGTTTCCATGTCTTTGGAAGAAGGACGCATATTTTGTTGGTGAAAATCTAGGTGTAAAGCACGTTTGGTCAAACTCTTATCTGCGTACCGTACGGTGGATTGCAAGGCTGCTGTTGTGTAGTATACTTAGTTTTTAACTTTAATTTGTAATATTTTTGCTGAAACTTAGACTTAGTAATGGCTGCAAGGTGGGAGGACAATAACAAAAAAAGCTATAAGCAAATGGGGAAAAGAACAGACAGATAATTTTGTGTTCACGTACGACGACAGTGTGGACGAGTTGAAAATTAAAGCTGTAAAAGCTGTATGTAAAGTGTGTGCGAAGCATGTAGACAAGCTTAAGGCATCTGCACAATATTGTACTGGACAACGCTATTAGTTATGGTGAGGATGGAACCACATACGTTTGCGTGAATCAATGATTCGCTCAAGACCTTATCTGCGTGAATCAAATTTAGAAAATTTGATTCACGCACTTGGAGACAAATTTTTACCCCTGTGAAATAGAAAAGGGGAAAGATGAAGTGCGGACAAGATACTCAACTACATGGAGAGTGAAGAGATTAAAAGTAAAGATGATGTCATTAGCTTTCTTCACTGAAATAAGAGTTTACAAACTATTTCCCTAGCTACCAACGGCGAGAAGGACATGCTACAACTAATACATGATTAAATTTACGCATATCAACCTTTTTTTATTTGTAGAATACATTTTTAATTCATAAATATCCTGTGCAATTTTTCATTAAGCTGGTGGCGTGATACTATTAGTTTTTAAATCACTAAGCTTTGACCCTATTGGTGTTTTTTATTTTGGTCAGAACACTGTTAAATACTAAAAAGGTACTAAACAAATTTCATGAACATAACAATAAGTGATCTGTGCCTAATTTTTAATTTTAATTATAATTCTAGCGTTGGTGTGAATCAAGTCAATCTTTCACCTGACATATGACCTGGCCCAACTCCTTAGGAGATTCTACGGCGAGGCAAGAAAGCAGAATGGTGAGCAATATTCCAAGAGTGCCCTTTGTGGAATCGAGCAAGCATCCATCGTTACCTGACATCAGCGCCAATCAGTCGCAAAATCAATATTATGCGCGACACAGAGTTCAAAAACGCAAATGACTTGCTCGTTGGTGTCCTGAAGAGCATGAAACGGGAACAAAAAGACAATCCACCCTGATGATCTTACAAAGCAAATGAGATCAGAGGCAATGAGCATGGATTCTCCTACAGGATTACAGAGATACTATTGGAAGACCTCAAAGAGTGGAGTAGATCTCCAGATGGCGAGAGAAAGCCAGAAAGCACAGTTGGTCAGGATCACCAAGGTCTGCTAAAAATCCACAAGGCTGTTGGGCCTGAGACTCCACTGAAAGGGATGACAAATACAGATAGGGTAATGAATCAATGGCTGCTCTCACCCCTGCTTGCTCATCATAAACCAAAATCAAAGCACTGTCGCAGAGGGGTGAAGGATTAATTGCAACTGTGTACATGATCATTGGACATACAATTATAATTGTCCAACAGAACACAGGACTAACATATTACAATTGCAAACAATTCCATGTGTACAACCTCAGGAAAAATAAATACCCAACAAAATTAGTAGCTGGATAAGGGCAGTTCCAGATAAAGTGTTCGCAAGAGCTTCAGACAAACCGCAGTGTTCACAGAACGGCCATAGAGATGAAACAATGCAAACATTTGTGAAACAAAAGGAAAATCAGGAACACAGAATGGCAGAAATATGTGACCCATCACATTAAAACATACCTCTTGGGGTCTTTTATCCAATGTCTGATTTTAATATCATCAAAATATGCAAAAGTCAATCTTTAAATTGATACCTCATGATTGAAATTTAACTTTAAAAAAAGAATCAGGAAATATGATGAATAGAAGCTAAGCATTTGATTTAATTTTCTTTATAATTTTCAAGACTTTTTACTTGATATCTAAAAACTAGAAATACTGACAAGAGGTATGTTTTGATGTGATGGATCTCATATGGAATTCGAAGAAGCCTCGGGTGAAGCTGAAGAAAATAGCGTATCACAATTGGAGAAGATTGCCTAGAGTATGAAGAATCCTTCAAGTGGGTAATAAATACCACCTGGCTCCCGTTTCGACCACAAGACGCTGGCATCTCCCCATCACCAACCAGTGGATATACGAGTCATACCATACCACGCCGCAGATGACAGTGCTAGACAGTATGTTGCCCCCTCTACTCAGGCAACATGAGGATGGATTCACTATAAAAGCTTCATCTACAAGGCAACATTCATCGTTTTCACTTAGTATATGTGTCCCATAGTCCCTTTAGAAGTCCTTATCTACAAGGCAACATTCATTTGTTTAATTAGTATTTTTATCCATTTCATCCTTGTCTATAAGGACACTAGTATCATTTTGCATCAAGGTTGATTTTAATTATTGCAAACTTTGATTAATATAATGTATATTTGAATTGCACGGTTTTACAGTGATTCTTATCTGGGAAATAGATAAGATTAGAAGTATGTCTCAATGTTTATAGTCGCATAACACTGTGTGACAGTGCATTCTCATCTTAAAAGAAGAGATCAATTTTATTAATTAGAGATTTTGTATATTAATAAAATGACCCGTATGTAGCCAGAAATGCTACCACAACCACTACATCGCTGTTGTCGTCTCCCCTCAATCTTTATGGTGGCAAAAGATGAGATCAAATTAATTAATTAGAGATATTGTTTATTATATGGATGGATACCACTTTTTAACAGTGAGTTCTTATCTTAAAAGATGATATCAAATTATTTAATTAGAGAGTTTGTACATATGTATGGATACCACTGTTTTACAGTGAATTATTATCTTAAAAGATGTGATCAAATTAATAGTGAATAATTATCTACAAAGATGAGATAAAATTAATTTAAATAGAACAAATTGTGTGTATATGTCTGGATACCACTGTTTTACAGTGAACTCTGATCTCAAAGGATAAGATCAAATTTATTATTAAAAATGATGTGTATAATTTATAGATGCCACTGTTTATGATTTTAAAAAAAGAAAAAGATTTATGCTCTTGTATTACTGTAATTAATGTAGAATTGAAATACGGTCGATTTGACATAGCGATCTATATGTGTGATCTTCGGTTTGAATTAATATAGGTTTATTCGGTCGATTTTGGAAATTCTTTGTTCAGTTCCCTGCTTCGATTTTCATTGAAAAATAGAAAAGAAAAAAAAGAAGAAGACAAGTTGGAATACATTTCAAAAAACATGCTGTCATTGTTAAAATATACGTAAGCCAGACTTTGTTCCTCACTTTTCCCTCTCTGAACCGTGTATATAGAACCATATATAACTATCTCCAATAGTTTTATAACACTTTTAAGAATACATATAATACCTTCAGGGTATCTGAATTATAATTCAGCGGCAGAAAATCTGTGAAATACTACGATATCTTCATCCTAATCTTCACGTCTTTAAACGCTTCAAATAAAAGGTCAAGGGTCGTTCTCGTTTGACCCTGAATGACCCTTTTGTAGACTCAACGCACAGCAGTTCATATTACGAGAATTATTGTCAATCCTACAAAAACGCTACCAGGGAGGTTTTTACTCCCTTATAAAATTGTTCATTCTATTCACAGATTCTTCAACTATCCTGAGGTTAGTTAAACAGAGGCTCGACCCGTTACAATACCCGTCCGTATCAATACCAGATGATTTAGATAAATTAAAATTGCGTAGTTTGGTGTAGATTGGGAAGGCAAAGGTGGTGGTAATGAAAATGGAGAGAAAAAATGCAGCATGGATCAATTTCAGGAAGATCAACATCGACGGCTAAATTGTGAATGAGAAATGCACGTGTAAAGAATGTTTCACAATGTGTACAAGATCGATACTCAAAATTATAGCATGCAACAATTAGAGATCCTGAACTAAATCTGTTGATGTTTGACAGAGTTTAAGACTTGCTTTACCTTGACTTTGACAAAAAGAAACAAAAGTATAAGAGACTAGCCTCAACTGGAACAGTTATCAAAAAGAACAGTTCGATCCAGTCCTGACAAAAACCCACACCTGGTGGTACATCGGGTTAGCCTTGGAATGTTTGAGTTGGGTTGGGTTCGGGGTAAATGGAATGGGGAGTCTGGGATCGGGGTGAAGAAAATCTTGCCCTGCTGGGTTCTATTGTAGAGCTTGCAATGTCTTCAGATAATCTGTGTAACGATCAGTCCGGGTTAATTGCTGGATATGGTCCAAATTATTTTAAGTCTGGTTTGCGCATGGAAAATTGCATCCCATGTAATTCCAAATATCACCACCAGATATTTAGAATAGAATTATAACTAAATTTAGTAGATGCTTCAGGCTCTATAAGAGAAACATTGTTGCATAATTAGCCTTTGTCAACAGACACTTCGATTAGTCTATAATCTCCAAGTACAGAAAATTTAAAGAGAAATATGTTCCAAGATCAATTTTTCTTGAATTATAGATTTGCCATCTAAAAGGTCCCATCTTACTTTGAGTGAGTGATAATTGGACAATTAATAGCATCGTTTGGTTTTTTTCTTCTTTTTTTTTCTTCTTTAAAGTATGGCAATCTTAATGCAAGAGTATATAAAGTGCTCAACAAAAGAAAGTCATACACTTTGTTTTGGTCCTTTAGAGTAACTTCCTATTATCTTTTGACCAAACAGACTAGATAGACATTTAGATGAATCTTTCCGGAACAATTTGATACCAAAGTTGTCCCCTAACAACAAAGATAAACCATGATTAGCACCATTTAAAGAAAATTAGTCACTTTTCAAAAGTCACATTTTCAATACACTACGCGGGAAGAAAAGACCACATGTTACCTGTTCATAATCAAATAGCCCGCTTGCTCAGGCACTACCCAATGCAGTTGCCCTGTGTAATCAATATCCATTACATTGCCGGCCATTCATATGCCACGCATAGCATTTTCTCGCGGCTTGCGTGCATTGAAAATGTGACTTTTGAAAAGTGACCAATTTTCTCTAAATGGTGCTAATCATGGTTTATCTTAGTTGTTAGGTGGCAAATTTGGTATTAAATTGTTCCGGAAAGATTCATCTAAATGTATATATCTAGTCTGTTTGGTCAAAAAATAATCGAAAGTTACTCTAAAGGACCTAAACAAAGTGTATGACTTTCTTTTGTTGAGCACTTTATATACTCTTGCATTGTATGACTTTCTTTTGTTGGGCACTTTATGTCAAATAGTTAACCTTTGTGGGGGAAAAAATGGAAGTAAAAATTTGGCTAATATTGCAGAAGCCTCCTATAGCAATATCAACTTAATGCTTGCATTGAATGGCATTTGTATAATATTGGGTGACTCACATACAAGTCCCTTTTTCGTTGTTCATAAATCATGAAAAATGAGTTCCATCTTATAAAATCATGATCAAGGTCAATTCAGCCCTTCTAAGGCGAGTTTCTCTCTCTCTCTCTCCCCCCCCCCCCCCCCCCCCCACGGATTTGATATTTACATTTTTTTGGTCACCTCTCAACTCATCAGTCGACATTCGTGTTACTTTTCCTTGGACGTAGATCGCATGCTTCATCTTCATCTAATTGTACACCTTCGTTACTGAGTGATGATTCCATGGTGAGAACCTTTTCTTTGCTGTTAGATTCTTCATCAAGCTGCTGAAAGTGTGCCAAGCCTACACCACTTGAGGACGATTCTTTAGGTCTAAAATATTAATCAAATAATTAAATAGACATTAAATTAAGTGATAAATTTACATTATTCTGAAAAAACACCTCTACCCAATACTGCAAAGATTTCAAATACTTCTCTTCTTCAATTGAGCTATTGTCTTTTATGCTTTCTGTATTGGAATAAGCATCACTGGTTTTGCCCTAAACTTTGTTCATCTGCAGTGACATCAGCATGCATTCCAGTGAGTTCTATCAAATCAATGCACTTAATAAGTGAACACCATCGTTGAGAATCCCTGCGTGAATATGTGTATGAGTACTTGTTGGGAAAGCATTGGAGGGGTAACAGCTTAAACAGTACAATGGTACAGTACAATGGTATATTCTATTGCCACCCAAATTATGACAGAGACTTCACTGCATACACATGGGCAGCATTTCAGCCTCTGTGCATTGATAACAAAGACCCATGTGCTATTATCTGGTACGTACATCATCACCATTTGATGTATCCAAAACTATGCTGCAATCACTTGAACAACACTGACACTCCCTCCTAATTTGAGTGATCGCCGAGTAAAACCAAACTTGTATAGCAATAATTTACAGACACAATTCAGGGCTCCATGACCCGTAGATGCCATGAAAAAAATGTATGCTTTAGTAGCATTACTATACATATCTTACCTTAGAAATGTGACCAATAACATAGGATCAATGGTTTTATCACACACTTCTGGATAGAAGTACCTATAGATTTCACTAGCTGGTACTGCAACAACGACAGTTGCTAAGATGGTAAATGTAGCATACCACATAAATGATAACTGCATAGAAATAGGGAGAAAATGTTCCAAATCAATATATATAAGATTCAATGGCCAGATAACCCGTTTCTCTGGAAATAACAAAAACAATGCTATATCCAAGAGAATCACTGGTGAGAGGGAGCACAACTTCCTAAAGCTCAATCTTCTCTTAAAAATCTGTTTGATCAAGGGTTATAGGATTAACAGGTCAGCTGTTCAGGGGATTTGAACTGACATTATTGCTATAATAAATTAATTTCTTAATGTTCATACTTAGAGAATAATGACTGCGTAACAACTGTTTTTGTGAAATTGTTTTGAAATCAGAGGTTTTTTGTTCTGGTCTGAGGAATTGTCCCGAAGGGGCGTTCATTACTGAAAAAGATGCATCTTTATCCAAATCGTTGATTTGTACCGATATAATCGCGCTAATAAGTAATTCGTTTTCTGTTTATTTTGTCCATCCCTTCTTAGTTATTGAAACAGTCCAAGTCGGGTCATCCCTTCATTAACATTTTTATCATTCAACCAATCAGAAATAGGCTTTAATCGTATTTCCTCATAACTCTTTGAATATTCAGTTTAGGGGCGTGAGGCTTTAATGTGATTGGTCGGTCAATGAGCAAAACAAATCGAACACTTTGGCGCAGTGCTTTCAGGCAATAATTAGTAACCTGTGCTCGGTGTGCGCGTTCTCATCTAACGATTACTTTTATTGGAATGCACTTGGTACTCAGCTATGATAGTTTGATACAATAAACTTACCTTATATAATCCTAATGCATCGTCCATGTTACCCTGGTTTACTATAGCTCCTATACTAATCCACAGTCCTAAGGTAGAACCAAATAGCATACCAACTAGTGTGCCCCTATACAAATGAAAATGGAAAATGTAGATAATGCTAGATAACAAAATGTAAAACCAAGCTGGCTGTCATAAAATCACAGTAATCGTCATAGTTTCGATCAATATGGTGATGTCTACATAGGTGAAATGTTTTTATTCTAAAGCCAATTTTGTCTCAACTGAGCACTTTTTATAACTGTAACCAACGGATGTGGTCTGTATAATATACACACATTTTTATTAGCTTTTATGATTGATGCTCAGTGCTGATCTCCTTTAATGGCACACTTACCTGGCATTTGCTCTTGTCCAGAACATTCCCAGCACAAAAGCTCCTACAAGGGGTCCACCTAATGCTCCAAATATACTATTAGCCACAGCGATAAGTGTGCCCATTTTGCTGGCTAAGAAGGCCAGACCGATGGCAACTACTCCAAAAAATAAAGCTGAAAATGAGCAAATATAACATACATGATTTGTTGGTGTGTGTGTTGATGAGGATACTTGTGGTGATGGTGGTGTGGGGGTGTGTGGGGGTGGGGGTGGATTGGATAGGGTGCATGTGGTAGATATGTGAGTGGGCAAGGTATATATTTGCCTGCTTGACTGAGAAAGCTCATTCCTACATATTTCCTGCAGTCAAACTTATCTTTCTTTTTAAAAATCAGGATAATGTTGATTTTAATTTCCCCCCACGTCATCAGAAAACCAATTTACCCGGCCCGGCATATCTTGCTTCACAGATTGTGTATACTTCATCCAATTTAAAGTACATTGCATTTGAACATATTCTATACTCTATTTGTCTTCCTCTGGACAGTGACGTAACTTTACAGGTGCAGCATTTACACACGCGTATGTATCTTCCGTCTTTCAACGCTCGTGTGTGTACGCCAGCACTCGAGTAGGTGCGTACGTTTATGTGCTGCAATTAGCAGACTACGCAGTTACATCACTGTCTCGTGATGGATAAATAGACTATAGTGAGCCTAGCTTATTATCAGGTGTGTGATTTTAATGCATCAACGTATGTGCTTGTGCTATCAAAGATAAAACCCACTATTGGTGTGTAAATGATGAATCTTTCACTGGCATACGCACTGATGTCACATTCGAACATTAATGGGATGAGGTATTGTATGTCAATTACTGTGCTTCTATAGTTTGATCAGTTCTAAATTGGCGAGAAATATTCGTTTTTTATCTCTCCGCGCGCAAAAGTAATCCAAGTGTATGCACGTGACTATGTCCACACGCACACAGTTTTGTCCAACGCACGCGTCACGCATATGATGCACAGTGTGCTTGTTGCATTCATTTGCGCCCACATTCTTCTGTATTCATTCGCTGCTGTAAGGAGGCTTCGCCAATTTGGAGCTGATCAAACTATAAATGCTTTCATTTCAAGTGGTGAGTACATATTGAGAGTTTAGTGCAACAAAGTTCCATCTGAATCAATAGCTGCCAGATGTTATCATGTGTGGCAGTCGATAACAGACCCCTTGATATAAACTAAAAGGAACACAGGGCAGCTATAGCAGATAGGAAATCTTTAAAAAGTTTTGTAAAAAGGCAATATCTACAATAGCTGCCACATATTATATATATTAAGGGTGCTTTAAGATGCTTTGGTGATAACACAATCTAACAAATGGCTGCTATTGCAGATAGGACTTTGTTGCACTAAACCATTGATATAGAAACTACTGAAAACACCTTCTGACAATTAGACGAAATATTAATCCATACTTTTATAACAGTCCTATATTTCATGGTTGTCCTTTTTAATATCCTACTTACTAAGACACCTTGTTAAAACAACATCTTTGCTTTCTTCACCATTCTCAACAATGGCGCCAGATCTCTGGGCTCGCCACTTCCTAAATGGATGGACTATATCAATTAATGTCACTGCTGTTAAGGCATTGATTCCGGAAGACACAGTGCTAGAAAAACAAGAACAAAATGAGTGAAAAATATGCCAAACATGGGCAAATCTTTTGTGTTAAGGTGTATTGAAATGTCAGCAAACATGTATTTTTGGTTCTTTTTAAACATTATAGATTTAGCAGTTTGTACTGATATTCTTTTCAAAGTTGGAAATAATGCTCTTGTCAAATGTATGATGAAATACAAATACAACAACGCACACAAGCTTGTAGTGACACAGCGCAGCAAACCAGTATTGAGTACATTTATTTTTATAGTATACACAATGGCTGCTCTCAATTGGGTTAACAATATCAAATAACAATTATTATTATTTATATGGGCCTTCCAAACAGTACAATAAAAAGTGTGTATTGAATATTGTGCACCAAGTTCCCGAATGTGCGTCCATTATTAAAAAAATATTGCCGTCCAATATTTTTTGTGCAGTGCAGAAGATGTGTGTGCGAGTATATATGCGGAGATGATGTGCATGGGTACATTTTTGAGATTGGCGTTTCTATCTCAATGAGATTAAGGTCAGTTCGGTCCAACTTATTTAGATTTTATCAAAACAGTCTGTTATATAAATAATAATAATAATATATTGAATGTCTTATTTTGGGGTGATACAAGAATATATTGCACTCGCTATAAAAATATATTCTTGTATCACCCTCAAAGCCATTCAATATTATATAAATATTGATGCCTTCATCAGGTCATACCTTAATGTTCCTGCAAAAATACATGCTATAAATAGACCCTGATAACCTGGAATATGACCAAACTGTTCACTGATGAAATATATCAAAATCTGAAATGGAAATATGAAGCAATAATACGACACATAGAAATAATAAATATTAATGAACTTTTTGAATGACAATAATTGTTGGGCAGTTACAGGTCAATAAATGTGTTGTTTGAATAAAGGTGTAACAGATCATTGTATAGCTGCTGTTGCTGATGTGAACAATGCCAGGAGCCTGTAGCTGCTGAGGGAGTGCCATTGCGATCATATCAACATTTGCATAAGGTGACAGGAAAAACCACCTGTTCTATGGGAAAGCGAATGAATGGACCTCTCAGATTAGGTGGTCGGTCAGTCAGGCTTTTTTTTTTCCCCTTAAAAGTGACACAAACAATCACAAAAATCTGTAAAAATAATGTTGTTTTTTGAACAAAAGTCATTTTTCAAAGTTTGTCAAAACTTTTTTAAAAGGGCTGGTCGGGCTCGTAGATGTACAATATACATTTTTTTTCTCGTTTCATTATTATTGCATTTTTATTTTCAGATCGCTTTGTGGACATAACAGTATGCACTCTTATATGAATAATTTTAAAAAACCTTTATGACTCACTTGATCTGAAACGGTGTAGTTTGGAGGAGAACGCCCCTCGTCAAGACTATACCCAACACCTGTAAAATTAAAATAAATCATTAACAAGTTGACATCCAAAGCCTGAGTAATACAAATACAACACAGCACAACATGTTATTGTTTGTTCAACTGTCAATATATTGGTTATACACGCAAGCGCCAATGCACACACCAATACCAATATACAATGAAATTCATCTTCTTTGTATTACTCTTATGGGATCCTTCGCGAAAAGCTGTGTTCATCATTATCATTATCACATTTGTGTAACAATCCAATGGTAGCTAGAATGGTGATGTCGACCAGGGGGGGGGGGGGGGGTTGGCACTGACATTGGAAAAGGGTATAGGTATGTGCCGCGCTGAAGACCCCCTTTTTCACCCTCTGCTGCTAGCTCTTATGACCCCCCTTTTGAGCCTGCATCAGTTCTTAAGACCCCCAATGTTATTGAAAAATCAAAAATCGCGAAATTTTGCGTTCCAAAGCCCCAATTCTTCGAAAATTTTGCGTTCTAACACCAAAATTTACGTTCTTGTTTATCAAAATTGAAATTTAGGCCAGTTCTCAAGACCTACTTTTTAAAAAAAATCAGTTCCTAAGACCCTATTTTTCGTCATAAAATCGACTCAGTTCAGTTCTGTAGCCCCCCTTTTTGAGACCCTGGGCGGCACACCCCTACCCCAAATAAAAAAGTTGAGTGCCCCCCCGGGATGTCGACCCTTAAGGTCAAAAATTGAACTGGCAAGAACAACCGCTAGTGGCGCATCGTATTGTGATTTGTGAATCACAAGAATTGATCACTTTTCATTCATAAATGGGGAACATTCAAAAGAGGATGACGGTGATTGTAATTCCACACTTGAAATGACAGGCTGTAACAATTAATTTTTGTTATATAGGGTGAGTCAGAAAGAATGGGCACTTTTTGGCGAAAGCGCCACAGAAATTTTAGGCCTGCATATTCTAAACCAACTGTAGTGTTACAAAGATCACATATTTAGCTTTTATTCCAAAAAATATTTTTTGAATTCAAACATTGCGTCATAAAGTTGCAAGAATTTTAATAGAACCCAGTATTTTAAAGCCAATCCAAGGAATGGCAATACACAATGTATTGTTGGCTGCCTGATTCAGAGATACTGATACCAATAAAACTAGTGAAAAACCTGAAAAGGCATGTGAATGTTGGATACAAAATCTTTAAATGACTGGAAATAAATAGAACTGTGAAATTATGAGCAATAAAAAGCCTGAAATCAAGAAAAAAAAGCCTTAAAAAAAGGAGGCATATCTTCTGATTCAGGAGGCGAACCTCATTAGAATACATTAAGGAATGGCTTGATAATTCGACCATTCCGTGGATTGGCTTCAAAATTTGGGGCTTTACTAAAATTAGTGATAACGAAGTGGTCGATTCTTTAAATTCTTCTTTTGAATGAAAGCCAAAGTGTAGGTCTTTAAAGCGCTTTTATTGGTTTTGAATATGCACGCTACATTTTATGTGACGCTTTTGTGAAAAAAGTGCCTGTTCTTTCTGACTCACCCTGTATGTGACATTTGTCATGTAGGCCTATTTTCTGATTTCAGTTTTCTTCCCAGGAAAGAAATCTTTATGCCATGAAGTCAACTTTGCTTCACAGAATCAACGATATAATAGCAGAGCATGACCAATTGTCTTATATAGCCCATGGGCCAGTTTGGGTCTCAAAAGTGGCGCATCTTTTGTATTTGTCCTACCTCCTTGCCTTGCATATAAGGATACCTAGACCCATCAATTGAACAACTACAAATAAGCTTTTTTGGATGCTCACAAATGGTGAAACTGCCCCATTCCAATTTAATGATCTTCCTTGTATGGACAAAATATTGGCTACACTGAATGGCTATCTGGTATATTTCTTATTTTCCACAAATATACATTGTTTTAATAGAGTCATAAATGATATAAATGATGTATATTGTTTATTGTTGCAGACAGTAAATGTATGATTGGTTCAAATCCAATACTTACTTGGTACTATGGTAGTGTTTACTATTGGCCCACCATCAACTGGTCCTCCTGTGAAATGACATTGATAACAACAAAGTAAGCAATTTTTCAAAAGTTATGACACACAATCATGCGGAACAGTCTGTTCTAATGACTAAGCTGTTTGCTTATGGTACAAGAGTACAACTTCAATTTAAGACCCACTAATACATTTAATGTGATGTGTGCTCTGATTTCTTCAAGTTTTTATTTTCATCTTCCAAGAAATTTACCTATGTTAACTTACAACTGGACAGATACAGGCAAATTATGAACTTTTACTCGTAATAGTACTTGTCAAGACTTGTATCCTTTAATAAAATATACGTCATTCATATATTCTTGTTCATTGATTGGTTAAAAGTGTGTCACATGATCAAAAATAAACACACTATTTTGCCAAAAGAAGTACTATTTACGGCTCCCAAAAGTACTATTTACGGCTCCCCAAAAGACTATTTACGGCGCACCAGTGCGTTGGTAGTTTCACGCAGCATTGTACTCCGCGCTGACGCGAGGGAGCGCACGATTTGCATCCCCGGGCGCAGCGTGACGATCGTTCGATGCACTGCCTTTGAATTGAACTTTTACAACTTTTTAACTGATGAAGATTGGAACTTACCGGATGATTTTTGAATTTGAACTTTATGGAACTAAAAATATATGAATGACGTATATAAAACAAATATATACTGCCTTTATTCGAGTCTCTGGATTAAAACTATGGTCCCTCGGTGACTGCAATAGTGCTATTTTGCTTCGGGGCTGCGCCCCTCACCAAAATAGCACTATTGCATTGCAGTCACCTCGGGCCCATAGTTTAAACCAGAGTCTCTCATGGCAGTATATATTTGTAGAATATGCACAATTTCCCACGTAATATCCAGCAAATAAACTGGGGACCAGGTATCTGATACTTAGATATTCACCTATAATTCCCTATAGGATTACATTTATTAGAATCGTATGTTTTATTTACCATAATAAACTGTGTACATGACCAGTCCTTCAAAACAAGCTAAGAATATAATGATTACAGAGAAAGGTAGATTCAGCCACATAGACCTGCAAAGAGAAGAGTACAGTGATCGATACCCAATAGAAGAAAGGAAACACCTTTAAAATCCCATTAAAGGAAAATGAAACCAAAGACAGAGAGTAAATCCCATGGAATCAAAGATACCTCATGGGACATTAATCATACCTCCTCAGGCATGGTTTTTTTAATTCAACTATCAGGGGAGGAAAATGGGTCAAATTTGAGGGGAAAATCAGTCTCCACATGCACCGGGGATCAAAGTGAATTTGATAGGTCGCCAATCTTTCACTAATATCTATCTAAATTTTCCTCAAAGTCAATCCGATGGAGCAAGTCACGTCACTGGTTGTAACAACAATGAACAATACACATTTCCAATTCCATTACATCATTTCATCTACATCCTAATGGATACATAACTTTTATTTATAAATAATTTCTACCAAACATTTACAACATGTCTGACCCCTTTATTCTATTTTATCTACTTTAATCCACAATTAAATATTTTATCTACTTTAATCCACAATTAAATTCAAAATGCATTCCCCTGCAGTTTTTAACTTACACTTTAGCATCAGTCATGCTGCGTGCAGACAGTACTCGCTGGACAGCAGTTTGACCGACTGCCCACAATGGAAGTGAATTCAGCCAACCTCCTATGACCAGTGATGGAAATGACATGCGCTCTGTAAGGTCTTTTGGAAAACTGTTCATTGAAGAGAATAAAATATATATATCAATACAAACAAAAATGGCTACCCATATTTTGATGTAACAGCTCAACAACTGCCATTATTATGTTTTGAGGTGTCCAAGTGTGGTATAATATTGGATTCAAAACATAATAATGATAACATTGGATGATTTATGCCCAATAGGTATTGGTCTCGCTATGAGTTTTAAAATATTGGGCTCGACTGCGTCTCTCCCAATATTTTTAAAAACTCATAGCTCGACCAATACAATGAGACCCTTACAGCCCCGCACCCCATGAAATCCCATTTCCCAGCCTGTCGGTTCCACCTGGCGCTGAGGTTTTTGGGTGAAATAATGGCCCCGGGCTACATAGCTGGGCAAATACACTCGCCCAGCATAGCTCCCCCGTGGCTCAGTTGGTAGAGCGTTCGACTTGTAACCGAGAGGTCGTGGGTTCAAACCCCGGGGCGTGGCACCTCTTGTTGTGTGTGTTTTTTTTGCTTGAAAAAAATTTCGTTGGAAAATCCACCGGGAGTGTTAGGGTTAAGGAACGATTTTTTTTCTTCTTTTTAATTTTCACTTTTTTTCACTAATTTTACCTTGATTAACCCTTACAGCCCCGCACCCCATGAAATCCCATTTCCCAGCCTGTCGGTTCCACCTGGCGCTGAGGTTTTTGGGTGAAATAATGGCCCCGGGCTACATAGCTGGGCGAATACACTCGCCCAGCATAGCTCCCCCCGTGGCTCAGTTGGTAGAGCGTTCGACTTGTAACCGAGAGGTCGTGGGTTCAAACCCCAGGGCGTGGCACCTCTTGTTGTTGTGTTTTTTTTGCTTGAAATAAATTTCGTTGGAAAATCCACCGGGAGTGTTAGGGTTAAGGAACGATTTTTTTTCTTCTTTTTAATTTTCACTTTTTTTCACTAATTTTACCTTGATTAACCCTTACAGCCCCGCACCCCATGAAATCCCATTTCCCAGCCTGTCGGTTCCACCTGGCGCTGAGGTTTTTGGGTGAAATAATGGCCCCGTGCTACATAGCTCCCCCCGTGGCTCAGTTGGTAGAGCGTTCGACTTGTAACCGAGAGGTCGTGGGTTCAAACTCCGGGGAGTGGCACCTCTTGTTGTGTGTTTTTTTTTTGCTTGAACAAATTTTTGTTGGAAAATCCACCGGGAGTGTTAGGGTTAATCTATCCAATTTTATACCAATATTTGACTTTGACTTTGAAAACTTCAGCAGATGTAATAGATGAATAGATGATGTCAATATACACAGTGTCCCAAAAGAAACTGGGTCCAAAACTGTCTCCCTTATAACTTCATAAGTAGGAAGCATACCTGCGTAATATTTAGGGATATACAAGTAAATATATCTGAGCGTATCTGGTGAAATTGTGAGACCAATCTGAAGTCAAATTCTTGAAATACAAAGTTTTGAATAGGATGTGGTTAGAACCTATTTTCCAGATTTTAGCAAAAAAACACACATGCGTTGCGTCTACATGTATGCATTGTGTGCAAGTTTTCCCTGCATGGAGTTTATTCTCTGAAATAAGTTTTAAAATTGTCTCAAATAACCGTGCATTACCAAAACCGCCCGCGTTTACTCCACATAGCTGTCATATTTTTTTTTCCCAATGTTTTTTTCTTCTTTTTCAGTCCCCCCCAAAATCAGGTAAATAGGCCCCAACTTTTCTGGTTTGAACGAAAGAAAAGTGTCCGAAAACAATCGTAGCGTAGCGGATGATACGGTTGTTTACGGCTGTCAAAATGTCACTAATCATACGGACCAAAATTAACAATAATGTACATCCCCCTGTCTTCAATATTACCGCACGGTTACTAGCGCTGTGATATAGCCTTCTGTGATAGCGACGCAAGAGGGCGAACAGAATTGGAAAGTATTGGAAAATTGGAATGCCTCTTGGAACTCTTTGAAATGGAGTTGTTAACATCAATTGGAACGAACCCTACGATAAGTTTGTTTATCAAATGATAGGATCACTGTTTTATAAGTTCTCACCAGTGGCGGTACTAGGGTGGGGGGGGGGGGGGGGGGGGGGGGGGGGTTGTGTACCCCCTTTTGCCCCCCCCCCCCAACACCCAAATTATGAGGCTGGTGCCGCCACTGGTTCTCACTCTAATGTTAGTTGGATTGTTTCAGTGTTAAATGAAACAGGCACATGAAAAATCATACTCTGTTCATCTACCTCTTTCCTGTGTCAACATTCAAGTGATTGCATCATAGGCACAAAATGAAAGAAAGTTGTGTGTTACATGTATGTTGCCTTTAAACGGGTACAATCAGGATGGTCGGTCTGTTGGTCAGATTTATTTTTAAAGTGAAGATTTGACCTACACAGATGTTGACAATTAGAGCAATTTTTCAGCCATGTACCTGCCACTGTGTAACCTTTGGAAAGGAGTTTTAAGACAATTCCTTCCATAAAACATGTTAATTCAGGATGAAAAACAGTGAAATTTTTGAAAATGTATTTATAAAAATTGCCGGCCTTATCATCGCCTACTATTTGAATGCACTGGCATATGTACCAATGCATTTCCATTCATAGGCAATCCATTGTACTCCAAATAAATGCTGCCTCAATATAATTGAAATACAATCTGACATGACTGCAAAGAGGGAAATATATGAGGGGAGTTCACATGAATGAGACAGGGTGATATCATACTTACTAAAACACATCGAGTCTGCCAGCGTCATGATTGACTTCCCACACACGTGCAAAGCCCCCAGCCTCTATTGATCCTAAGATGATAACACTGATTGTTGTACCAAACATCACACAAAACATGATCACGTCGGTCCAGATTACAGCCTTCATACCACCCTATAATGGGGTAAAACAGCAGGAAAAAACCTCAAGTAAAACAGATTGGTGAAAAAGAGCTAAAACGATATTGAATCAATTTTATCTTTACTTTTATAAGATTCAATGAAACTCTTTTTGACATCCATCTTGGGCCGTTTTATTTCTGCTGATTGTCTATTGATTTTAATCTGAAGTACATAAATCCAAGTTGGTTACTTGTTTGCATTTGCTTCATAGTTTTTCGGAGGATGAAATGTACCTGGAAAAATATATAATGGATAGTTATGATAAACTAATGAAGTTTAGAGAGTGAAAATTAATCGGCTATTGATTTCTTTTTGGGGGAGTGGGGTTCAAGTAATTGTCAAGCATGGATATCAGGTGGAATGCAAGATTAAAATTGGAGGAGAGGACACCAAATTATGTTATGAAACACAAACAGATAGAAGTATAGGGCTCGCTGTACACCTTTTATACATGTACACCTTAGGGTATCCTGTTACAGTTTGATCAGCTCTAAATTGGTAAAGTTCCTTACAGGTTTAGCGAATGAATACAGACGGACGTCAGCGTGTGTGAAGGCAACAGGTACACTGTGCATCACATGTGTGCCACATAGCTTATGGCCAAATCGCATGCGTGTGATCATTATCGAGCGAGTATGCTTGGATTACTTTTGCGCGCAGAGAGATAAACAAACAACAATCTCTCGCCAATTTGGAACTGATTAAAGTATAGTGGTTTTCATACTGTTCCAGTTAGGACTATAGTTGATTCGCAGACATTGGCCGATTCACCATTTCAGTCAGAGGTAACAGAAGCAAAAGAGGGGGAGGCACTCGAATTTTAATCGTAATATGCATGGTTAATACCTTGTCATCATCAGTGCCTGTACTATTGTGACGTATTCACCACTAAGTAAAGATAGGGTGAACAACTATTATTAAACCTAGTGACTGGGAACTTGCGGCAAAATGATCTGCATTGACTTTGCCTGCAAACAGGTGTTGTCAATTGCTGCATATTTTTGATAAAGAAGATGTGTTGTTATTCAGATAAATTGATAAAGGCATTCAGGTGGTCTCATAGCCAGAAATACATAAAGTAACGTTTATAATCCGTATCTTGGTTGATATCACTTTTTCTCCATCTAGGCCAAATGGTTTTGTGCCTGGTTTATACAAAAGATGATGATTGAATGAATTCGTTTTTTCTCACAAATGAATATGCAGAACGGGTATTTTTTTAGTTTAATGTTTCCTTTATGTCACTTGCATAACAAAAAGGAAAATAATAAAAAGTGAAACTTGATGCTCCACTAAATTATGAATAGGTTGACAAACATAACATTTTTCTTTTGAAAACTATAAGGTCGATGATGGTCGATTTTTATTATTGTGGTGACCGCTTCCAAAGGGATAACATATTTCAAGCTGTTGGATTAAGTATTTGGTTGCCGTGATTTGTAAAGCTACATGATCAGCTATATTCACTAAGCCACACTATCTTGAATAGCATTTGATTATGGAACGCAAATAATAACATCTATAAAAGTACCGCTGTTTCATCATTGGTCAAAATGGGTTCCTCTAACGCCCAATGGACGAGGTCCAAAATCGAAACCAATACGCCAGAGTTTATGAATCTACTATAGTTTCTCAAACTTTTATTCCAGACATATAGATTGGCAATAAATCAGAGGAAGAACTGGTGATCTGAAAGGGGAGGGGGGGGGGGGGACCACACACAGATCTATCAACTACAATCTTACATACCAGTGTTGTGTAGAAGGTGCATATGATGCCTGTGATGAGTATAGTCTTCCATAAGGCAAAGTTTGTTACTGTAAGGTAATACATATCACATAGTTAGCAGCATGTTAGTTTCATATTGGACTCTTGATATATTAATAGGGAATGGAATTTAGATACATTTCTTAAATGGTAGTTGAAGCAGGATAGCTTGCTCAAATAACTTGCATGCCATTTTATCCCCGGATTTTGTCTGATGTTATTAATATATAGAGTGATGTTTTCAATCATACAACATATACACTAGGTTGACATTCCTATTATAGCCGTTAGAGGCACTAGGCACACATTACTATATTACAGTTATTATGCCACACTGCTTACGTAGAAAATGTGTATTAAGAGAGCGCTTTCAATGGAGTTTAATATTATGTAGGCCAAACAAAGAAGAAAGTCTGTCTCAGAAACATAGTGCAAAAAAGCTAAGTGCTGAGCGATTTGTTTAATTTTTTTCTCAAGAAAATAGGCTATGTGGTATGCGATTTTTTGCTATTTTTTTCTTTGCTTTTCCAAGCTTACAGAGAACGCGCCGTAGCTCATTTCACATACCAATACGGGTGGGCTTCTGATACAGACCTTCTTCTTTGTTTGGCCTTACATAAGTAAAAGTTCCAACAAACAGCTGGTTTATAATGTAATACTCGTACCTGCTTCTATAGCTAATGCCGGGGAGTAAGCTACAATAGCAATATAGAATGATGTTTGGAATATAAAGATACTGGCTCCGATGATGCGGATTGCCATGTCAAATCGAAGATCAAGGTACTGCAAAATATAAACACAGTATTGATGGGTTAATTACTTAAATGTTTTTCTAAAAGACATGTGTTTTTCTTCCCATGACTAGGCAAAGTCCCTGTCCAATATGTATGTGAATTGAAGTTGCAATTTGTGGGGCAAGATTATGATTGGATCTGTAAAAATTCTAAAAAATTCAAACTTCAAATTTAAATTCGCAAGTTTTTATAAACATGTGATAAAGAAGCCTTTTTTGGAATCACTGTAGAGTAGCATCGCAACATTTTCACAGAGGTTTTGTAGAGTTTGCCCTTTTTGTTGGGCAGGTAGCATATGGTTGATGAAAATTCAAACAGAAATGCCTGGGGTTGGGATGGGGGGGGGGGGGGTGAGGGAGGGGTATGTCATGTGTATTACAATTAAAATGTAGGTAGAAGTCATGCTCAGATATTTGGAACTTTTTTCATTACACAGAGATACCGCATTTATAATAATGACCCATTGATACCCTTAACAAATATTTGGATTTTCTCCTATCGTACCACATTAAATATCCTTAATTTAGCAAATATTTCTATGTTTACACTCAAAACATACTCTTAGCCCCAATTATTACTGTTTTGATACCCTAAGACATGTATGCCTATTGCCCTTTTCACTTTTTAGACAGACATGATATCCAACTTTGAATGCAAGTGTCTCCCCTTCCCTGGAACAATTATGCATACTACATGTATCTTAGACAATCTTCTAGATATTTTGAGATTCACCAGTGTTTAAAGGTCACTACAAAGACAATTATTTAAAGACAATGTAATAGTTGAACAATTACCAAATAATCATAATCGTAGTCTGTGACCTCATCCATTTCCCTTAGATAATCTTCTATATCGTGGCATAGCTAAAGGGCAAGAGGGGTTATGAGTCGCGTTGGTTGAGATTGGCACTGATGGTTATCGAGCTCGATTTTGTGCGTCACATTGTCACCCCCTCTCAAGTTTATGACTCGGCGGCAATTCTCCAATGTTGACAGCATGGAAGTCCGTCCTTGTTGGTTCACTTTTATTTTTCGCCCCCCCCCCCCCCCCCCCCCACCCAATATGAAAAACCTAACTACCACACTGCTTACAAGTTGTTGTTTTTTGGAATATCTGATGTATTTTTTGAATTATTGACCAAAATGTGCCAGTTTTACGGAGGCTATACCTGAGGGTCCACACCCCCCATAACCCTAACTCTACTACACCACACGGCAACTGTGCGGAAAAAATGTTTTTATAACCCGGCGTGCAGGTTTTTGGGCTACAAAACGGACCCAGGCTATATAACAAAGCGAATATACTCGCCGAGTGTCGACTGGCAGCCGTGGTGTAGTGGCTAGGATCTGGGCCCGGGTGCTGGAGGTCCATGGTTCATGTTTACAGTTCATGACCCAGACAGTTATCATAAGACATTGTGATCATTGAACATTACCAAAATAATCACAGTCTGTCGATGTACTTTGAACAGAAGAAAAACCATGAATATATCACTAATATATGCACTCACATCTTCAAATGGACACAATGGTTAAGTTCTGGCTTAACTTCTAGTCCAGGGCTAAGTCTCACCTTAATAATGACTTCATTCCCCCCACCCCTATTTTTTACAGCTGAATCCTAAAAAAGGGTTAAGAAAAAACCTAAAATCTGAAGCATTTCCATTTTGAAGTGTTTTACTTCCCCATTCTATTTAATGATACAAGTATTACATGTCTTCCTAGTAGAACTTAGGCTAGTACTATTAAGCCTGGAATTCTTTGTGAATACGGACAAATGTGTGTTTTCATTTTTAAACTCAACTTACTTCATATGCACTTGTGAGCTTCAATCCATAGAAGACAGGTACAAAGATGAATATAATGGACGGATACAGCAGAAACTGACTGAAGAGAAAATCTAAATACAAGCCTCCATATACGTAGATCTCAGCCGGTATACCAAGTAGGGTGATTGGTGATATGAAAGACGCTAGCAATGTCATGGCAACAGGAATGCTGAAAACACCTCTGTCGGCCAATAGGAAGCTGTAAGGGGTTACAATAACAGCAACAGGTGTTAACTTAACACTTTTCACGCGGCTATTGTTTTTACCAGTTTACCAAACAGATTTTCAGAAACCTTTCCCAACTTTCAAGGTCTATCTCAAGGATTACTGAACCAATACTAGGCATGTTTGTACTTATTTTAATGCATTTCTCATGGTGATTCCAAAAATTAAATTCCATAATTTAGACTTTTTTGATACATTTTGTACTATTTTAGAATGTCGTCTGCAGAAGCCTCCTGCGTAGAAAGTGTTAAATTGTATCAGCTACAAATGGAATAAACGGGTATACCAGCTTGGGTTATCCATCAAAAGATCATCAACCCCTTGCTTCACCCTCTCCTTTATTTGATTTTGTGATAACTTTGGGATGTTATATTGCTCAAATAACTTCCCGTTCCTCCCCTGATGATGTAGTCATATCAAACCAAGGAAAAGTGTGACAAATCTATGTGTGCCGAAAAAAAAAGATACAGTTTTGAAAAATATCCGACAGAATATTAGGGTTAATTATGCAAGCTTTTCAATGATTCTTGACAAATCAGTGCTTTTGAAATTGTGAGGTTATGTAGGTATGCCTGTATTATTTTATTTTATTTATATTTTACAACTTGCAACAAGCCATTTCTCTCTGTATCTCATTATAAACATGATTAAGAAGATGTCTGCCAATGACATGATGCTTCACATTGTTGACTATGCACATACTCTATACAAACCAGGTCAAAAAGATTGTATAATTATTACAGCCCTTTTTTACAATTCTATATAAATGTACAGCTCTTTTAATTCTTTAATTCTAACCCTACTACACCATACAGAACCACACAGCAAGTTCTAGGTACACAAGTTCTATCCCATGGTGCACTAATCCCGGTGTATATAGTCTGCCAAATTTTAGCCTAGGCAGCCCGTGGCTCGTGGCCTGATGGTTGTCTCACTCACCTGTCACCCCTGCTACCCAAGTTCAATCCCTGACGGCAGAGGACATAATGTTTGTTGGTCCTCCCATCAACCCCCTCCCTTGTTCTTCAGTCCATCCACTTGTGCACTTCTAGGGTAAGGGTTAATCTTTAGTTTGATCAGTTCCAAATTATCGCTGCCTCCTTACAGCAGCGAATGAATACAGAAGGACGTGGGCGTGCATGAAGACAACACTCGCACTGTGCATTATATGCGTTACATGTGCTTGCGACCAATACCGAGTATATGTGTTGCCAGTCTAGGGTGTACGCTTGGATTACTTTTGCGTCTAAATATTTCTCGCCAATTTAAACTATAGTTCTGCACTGCTGAATGCCCTTACTTTCATCTCAGTTTGGTTATTCAATGGTGCTTATTATAGCTTCTATAGTCTCTCACTTTCAGTCTATACTACTATACAAATAAAAAAGTAGTATATTGACTGTTGATACTTTGGTACACTCAGATTGGGATCTCCTCATAATCTCAAGCAATTGGCTGACCACTAGAAGTAATTGCTACAAATGTGATAACGTTGGAATGATGAACACCAGTGGGCAGCACCTGCATTAACATTTGAGGGGAGAGGGGTTGGGGCAAGACAAATCTGAGTGGGCAAGAAAAAAATGGGGGGGGGGGAGCAAATGCGTGCAAAAATGTTGGCTTTTAATGTAAAAATTGCATTGAATTAGACCACTTTTAAGTAATGTTGACATTAAAACTCAACATTTTTGATTGTTTGGGGACCCAAAATGGGCAAGGCTTGAGCTGACTGGGGTGGGGGTGGGGCAACTGAGGGAGGCAAAGGTCCTGACTGGGGAAATATGCCCCCTCCCCCGTAGTGCTGCCACTGATGAAGATCTTAGCTTTTAATTGATATGCAACACAATATGTACATACAAAATACATGTATAAGCGATTGGAAACAAATCTGAACTATTTTAGGGGTTAAGTTGGCAGATTGTTTGATTCCTTACCTCTGTGTGGTTTGCTGTCCTCCTTTGGCAAATCCATGATATAGACCAGTCGCAGCACTTATGACTAGAAACACTGAGAATACAACATAATCCCAGGTATCCAATGGATACACATCTGTTGCCATGGTAACAATGACCTGAGAGAGTTGTAAAAAAATCATTTTGTCAATCATTGGTCAATTGTGTTGTTAGAAAGGAAGATCCCTTACGAAAATACAATCACCAAAATGTGCTTGCAGCAAGATCATTTGACACTA
Source organism: Ophiura sarsii (assembly GCA_035610835.1). Lineage (NCBI taxonomy): Eukaryota > Metazoa > Echinodermata > Ophiuroidea > Amphilepidida > Ophiuridae > Ophiura > Ophiura sarsii. The sequence continues at coordinate 109,903,906 of CM069441.1, read as the reverse complement.
AATAGATAATTTTCTACACTCTAAATCTATATCAACTATCTAATATCCAATACCTTTTTTTATAAATGAGGAGCTTTGTTGCAAAAGGGCTATGGTGCATAAAAAATGAATTTGATATAGAAATGTATAGGGAACAATCATATGTTTCAAGGAAACAAAGACAGCCAATGAAGTTGTTGTTTTGTTGCAAAAGGGCTTGTATCCAGAATTAATAATGGATACAAGCCTTTTGTAACAAAACAACAACTTCAATGGTGCATTTTTGCACAATGAGATGTAGGTCTTTTTGAAAAAGAATGACTTTGTTTCCTTGAAACATATGATTGTGCCTATACATTTTTATATCAAACTCATTTTTGAAAAATGTTGTTTTGTGTGGTATTTTCTCTATGTACAACAAACAGATTGAATTTAGTTTCATAAGGGCTTACATCCAAATTTTCAAAAATATTAAAAACTAGCACATTAGAAATTTATACTAATTTAAGTTAGTATGTGGTGTACCTCTTTCATAATCCATTCAGTTTTTCAATTGCTCAACTTGAATAATTAGAAACATTTTTTTGACTTTTTCTCAAAAAGAAAAAAGAGCCAAGGTGGATGTAGGCCCTTTTGTAAAATACCTCTTCAAATACAAACTTGTAAAACTATTTAAAATATTGGTTATTCATGTATTAGATAGCTGCTCTCATATACACTAGCAACCAAAAGTCTTACAACATCTTGCCTGCTACAAATTGACAGAAAACACTGGGAACACATTGAACTACCGTGTTAGCTTTTTTTGTATTCTAGGTTACTAAAAATAGATGAAAAGTTCTTATACATTTTTTGTAAATTTGTTTAAACAAATCCAAGATGTTTTTGAGACATCATTAATTAGTTTATAGGGAAAACATTTATATATATAACAATATTCAGTGATTTAAAATGTTCTCTTTGATATTTTTAGCTAATTTAAGAGTAAAATTAGCTTGATAATAATACTAAGTAATGATGAAATGATTACAAGTATAACTTTGTAGTATACCCAGTTCATGTGGGTGCAATCAGAGGTTGCTACAATGAAATCCCAAGCGCCCTTGCGCAGCGCAGCTTTCCCGGTGCTTAGAATTCTACCACTGAACCATCCATGCTTCATATCTCTGTATGGGAATATTTGCTAAATATATTTATAAATATTAAAGATTGACCCTTGGAACTTGCCCGTTACTCGATAAATTTCGTAGCTAATTTTTCACATTTCTGAGTGAGTCTTTTAACAAAAATGAACACTAGGCCTACGAGAACTATGCCTTGCCAAAATCTGCTTTCCTATCAGAAAAGTCTTGTTTATTTACAAAGTTATAGGTAGTTGAAGTTACTACATATATTGCATTGATTTCAAATAGATGAACTTTGCCTTTGGGTGTAAGTGAAAGATGTGATTAGTGTGCCGCGTAGTGTATTATGGGACTGCATTGAAGCAACCTCTGGGGTGCAATAGGAAAGTATAGATGATTTGGATGGTTTCCATTTATGGCCTAATATGAAAGTCATGGTGTTAAAATAAAAAACAATGTAGATGAGGCAAAAACATAGACGATGGTGGAGAGTTCAGTTGTACAAGGAAGACCGAGGATATTCAATCTTTTATTACCAAGTTTACCTTTATTTTGAGATTATGTTGACAAAAATTATTGCGTCCAGTATGTTGACAAAAATTATTGCGTCCAGATGGACGCAATAAAGAGTCCAATTTAAAATGAACTACGTCTTCAGCAAAAATATTGCATCCCCAGAAGCGAAAACGCAATGTAGCAGAAAGCCTGGCAATGAATCTTGGTTTCAAGTAGACAAGCCACGATTCTGTGCTTTGATGAAAAACTCTCGACTGGCGGTATAGCGCGATTTTCGATTTCCTATCTGGAACTGTGTGAAATGTAGCTCAAAGTAACTAATTATTTCTCAACTTTCCGACCTCCAAATCCTATTTTTAAAAAAATGTGTACAAGTTTAAGGAAGGATCTTTCTAGAAATATTAAATTTATTTCGTAAAAATAATGCTTTCTATGTTTAAAATCGGCTTGAATTCAGTGTACAATCGGAGAAAATACGGGCCGTGTGCGTTTATGTTCGTCGCCTTCTTGAAAAACTGGTCCGGTGCGCAATGTAATATGGGCTACATTATAAACAAATAAGTGGGGATATCGTCATCTTCTAGGAAAAAACACGTACTTTCCAACCATACCAAACATAGTGGGTGTACATGTGCCATTGCTTCAGTGTTTTGAAATTTGTGACATCATCAAAATCAAAAAGTCACATAAGGAGGCCATTACACATAGTCACATACACTACACATATACTAGGTGATTAAGTGGACTTTTTTACATCTTCTTGCGAAGTTTCAGTGCCATTTGAGATTGCGAATAAATGCGCTACAAGATTTAGTGAACGATATGGTGCAGAGCAAACCATTGTGATTGCTGCATAATTCAGCATACATTTCCCGGCCAATATACGCTTCCCAGTCATGGCGCCGGTGTAAATTCGGCACCATTTCGGCATTCAGGGGTTGGGAGAAGATGATAAACACCACTTTATTCAAGTTATTTATTTTTGCTGGTATGTTGAATCAATTCTATGATATATTTGTGACATTTGAAGCATTTTTTTTTTTTTTTTTCGTTGCTGTAGTTCAACATTTGTCACGGGTCCCAAAACCTTAGGCCAAGTAAAAAAAAAAAAAGGTTTCTCGTCCAGGTTTTTCAAAAAAAGGAGGATGAGGGGCCGTTTGAGATTTCTGGCAATCTATAGTGTTTTCCCTATTAAATGAAATGACAATTGAGAAAGAGACAATTGTTAGACAAACAAGAACTTAACATATTTACATTGTTTTAATAGTGTTAGCACCATGTTAATACATATTTACATTGTTTTAATAGTGTTTAGCACCATGTTTTACACTTCTGAGCAGTGTTCGAATTAAGGGGGAAAATCAGGTTATCCGGCGGATATGCCGGATAACCATGATATAAAATCAGGTTATCCGCCAACATTTTTGGTTTTATATCCGCCAAAGTCAAGATTTCTCGGGAATTTCAGAGGTATACAAAACGAAAAGGCACATTTAATCTTATACCACACGACACATTCTAAAAATATATAAATTCAGTAAAATAACATTTAATATGGGAAGAGAAGTGTTGCTTGTAACTTCTTGGGAAGAGAAGTGCTGCTTGTAACTTCTTGGGAAGAGAAGTGTTGCTTGTAACTTCTTAACAAAGCATTGTACGAAGAAACTACATGGTCCATATGGTAGTAGGGCCCTACTCTTTAAAATACAGCCTTCCTATAAAATATGGACAGAGTTCCGACGTCCGATAGCCCCAAGGTAGGGGGCTATCGGTAGATGTTAAGTCTACATGTACATAGCAAATTATTTAACATTTGAAAAATACCTAAATTTAGTATATTTTCATTTAATATGGGAAGAGAAGTGTTGCATGTTACATGATATAACAATAAAATAATGATTAAAATATATGTGACATGTTCTACCGAAACCAGACACAATTGGGCAAGATATCAAAATTGAGTTAGTAATTGATTATTAAACTAGAGATCTTCAGCTTTACAGTGGTACCTCTCCTTTTTTAATCGGACTTCCCAAAGCAGAGTTACCTCATTTTCAAGTTCGTCTTTTATGGTCTTTATGAAAACACCAAACTGAGATATCGCCCTTTAAAGTTACTAGAACTAGGCTTTTTTAAATCACTGAAACATACATTTAGGATGATTTTTTAATCTGAATCTTTCACAATATTGTTATAAACACTCTGAAGATTAATTATTTACCAGAAACTCAAATTCCCCCCAAAATCACCCCAATTATGTTTTGGGCTATTTCTCAGTTTGGAGCTGTGCCCAATTCCGTCTGGTTTTGGTAGAACACGTCACATATTTGCAAATTGAAGTCAGACATATTATTTTTGTGGTTCTTATACATGTGATGTGGTAATGCAAAATGGTAAATCTGTGTATTAAAGATATTAAAATGCATTCAAAACATATGTGTTATTATTTCCATCATACATACATGAAACATCTTTTTTTACCAGATCACATGCATAAGAAATAAAGTTATAATTTTTTAGACTTCAAATTAAAAATTAATTTAAACAAAATTGAAATAATTTATTCAAACATTATAAATATTTTTAATGCTGCATCATGTTACAGGCAACACTTCTATTGCCATAACAAGCAAAATGTACATGTATACATGTAGTTTACTAAATTTAGTTAGATGTTGTTACAATAAAACAATAATGGTATTTTTTACACTGAAAACGGTTCTCAAAAGTCATACTTTTAATCAGAATATTATGAAATACCAATGTACTTATAAGGTAGGATCTTAAGTTATAAATTACCATAGCTATGGTGTGGGTCATGGGGTATTAAGTGAATTATTTCGGGTCAAATTTAGGTCATCTAAGATCATGTTTTATATACTTTTGGACTTCCAAAAAAAAAAAAAATTGTAAAAAAAAGAAGATTTAAAATAAAAAAAAATTAAAAAAATTTAACAAAATTTTTTTTGAATAATAAATAAAAGATAAAAGGAGGCGGCCCCAAAAAAGCGGGCGGGGACGAGAAACATATTTTATTTTTTATTTGGCCTTACAGACCAAAAACAGTGACCTGTGAACTGAAAATAGCCATATATAAAGTCTGTCATACTCATATTTTCATGTATTTTTGGCAATATCATGTTATACGTACCCGAGCTCTGGCGTGACGTCATCATACGTCATCAGACTCCCTAGCTTACTGAAAAATAGTTTCTTTGAAATTTGCGTGATATGATGCGTGATGGTGTCGCAATAAATATTTTCGTCAAATAAAAACATCATGACAATTATAGTGTCGCAATAAATATTTTCGTCAAACATACGTGTTGAAATGTTGAAATAAATAAAGTCATCAATGATAAATAGACAATATGTAGCTTGTATGATTTCTTGTAGTCCAATCAGTGTGTCTTATATATAATCATGTTTGGTGACCCGTTCCCATGTTAAATGTACTAATTTCCCATAGAACGGGGCGCGAAATATGATTATATAATCATGTTTCGCGCCCCGTTCTATGGAAAATTAACACATTTAACATGGGAACGGGTCACCAAACATGATTATATATATAGGGGTTAAAATATCAACTGTCCTTAATGTTCTACCGGCCCGTAGGGCGAGAAAAGGGGATTTCTTTTGGGGGCAAATTTGCGTCAGCAAAAGCGGGGATTTGTATTTTTGGGGGGAAGAAGGAAACATTTTTTAATGTTGATATTTGACACGATTTTTCGTGCCCCGTTCCCCGTGTTAAATGTGTTATTTTCATAGAACGGGGCACGAAATTTCGTGCACCGTCCTATGTAAAATTAGTACAATTAACATGGGGACGGGGCACCAAACAGTCTGATTATTTTGACAGAGTAAAGCTAAGATTTTTCTATGATGCGGTTTATTCCGTTTTGAAGATGATTCCTATCATTTTAAAAGCTACTTTGTGAATACTATGACGGAGTAAAGCTAGTGTTGTTTTATAATAGTGTTGATTCCGTTTTGAAGATGATTCCTAAAATTATAAAAGCTCTACTTTGTGAATATTTTTACGGAGTAAAGATAGTAATGTTCTATGATGCCGTTTATTCCGTTTTAAAGATTCCTAAAATGATAAAAGCTACTTTCTGATTATTTTGACGGAGTAAAGCTAAGAGTTTTCTATGATGCGGTTTATTCCGTTTTAAAAATCATTATGCTGAAGCCTGTGAGTTTTATGAGAAACATTAACTCCGTCATAGTATTCACAAAGTAGCTTTTAAAATTATAGGACTCATCTTCAAAACGGAATAAAGCGCATCATAGAAATACTTAGCTTTACTCCGTAAAAATAATGAGAAACCAGCCTGCGAGGCCGATGGCTATCCGAAGGCGATAGCCCGGAGATGCGCAGGGCTACCTCGGATGAACGTTCGCGGCCCCGTCGTCCTATGGAAAATTAGTACAATTTGACATGGGAACGGCATGCACCAAATGGTAAAAAGGTTGAAATGGCAAAGAGAGACAGTGCGGGAGAGAGAACAAATATGTTTACTAGCTGAACAGTGTGGCATTTTGGTCCATTTCTATGTGACAAATCCAGAATATAATGATGATCACCAAGGAGTTAGGATTTGGGGTTAACTAGGGTGACGTGAGCCGCCTATGCGGGCTTGCTCTTTTATGGCGCATTTTCCTGTGATGTGTCGCAGTTGCACAAATGGTTAGGGTTAGGGTTACACATACAGGTAACGGGTTTATAAGTTTAACCCGGGCCAATAAGAATAACAAGGCAAGACCCAAATTACGTTTCACTATTTGTTAATACGGAGTAAAGCTAAGATTGTTCTATGATGCGGTTTATTCCGTTTTGAAGATGATTTCTATCATTTTAAAACCTACTTTCAGATGATTTTTACGGAGTAAAGCTAGTATTGTTCTATAATGCGGTTTATTCCGTTTTAAAAATTATTTAAAAATTATTCCTAATATTATAAAACCTACTTTCTGATTATTTTTACGGAGTAAAGCTAAGATTTTTCTATGATGCGGTTCATTCCGTTTTAAAAATCATTCCTATGCTGAAGAGTTGTATAGGGTTGGTGGGCGTGTGTAGAGTATATGAACGGGCGGGTGCGGGTGCGGGTTAACTCTAACCCTAACCCTAACACTAACCCGCCCGTCCATATACTCTACACAACAACCCTATAAAACTCTTTTCAGCCTAGGAAAGATTTTTAAAACGGAATAAACCGCATCATAGAACATTATTAGCTTTACTCCGTAAAAATATTCACAAAGTAGCTTTTATAATTTTAGGAATCATCTTCAAAACGGAATAAACACTATCATAAAACAACACTAGCTTTACTCCGTCATAGTATTCACAAAGTAGCTTTTAAAATGATAGGAATCATCTTCAAAACGGAATAAACCGCATTATAGAAAAATCTTAGCGTTACTCCGTCAAAATATAATAATCAGACTGTTTGGTGCCCCGTCCCCATGTTAATTGTACTAATTTTACATAGGACGGGGCACAAAATTGCGTGCCCCGTTCTATGAAAATAACACATTTAACACGGGGAACGGGGCACGAAAGATCGTGTCAAATATCAACATTAAAAAATGTTTCCTTCTTCCCCCCAAAAATACAAATCCCCGCTTTTGCTAACGCAAATTTGCCCCCAAAAGAAATCCCCTTTTCTCGCCCTACGGGCCGGTAGAACATTAAGGACAGTTGATATTTAAACCCCTTATATATAATCATGTTCCCCATGTTAAATGTGTTAATTTTCCATAGAACGGGGCGCGAAACATGATTATATATAATCATGTTTCGCGCCCCATTCTATGGAAAATTAGTACAATTAACATGGGGACGGGTCACCTAACATGATTATATATACATACACACGGATTGGACTACAAGAACAACAAGAAATCATACAAGTTACATATTGTCAATTTATCATTGAATACTTTATTTATTTCAACATTTATTTCAACGTTTCAACAAATCTAATAAAATAACATCGACAATCCATCTCCGGTTATATCTGAGAAACTGCGCCAGTAAGATGATAGCGCGCCATCAATAGTTTGTTGCTATTTTATACGATACGTTATTATTACGCCACATGAGGGCGTAATTAGTTTTCAGTAAGCTAGGGAGTCTGATGACGTGTGATGACGTCACGCCAGAGCTCGGGTACTTATAACATGATATTGCCGTATTTTTAGCTCATTTTTAAAATGATACTAAATTTGTAGTGGTTCATAAAAAAAAAATCCAAAACCCACCGGACTCCCTACTTTTGGAAAATATCTCTTCATTTTTATTCATTTTTCAATTCATAAATTAATTATGAATTAAGCTTTTTATAAATAAAAAAACATAACTTTTTCCAAATCTGTTTATCTGAGTTGAGACTGAGACTCAGTCAACAACGCGGATTATTGCAAAATTCACAAAATTCACTTACCTAGAATATGTTATGTTATGAATATAATAGTGTGCTTCCTTTTTGCTTCTACACTCTGGACAGCAGTGTCCTAAAACATCAAAAATCATGAAATACTCAAGGCCGAACTAGCGAAAAAAGGAAAAAAAAGGGATAAAACGTGAGTCCACTAATCACAGCTCGTCGTATCATATCGATCAAAGTCGACTCGACTGGTGGCGCTCTGGCTTCCAAAATTGCAATCAGAGTGCAATTAGCCAGACGATGCTGGATACGATTTGCCTAAATTTGCAATACGTATTGGTTTTTAAAACACGTAATCGCGAATACCCATCGAAAATTTTTGAATCTCACATTCCTAGGTACAACTGAATTAATTAATCCCAAAACCAAAGGAGTTGGAATACCGACTCCAGTCAAAATATCCTTTCTTTTCATTTTTGCATAACTGAGCATGGCCGGTAATTTTTACATTGTATGTGTTTCGAAATTTCACATTATACACCTCAATTTTGATGCGATGGTAGAAAAGGGATAGTCATAGGCATTAATATATAATACTTTACAAAATGGTAGAAAAGGGATAGTCATAGCAGGGAGGTGTAATTAGTAATAACATCTCTCTGGTCATAGGCAAATATAATATATATAATGATACTTGACGATAATATTATGGCCTCATATTAAAGTTGTGAAAGACCTCTTCCGAGGAAAACTGCAAATAAAGTGAAATAGAAAAAGCTGACATAATCCCCACGGAAAGATTAAACTTAGTGAAATTACAAATGAATACAAGAGGCATGGCGAACAGTGCTAAAAATGCCAACAAACTGCATAACGATGAGGTGTACAAAAATGTATATCTGAAACCGGACAACCTACACGCACAGAGAACTAAGAAACCGCCGAGACAACGGTGAAAAAACTTAAAGATAGCGAGGGGGAATAGTTTCTACCAGACCGTAAAAACACACCTCTTCATCAAAGAACCGGTAACACACACAAACACTACACCAAGCACCAGCAAGCACAAGACCACTAAAGTAAATGGATGTCAAGAAACTCAGGAGACAAGTAATCACTGTATAGACACCGCGCGCCATAACCAGCACGCACACAGACAATGTGAGTCAAGAAGCCCAAAAGGGAAGTTACCCCTGCGCAGACAAAACATCACAGCACCTACACACTGGAAGTCATCAAGAAGCGGTTAGGGAAAGACACCCAATTGCAAATGAAACTTCCAAAAGAAAAATAAACTGCACCACAAGTAACGGAAAAGAGAACTCGGATAAAGAAAAATCAACAAAGAGAAACGACGTACGCAGACAAGTCTAAATTGTATGTTTACAAATGCAAGGAGCATAATCAAACAGTGAGATGAATTTGAATGTATATAAAATTACAAATGAAAATCCGGACATCATAGGCATCGTGGAAACGTAGATGATGACATCAAAGATGCAGAAATCCAATTACTTAGATATAAAATATTCAGAACTGACAGAGAGAGAACAACAGTTAGATGTGGAGGAGTTGCACTCTATATCAAAGCAAGCCTTGACGTATTTCAGGTGAAGAAATGGCTACTTTGGTAATGGGCGACTTCAATTTCACAGAAATAAACTGGGAACTTCTCCAATCCTCAACGGCGCAAGGAGAAAAATTCCTTGAAGTAGTCATGGATAATCTGTGAACGCAGCATGTCAAAAAACCAACGCGACAAAAATCTATCCTAGACCTTGTGATGACATCAGACCCAAACATGATTGAGGAACTACATTTCTTTCCTCGTACTGTATCCTGGTGGAAATCTCTCCCTGATGCCAGCCTGACGTCGCCATCCATTGGGGTCTTCAAGGGTGCAGTTTCAAGGTTCATCTAAGTACACCCTGGTTTTTACTCGCACCTGTATATATCTTCACATAATATCTTCACATTCATCTATGATTCTGCACATACGTATCCACAATTCATCGGCGATACATCCTGACTTATGGATCCTGCTGATTATTGACGTATATAGAAGTAGAAGTAGAAGTACAGGTACTGGATAAACTATAAAGTGATCACCATAGTATCATAAGCTACAAACTAATACCGGTATGCAGTGTAGAATTTGAACCCTCAAGAAAATACAAAAGGTGACTAACCTGGTATATAAGAGAGTCTGAAACACACAAACTGGAAAGAAAATCTTTCGACCTGTGACACACACCAAGCATGGGATCTACTACATGACAAACTAAACTCCCTAGTTGAAGAATATGTACCAACGAAAAAGAAAACAAACCAGTCCAAACTGAAGTGGATGACTAGAGCAACCATGACATCAATACGCAGAGAGTAGAAAGAATGGAAAATGTACAAAACATCCGGTCGTGAAGAGGATCTCCAGCGCGCGTTATAGATCATGTGAGAAAGCTGGCAAAAAGAAGATCCGGGCCGCCAAATTTAACATTGAGAAAAAGTTAGCAGATGACATCAAGCAAAACGCAAAGTGGTTCTATGCCTATAAGGGTGAAGAGGAAAGTAAAACCACTGAAAAACGAGGCTGACGAAATCACTGCCCCCCCCCCCCCCCCCCCCCCAGGGAAAGGACACAGCAGAGGAACTAAATTCTTCACCTCGGTGTTTACTGAAGAGATAGGAGAATCACCACCAGCCAAGACAATGTTCAACTATAACGATGACCTGAAACTGAGGTCGAAAAACATCTCCAAGAGTAAACCCTTTAAAAGCTGCAGGTTCAGACAATAATGTCACCCAAGTTACTGAACGAACTAGCCAAAGAACTTGTGAACCACTAACACTGATCTTCAACAAGTCACTCCAAGAAGGCCAGGTACCAAACGTTTGGAAAACAGCAAATGTCACACCAATCTTCAAAAAAGGATCAAGGTCACAGCTGGGAATTATCGACCGATCAGCCTGACATCTGTTATCTGCAAAACTCTTGAAAAAATCATTCGTGACCATATCACTGACCATCTGGAGACATATTAACTTATCAGAGCGACACAGCATGGGTTCCTGAAAGGAAAATCATGCACAACCAATCTATTACTCGGCTGAGGACACCCCAGTAGATGTCAATGTCATGTACCTAGATCTGGCCAAAGTTTTTGATAAGGTACCTTACCGAAGACTCATTGAAAAACTTCGGGCACATGGAATATATGGAAATACAGTAACAAGGAGCTAAATCAGAACAAAGTCTAGTCCATAGTTCAGTTGTGCAAGGATCGGAACTAGGACCTGCGTTTCCTAATCTTCATGAACGAGTTAGAAGATGGTATAGACTCAAAGATAAGCAAATTTGCAGACGCCACAAAGCTATGAGACCGTACCAACAGACCAAGACATACAAACACTTCAAGACGACCTCAACAAACTGACCGACTGGTCCAAAAAATGGAAAACGACTTTCAACGTCACCAAATGCTCAGTCATGCACATAGGCCACAACAACCCTCGCCATGTATACCAGATGGACATCAAAGCATTGAACAGTACCAAAGAGGGAAAGGATCTTGGAGTATGGACACAAGACGACCTAAAAGTTTCCAAACAATGTGCAGAAGCGACAAAAAAGGCAAACCAAACCCTAGGGATGATCAAGCGAACATTCAATTACAAAAGCCGGGATATTGTTATGCTAATCTACAAATCTTCATCAGACCCCGTGTATAGACTACTAGATCCAAGAATGGAGACCACATATATCCAAGGTCATAAAACTGCTAGAGGGAGTTCAACGAAGGACATCAAAAATAATTCCAGAACTGGAACACATGCCATGATGAAAGACTGAAGAAACTAAACCTCATGACCCTAGAGGACAGTGCAAGGAGAGCAGACTTAATCCAAGTATACCGAATCTTCAGTGGCATCAATAACATCAACTCATCAGATCTATTCCAGCTAGCTGATAATACAACAACAACCAGAGGTCATTCATACAAGCTCCAAAAACAAAACACATGAGGGTGGACGCCAGAAAATACACTTTCAGCCAAAAAGTCATCCAAGACTGGAACAACCTGTCTGAATCAGCTGTAAGCGCACCCACAATCAAAACCTTCAAGTCAAATATCAAGTCACATTTGGGTTACTAAGGGCGAATAGCCCCTCATCTTTGCCACACTACAACTAATATATGGTTTGCACTGAAATTCGCATAAAGATCGTTGGAGCTACTGTGCTCCGTCTAATAGGTAGAGATAAACAAGGTCAGGTTATCGAAACTAGGCAAATGACCTACATCACAGATACTTCTGACAAGTTCTTTCGCAGCAGAGAGGCCTGCACAACCCTTGGTGTCATCCCTGACAGCTTCCCCACAATATGGTGAAGGCCAGCGAGACACTACAGCAGCCTTACAGGGAGAACTCAACACAACATGTGATTGTCCCTAGCGTGTAGCAAGCCCCAACTACCCCCGACAACCTTGCCATTCCCAGCAACTGAGGATAACCGCCCTAATCTAAAACAATCCTTGACTACTAAACAAATCAAGCACATTCATAAATAATTCAATACATGTGAGCATCAAACCCTGCCCCTGATGGACGGCCCACCTATTCAATTGATGGTATATCCTAACGCTGAACCCGTGTCACACCACTCACCAGTACCCGTACCAATCCACTGACGGGATGCTGTTAAGGCTGCTTTAGACCAAGTTGTGCAGTTGGGTGTGCTTGAACCAGTCCCAATTGGTGAGCCTGTCACCTAGTGCCATAGGATGGTTATTTGCGCAAAGAAGAATGACAAACCACGGCGCACCGTTGACTTCACATCACAGGACATCACCATTCCATCCACCAGGCAAGATCAGTACCACAAGGTAAAAAGAAGACAGTCCTCGAGGCGTGGAACCCAATGACGTCACAGATTTACGATCATGGTTTGGACTTGTCAACCAGATGTCATACGCCTTCAGCATGGCCGAGAACATGCTTCCATGTCGGCAACTACTAAAACCAAGTACGTCTTTTCAGTGGGATGACCACTTTCAACAGGCATTTGAGGAATCCAAATCAGTCATATTGAAATAGAGTAGGGGGTCAGAATCTTTGACCCAAGTAAAAATACATGCCTGGCTACTGACTGACTGGTCAAAAATATGGGCATTGAATTCTGGCTGCTTCAGAAGAATTGCAAATGTGCAACTGTTGAACCATTTTGTTGTCACACAGGATGGAAAATCACACTCTCTGGTAGCACACACCCAGATGAATCTCGTTATGCCCCAGTGGAATGTGAGACCCTGTCGTTTATGACGCCCTTGACGAAGCACGATACTTCGTCCTCGGATGTGAGTACCTTACAATTGCCGTTAACCACAAGCCACTCTTGAAGATCTTTGGTGACAGATCCTTGGAAGACATCTCCAACACTCGTCTAAGAAATCTGAAAGAGAAGACCCTGCGATACAAATTCAAAATGGTCCATGTGCCAGGCATTATACATTGCGCCACAGACTGTATCTCACGTCGCCATACTGGAGCGCCTGTGAAACTGCCCCTCACTGATGATATGGCAGCCATTGAGTCCTCACCGATCATCTTGACCCTTTCAAACCCCCTCATGGCCGGTTTACGCACATCAGCACCACTCACAGATACCATTATTGAGTGTGTTTCTTCATCTGCCATGTCCGCCATCGCCTCACTCAATATAAAGTCTGTAACGTGGGACAGAGTCCGAACTGCCACAGCCAGCGATGATTAGATGCTAGTTGACCTCATTGAGTCCGGTATGTCTGAGTTCCGTCATGAACTCCCTAGGCCCTGCGTGAGTACTTCCAGTTTCGGGATAATCTTCATACGGTTGATGGTTTTATACTTTACAAGGACCGCGTCATCATGCCACCATTACTCAGGGAGGAGACATTAATTGGCTGCTCCCCAGGCCATACTGCTCATCAAGGAGTGACCTCTATGACTGCAAGAGCAATTTTCTGGCCTGGCATTACTCCTGCCATAACAGCCCTTCATGCTGGGTGTTACCATTGTAATCGGATCGCACCCTCCAATCCAAGTGCACCGCCCACCCCTCCCACGCCCCAGACTACACTTTACAATGTGCATGTGCCGATCTTTTCCATTATAAAGGCTGCAACTACTTGGTACAGACTTTCCGGTATTCCAACTGGCCAATCGTGGAGAAGTCCTCCCATGGTGCAAGTGGAATCATCACTTGCCTGAGACGCACATATGTCACATTTGGTATCCTGATGAACTAGCATCCATCCGATGGTGGTCCCGAATTCACAGCCATCGCTACACGGCAATTCCTCAAGGACTGGGGCGTACATCATCGACTCGCCTTATCATGGACAACACTAGCCCCACCGGTGACCTGGATACGGATGCTTCAGTATCGAAATACTCCAGACAGGGACACAAAGCTTTCACCAGCGATGTGTATAATGGCCATACAAGCCTCGCAACACTTGGCGCGATACTTTGGAGGCTCGAGAGAAAGCCCTTCGAAACCGCCATATGAGGGACGCCTAACATGCCTAACGCTGATCCGAACACGCCAAAAGACTACTGTCTCTTGCCGTCGGTGACTATGTCCGCGTCCAGAACCAGACAGGACCCCACCCCTTCAAAATGGGACAAAACGGTCATCATTATCGAGGTCCGTCAGTTTGACCAATACGTAGTGAAGATCGATGGTTCAGGGTAACACTGCGTAACAGAAAGTTCTTGTGGAAGTACAGTCCTGTACAGAAGCCCATGCCACGATTGACAATCAATGGTGACATCAGAGTACAGAGAGCAACAGCTCGCTAGCATCCCTCATACCCAAGCACTGTGAGCACCTCAAGTCCAACAGCCCTCAAGGTCTCAGATCCACCAACAACGCCGACCATAAGTAAGTCCCGCTGACCGTTCCGTTCACCGAGCCTGATCCCATCCAACAGCAGCCCTTACCCGAGCCCTCGCCCCTCCACCTCCTGAGACACCTTGCAACACTGCACCTCTGCTCCAAGCTGATGCCACGCCCATGCTTGACCACCCAGCCACTGCACCCAGATGATCTGACCGGAACTCTAGCAAGCCTGCCTGGCACTCTGACTATGACATGTGACCCTGACATCCTTCACACACTGACATATGACCGTTATAACAACATACGTTTCAAGGTCATTTATAGTTTGTTTTGTTATTGTTTCAGATTATGGTCTATTTATCAAATTGTACTTTGTTTTATTATTATCAGTCTTTGTCACTCCAAAACAAGACACATGTTTCTCCATTCTAAAAAGACTTGGGAGGGGGGGGGGGTGATGTAGGATTCTTCATCTTTTAAATTATGACATGTCTATTTTCATTGTTTCAGACCGTGTTCAACTTGAATGAGAGCCAGTTTGCTGGCGAATTGCTAGTTTCTGTTCTGACAAAATTGCTGCTGGACAAACTTGATGCATGGAATACCGTCCGGCGTCCACTCGTTTACATGAAAACTTTAGTCCTGGATTTTGTTCTTGTTGATATAATGCGGTATCAGCTATCACTAGTGATGATTTCGTTATTCGCTACTTCCTGGTCCCTACCCTGACGTTCCCTGCTTCCGGCGTCTATGTAGTCTTTATCAAAGACACCTCGCAAAATTACCTGTCGAGCGGAAAATGCAATATTCTTTGGTACAAGCTTGCAGTGGCGTATCCAGGGGGGGGGGGGGGGGGGGGACCAACAGGCCTTGGCCCCCCATTGACAAAAGAGTTTTAAAAAAAGGAAGAGGAGAAGAAGGAGAGTAAGAGGAGAAGGGGGAACAGAGGGAGGAAGATGGGTAAGGGCATAGGCGGCGCAAATGAGGGGGGGGGGGGTTACGGGGTCACGTCCCCATACATTTTAATATGGGGGACATTAAAAACGTTATACTCATGATACTGGACCTTTCTAGGGTTAACAATGACAATGTTTGCGCGTAGTTCCCAAACTGGGGAATTTTTGCGCGCTTTGGGCACATTTTTCTACATGTATCAACATTACAAGGGGTCTCGAACCACTCTACATATTCTAGATATTATGTGGAGGACATTAAAAACGTCATATTGGACCTTTTGAGTGATAAAAAGGCAAATGTTTGCGCGCTTTGCGCGTATTAGTTTCAATGTTTCATTATTCAATTGGGCTTCATAAACGTTTTTCTGGACCGTTTTAGTTCAAAAACTGAAACGCGCACATTTTTTCTACAGGTTTTAACATAACAAGGGGTCTCGGACCACCATACATATTCGAAATATTATGTGGAGGACGTTCGAAACGTCCTACTGAACCTTTTATTGTTAAAAAATGCATTTTTTGCGCGTTTTGCGCGCATTTGTTCTACAGGTTACAACATTATAATGGGTCTCGAACCACCCTAAATATTCTTGCTTCAGAATGCTGAATCTTTGCCTTAAAATACCTTAAAACCCAGGAGCTTCTACTACTTGGTGGGGATGTTGTTTAAGTTAGAATTTGAATGCGCACACTTTGTGTTTGGATTTACTCCTGGTACCTAATACTACCTAAAACGCAGGAATAATTGTTTTTAGTTAGTAGGCATGTGAGAAAATTCCAAAATTACTGCTTCAGAATACTGAATCTTTGCCTTAAAAATGCCGAAAACCCAGGGGCTTTGGGGCCCTAAGGCGGGCCCCTGGACTTCTTTCACTTTCACTTCTTGCCCCCCAATATGAATAACCTAGTTGCGCCACTGGGTCCTGGCTATACGCCCCCACCCAGTTCTTCCTCGCGCTTCATGCTCGAAAGGTCCATTTTTGAGAGAAAGAATCACCCTCTCGCAAAATAATTTCGGGATACGAGCCCGAATCGTATTAAGAAATGAATTGGAATGTTTGCCCTGGTCCTATAATTTTCAGTTTAAAAAACTTTATGAATGACTGTAGATCCACTATAATATTACCAAGTCCAGCATACTCTATGATCAATCTTTAAACGAAATTCCGCGGCATACAGCGCTATTTTTTAGACAGAAGGTACCTCTTCAAGTCCCGGGTACAGGCATGCACGATTGCAATTTTTAAGATCCGCATTAAAGGTATATTATGTGATCTTTTCCAGGGAACGCCCTCAATCCTCGAAAAAAAATTGAAAGCAGATTTTCTTGCAGATTTACATTTCTGATCATAAATCGTACATGCAGTCAATGTTACAAGGCGATACGATTCTTAATTACTTCAAAATCATGGTTTTAGAGTGAAAATAAACTTATTTTTACTCTAAATTCACTCTAAAACCATGATTTTGAGGTAATTAGGAATCGTATCGCTCTGTAACTTTGAATATATTCATGATTTATGATCCGAAATGTAAATCTGTAAGAAAATCTACTTTCTAAAAAAATCATGAATAGAGGGCGCTCCCTGGAAAAGATCACATAATACAGACGACGCTGGACACGGGCGTATTCACGAATATTCAGGTTAAAATATGCGAACGAGGTTACGTGATCAAGTGAATGGGACGAACGCTTAACAACGGTTTAAATTTAAAAAATGATACTGACAACACTGGAGTTGGTTTTATGATGATATAATTTAGTTCCAACGTGTGATGAATTTTATGGGTCATATAATCAAAATCCATTGTTACATTGAAACCAACGGAAATTCAAAATTAACGGCCGTTCGTGTCCACCGTCGTCTGACATAAAATGCCTTTAAGAAAACATCTCTTTGATGGAATAGCAATCTGCATGTCACAATAGGCAAACCGATTTCGAAATCATTTTTAAAAAAATTAAAAAAATTGATTTTATCTACGAATGCACTGCCGGTAATCGGTGACCTTTCTTTTGTTTAATTGTGCGTTATTAAAATCCGTTGTTAGATAATGCACGTTGCTAGTGGTAACCGATTATGTTGACCTTGCACGCTCCTGTATGCATTCGAAGGAGCGTTAATTTCGTTTAACACACCACTGTTATGTCGCTATCATTTTCTATATCATTGCCGATCATAGAATGACATATATAACCAATATTTTGATTTGCTGATCATGGTATGACTGAGTACTGAATTCAACTTATCAGTGTCATTGCATGCACATGTAGATAGTGCTCTCTATACTCAACATACATATCTATATTGCGGCCAATTATATCCTTATCGACAACCTACATTTTGTATAGATAATTACTTTACGGTTTCGCACTTTCATAAATCGCATTCAAATTTGCAAAAACATGCCTCAATTATCTTGCCTATTGTCATGATTGTATACTGTCATAATGTTATGGACGAAATTCAAGCTATTTCACGCGAGCGTGTTTTGTTATTGTTCGCTGAGCTGCGGGTAAACTTCTTTTGACTCACCCTGTATGATATATAATTCATTCGCCAGCAGTGCATTCGTTCTTGATATTATCGCTCTCTTCCTAGCATTCGTGCACCAACTCTCGCGCCTGATGGCGGCGCTCGAGGGCTGGTGCACTCATGCAAGATGTCAAGCGATCATCACGTACGAATGCACTGTAGTCTATTAAAAACCTCATGAATATGCGGGATACGTGCGACCCAATCAAATGCTGTAATTTACTGCTACGCACAAATATGCGCAGGTTATTAACGGACAACCAACTACCTCCGCGTAAACATACGCGACGTACGGTGACGGTATGAGTGGTTCGCTTGCACGATTTTCGATCAGATTGATCGATTTGTAATGGGTGAAGCATGGTTACATTGCCGTAAACTGTACCTTTTTAATGATTAACGAAGTACAAGTACCGTCCAGTATCATTAAGTGACGATTTCAATTCACGGTTTTGAATCAGGATAATCACTTTGATCAGTTGTTTTGTCGGTAACTGTGAAAAATCAAAACATTTTAATTTCGGACCCTCGGAATTTCCCGCGGGTCTACGCCTCTCGTGAAATCGACTTGGTTCCAAAGTGATTTTTTTTAATTCTTCACAGTAACTTCTAAACAACTGATACGTAGTTATTATCCTTTTATAATCAATTATCCTTTTTTTCTTCACCCATGCTTACGCATCACATCTTTTTATATTAAACGGATGTGATAGTATTGTGGTTATCAATGGTCCACTGTGAAATCGTCGAGAGCTCTTATAATACTGCCTAATCCATAAAGTTGAGACTCTTCTATAAGTGGACTTACGAAGAGTGAGTCTCAGTCACAGCGCTAAGCCGTGTTCAGAAGACAATTACAGATTTCTTCTTAAGTTGAGCTTCTTAAAGTTTAACACTAGGTCTCAATATTGGCATTAGTCCTATTTCCTGAAGATTGAATTAGATTCTCAAATAATCTTCTTATGAATAGTTGAAAACGTAAGAAGAATCACTTTTCTTAAGATGAATCTTAACTTTATGCATTAGGCACATGTATGATGTACTACTAATATAACATTTTATATTTGAATGCTAATGGAAATCTTTGCTTAAAGGGACACAATGTCATGTTGAATTTTTTAAATTTTAATTAATTTACTTCCAAGATGAACATTAACAATTGCCATTATAGTTGTTTCTACAAAAAAAAAACCCACCAAAACTTGATTAAAACAATGCCAAATACCTGGGAGTTGAACTAACCAACAACCTATGCTGCGCTGGGACAAACACATAGATAACATCACCAAGAAAGGTAAGAGAGCCACTGGCTTCCCCCGTCGCAACCTTGGCACCTGCCCACGTGAAGTCAAAACCCGATGTTACAACACATTTGTGCGTCCAATCACCATCACAGAGTATGCCAGTTGTGTATGGTCTCCATCTACCAAGAAAGGCATCGCCAAAGTTGAAACCACCCAGCGTGGTGCAGCACGGTTTGTCATGAACAATTACTCACGTGAAAATACTAGCGTCACCAACATGCTCAATGACCTAGGATGGAACTCTCTCCAACATCGAAGAGCAGTCGCCAAAGTTACCATGATGTACCGTATTACCAACAAGCTCATAGACATCCCTCATGATCAACTCGCTCCAGTCAACAGAATGACAAGAGGCCACAACAAGAAATTCACCATTCCTACCACCCGCACCAACTTGATGAAAGGCTCGTATTTTCCTGACACCATCCGTCTGTGGAATCTACTACCCCAGCAAGTCGTGGACTCTCCATCACTAGACGTCTTCAAGACCCGGGTCTGCAATGTCCAGTCTTTCACCTAGTCATCGCCCCACAACAATATTTTTTAACTTGTATATATACTATTTTTATACCTGTGGAGTTTTATGTCTACTCCAAACCTGAATGCACCTCAACACATGTGCGAGTATACTCTTTTACAGAGGTTTCTGCACAGTATAGGAAGATGATGATGATGATGATGCTTTAAATATGTTGGAATACCATACTTAACCATGTAAAATGCTGGTTGTGGCTCTACCAGCATTTTGTAATCGACGTTTTGTTGTACAAAAAGGGCTGATTTTGCTTAATCCTTATAGGTGTAAGTTTATACATGTAATACAATTGTAAAAATATACAAATTCCTAGTTTTTATCATATATTTTTGTAATTGAGGGCGCTGCCTCCACCACATCTCTTAATGCCCCTTTAATGGAAACAGTGTTTCCACAAGATCTCTTGGCCAGACGACCGGTCCATTGAAACGAAACATAGGAGAGATGACTAACTTATATTTGATCAACATTGATCAACCTAGGGTTAGCATGGTTAGCAGATAAGAAGCACCAAACATCAGTCACGCTGTATGGCTCGAACCTTGAAGTCCTCGATAAGATTGCCCGCTACATCGTTTGAGAAATCGGTCTTTCCTAACTCCGACGGGCATCTTTCAAAGCGAAACTGGTGCATTAAATGCGTGAAGAAGATGTAGAGTTCCATCCGAGCTAGAGGTTCCCCGATGCAAACTCTCTGCCCTGTTAAATAAAAAGATTGAATGCAGTTTAACCATGGAAGTGCATGATTTTAAAGCCGCATGTCACAATAGGCATGATAGGGGTAAATGTCTAAAATTGACCAAAATTGAAAGATAAACATGTACTTAAAGTTGCTTAACCCTAACCACCGAGGCACCTTTTCCAATGATTTTTTTTTTGCGGCCAAAAAGCGAGTGGAAAAAGGGCCCCCACGCCCCGGGGCTCGATCCCCAAACCTTTGGGTTCAGAGGCAGACCCGATCTACCGCTAGGCCACGGGGTTTAACCATACTTGGCTCAGTATGCTTCGCCAAGTATATACCCTGGGCCATTTCATCGAAAAACTGCCGAACCGGGTGACACAAGCACACCGCATCGTAGTAATTTGTAGTACTCAAGAGGGTTAGGGCTAATACCTCCGAAGTTGCGCTAAGTTGCCGAAAAAGGAAATAGTGTATGCCTATTAAAGGGACATTAAGTGGTGTTGAAAAGTTTAAATGTTTAAAAATTTACTTCAGAATTCAAGATGAACATTAAAAATCGCCATTATTGTTGTTTCTACTAACAAAAAACACAGCAAAACTAGATTAAAACAATATCATCGCTATTTATTGAAAAACGCCCTCTATGCAAATATGGTTCGCGTTATGTATCACGCGTACTGCACGGGGATACTGTCGGACGTAAAATGCTGGTCCCGCGGGACCAGCATTTTTTGAATCGACGTTTTCTTGTACAAAGAGAGCTGATTTGTCTTAATCCTTATAGGTGTAAGTTCATACATGTAATACAATTATAAAAATAAACTAATCTCAGTTTTTATCATAATTGAGGGCGCTGCCTCCAACACATCTCTTAGTGTCCCTTTAAGTCATATACGTGTTTCAAGTCTTTAACTGAATGAAACGCATCATTTGGTTTATCATGATTATAGGACTATTTGTTTGAACGTGCAGTGCAGTTGTTGGGATTTAATCTCCGAAAAATTGCACAACAAGTCCTGAAATTGCCGTAAAACGCGCAAGAGTTTCGAAGGTTGACGCAAGTTTCTGATCATACCCTCAACTAGAGGGGTATGGCATCCCTACCAGAAGGCTTGCGCCTTGATGCCCCCCCCCCCCAAATGGTATAACAAAACATATGTATATTAAAAAATCGGGCTATGCCCCCCCCCCCGATCAAATAAATAAATAAATTGAAGACCCTAGTAACGCCACTGAATATTACTAAAAAAGGTATGACAGGGAGGTGTAATCAAGATATTTTCAAAATCAATACAAATACGGAGGTCTCGGCCATACTACATGTATAACTGGTTGATTGATAACACAGACAGTTTTGAAGTTTAACCTTTTCTATTATACGCTACATGGGATGGAATAAACATAATATAAACACAAGGAACGTGAGCGTGTCCTTGCAGGGGCGGAACTGCGGGGGGGGGGTGGAGCAGGGGGATATTTCCCCCACCAGAAGCCCCCCCCCCCCCCTGATGCCCCACATGAAATGATTGTAGACCCTATAGTTACGCCACCGAGTCCTTTGGGTGGTTTAAGATTGTGTTTTAGTTTGGTAGACCGGGAAATAAGTAGGCCTTAACAATCTAACAACAATTGCTTCATTACGGTGTCAATAAGCAAAATCAATGACAACTTTCACTAAAAAGCTATTACTTAAGCTGAATGTCAATGTTACGAAACAAAACAATAAACGATTGAGAGAGGGAGACATTCTGGTGAAGGAAAACATCAGAAATACCTGTTTGAGAAACCTTTACCATTGGGGAAGTGAACACGTCACAGAAATACTGAATTTTCTCCACGAAAAATATTTATTTTTGATTAATAGTGATTGCGAATCATCCTTATAATTTAAACATTTAGAGCAAGCTAAAATATAAAGGGTAAATCCAATGTCGAGTATAGCGTTGTATATCTGAGCACCTTGTGAATCGAGCTGTAGTTTTTCACTGTGTGTCCCATAAAAACAATTTAAGTGAACAAATTGGCTACGTTTCACACATTTTGTTCCATTTTGCAAAATATATTTAAAAACACATCACACTCACCTATACTAAACGGTATCAGCTCCTCTCTGTTATACACTTCACCCTTGTCGTCAAAGAACCTTTCTGGTTTGAACACACGAGGATCTGACCATAATTCAGGATCCCTATGAACTGCCCACAAATTTGATACTAAGATAGCTCCTTGTGGAATAGTCAACCCTCGCACTGTTGTAGTTTCTTTGCAGGCGTGGAAGACGCCTAAAAACGACACCGAAGCCATGCGTTGTATTTCTAGTAGAACGGCCTGAGTGTATTTGAGGAGAGGTTTATCGGCAAGTTTTGGCAACTTGTTGCGTCCAACGACTGCGTCTATCTCTCTTTGAACGGCAGTTTGAACATCTGGATATCGCGTCATATAAAGGATAGCCCATCTCAACGACAACGCCGTAGTTTCTGTTCCTGCGCCAAAAAGTTGCATAATTGTGGATTTCAAACTATGTTCACTGAGCTTTGAATATTTCCCACGAACATCACCTTCAACATTTAAACGAATCTCATGCAAGTACGAATCGATAAAGTCACGGTGGATCTCAGGATTAAAATCACCCTTGTGATTTTGAATGTGATCTGCAGCAAATCCCTGCAACTTGGCGGCATTAGCGTTTGTTTCTCCCAACACCTTTGCCCCGAATGGGAGGAAACGTAGCGCGGGAATAAACAGGAAAGGCAAACTGTTCATAGTCAATTGCAGTTGACGACTCGATAAATCTAAGAAGTATTTGAACTTACTGTCACTATATTCGTAACGTTTTCCAAATACGACCGAACAGATGACATTGGAAACTGCATTGATCAAGAGATGTTTTGGATCAAAGGAATTGCCTTTGAACGACGCGATTTCCTCTATGACGGCGTGGCTTTCATCTTCTATTTGGCTTTCAAATTTTGACCTTCCAATTCCAAACTTGCGGAAGATTCCGAAGATAAAACGACGTTGTTGGTTCCATAACTCACCGCTTGCTAGAACAACGCCTGAGTTAAAAAAGAATCAATGAAAATAGTTATTAAGTCAGTACCAATTACCATGATTACTGTCAATATGCTCACGATTGATTTAATGCGTTTTTTTTTGTACCAATGTACCTTTTTTTTTTACTAATGTACCCTTTTTTGTGAAAACGGCCCCCCCTATTTTCCGAAAACTCCCCCTTTTCCCCATTGTTTAAAGCATTTTTATGGGCCGTTTTAGACTAAAATATGTCCTACCCCCCACCCCACCCCCCCCCCCCCCCCTCCCCCCGCTCTCAAAATTTTGTGAGATGTCTGCTTACGGGCCCAATGGCCGGTTCCACAATTAACCAATCTACTGGCTTTGGTACTTCGTAAAAATAATGAAGAAAGCGATATTTAATTTTTTTTTTAAATTGTGTTTTTTTACAAAATTGACCAAAGATATTCCATATGTCAATATGTTATACAATGTACCACGGACATACGTCACTATACCACTACAATACCTACCTTTCATCCCACCACTTGGGTCGTGTACAAGGCTGGGTCTGTCATTCAAATGAGGATTATTGAAGGCCTCTTTTATCGAATCAAAGTCATTCAAACACACAATGAGTTGCCCAAATATATTGAAGGTGTATATGGCTCCATGCTTATCCTTCAGACGACGCGCATACTCGTAAATAGGTACGCCAGAACGATAGCACGACCACACAGTTCTTAATATGCTAACGTTTGGTGGCAAATTCCTTCTTGTTTGAAGTCTGCTCCATATAAACAATAATGTCCATGTGATTACGAACAGAAGTAAAGGTACGAAGATTGACCTAACTGGGAAATTGTCAAACAATTCCATCATTTTCTTACTGTCATACAGGAACGCGAGCGTACTTGTCTTCCTTTAAGTTTGAGTATAGTTATGGTAAGGTCAGGGCCCAGACACCTATTGTTATAGAACAATGAACCTCAGTACGTACATGAATATACAATGAATAATCATATCAATGAATATACGTCATTTGTGAAGTCGAAAATGAAAAGTACCAGACCATAGTGGACACGAACGACCGTAATCTTTGAATCTCCGTTGATTTCAATGTTATGTCGGAGTGTTTTACCTAATTTCATACTGACACGACCTGAGGGATAATCAAACGGTCCCCGAACGATGCCCTGGCGCTGTTGAAGTCAGAAATATCATCGTTCCCTACAGTCCGAGCGTTCCCACATCGAATTTCACCTAGAATATTCGTCACACGAACCTATATCCGCCATCGTCTGAATATCGAAAAGGCCCTCTGGAGAGTCAAGGGGACAACATTTTTTTCTACGCATGCGTCCGATCGCTTTGGATTTGTCCATCAAATTTGTGGACAAATTCCTAATGAGTATGTGCTGCATGGCAAGTGACACAACTTCTTGTAATGCGCTAATCAACCGTAGATCTAACCCCCGGGCTCCGGCCAGTTTGGGGTGGAAAAACTCAATCAGGAAAAGTTCACGGAAAAGGTTCATGCGCGTGTCTTTCTTTGACGGTTCAGTTCAATGGTATATCACAGATAGGCAAAGTGGGTATATCCAGTGACAGTTATATATCCCTTGGTATATAATATTTAATTTTGACTAAAGCAGCCGACAATGCATTGATTGATGATAACATCCAGAAGTGGTTTGATGTGATAATAATGCCGCCGTGAGGAGCCGTGTAGCGAGGGGCCACGCCGAACTATGATCGAGAGTGACCAATAACGGGCCGGCACATCCAACATGCGCGAATCAGTGGCGTAGCCAGCTTTAAACAGGGCCATAGGGAGAGGGGGTGGACTTACCAGGCAGTATAAGTCCAAGTTGTACCGACGAAAGGCATGATGTACAGTCAATAAAACTATACGGAAGTGCCCACATGTTGTGGCGAATTTACACTTACTTGCAACAGAGTGACGGTGGAATCCGGGGGCCGACTATACGACCGTAACAGAGCGACAGTAGAATCCGGTGTTTCATTTTTTTGTAAAGTTGAGTGTATTAATATAGTCACGGTTCTAAGCACTTCTCTAGCCCGCCCGGCCTGTGGGCCTAAATGAGACGCCGTGCACTTTGCGCCGTGCATGCTATAACCATCTAATACCATCTGAAGCGTAGCAGCATAAAGTATTATGAGAAAATGTGTACATATTTTTTTATCTCCTAAGATAAAACATCACTTGTTGCTGATTTTTTTGTTCCACGCATTGGCCAAGTGGCGCCGGAGTCTACCATCGGACCGGGCTTTCAGTTGACCTACGCATAGGAGCATCGTTGAAGCGAGAATGTCCCCTGTAACCTTTTTCAAGATCTTTGGCACTGAAATTACAATTTTGATTCATAAGAGGGAATCCACTTTACTCATGCGTGCCCGTAACAAAAGGTTTTCGCTCCCATATTATTCGTTGTTCAGATCAAGTCAATGTACGACCTTCAACAAGCCAACCCTTTGAATACAAGCGTTACTCTGTTAACATAATGACGGGCTATTATAATGTACATTGGCGGGTTATTTTCAAACGAGTATCCATCAACATGTGTGTTTCACAGAGTAAGATATATGTGGTGTTGGTCTTTTTAATTCTGAACCAACTCTAGCTCTCCAATGGCTGATACGTGGATTACCTCTAATCACCTTTCAAAGGTACAAGACTTGATCGCGTCTATCAATAGTTGTCTGATTGCCTTTCCACATATATTTCGACATGAATATTGCGTCTTCCAATTCATTTATTAAAGCTAGCTAAATTTGGTACAAGAACTAACTTTCCTGAAATGAAGTTGTACCAAAGATTTTCCAGAAATTCATCGGTTGTACAGATTTTTAAAAAAATGGTAATCATGGTAGATTTAACATTGATAGAACGGTCTCATTTCTCATGTTGTACGATTGGCTATGGTCTGTTTTGGAAATGTATTTGCTTCGTGTATCCAAATAGCTAGTTACAGTTGTATATTAGCCTAGCTATAACAAGCTATAAAAATGACATCTCTGAATGTATAAACAAAGTGTGCAAATGAGAAATGGTTGGGCACCGTGGTAAAATGGTTTTACAACAAGTGTTGCTATCATTATCAAAGTGAACTCAACTTCAATCACTTATTTATCGAGCAATAATATATTGTTTACGCATTTTAATTGTTTAGATTATGAAGTTAAATAAATCCAGAGATAAATGATCTATAGAAAAATAGATTAAAAAAAGAATAGAAAAAACTATGAAAGCATTGGCGGCCTTTATAAATTATAAAAATTGACATAAAAATAATGTTACATACATCCACAATCAAGTTTTAAAAAAAAAAAAAAAAAAAAAAATGGAAAACAACAACGAATACACGGAGATTCGAACCCGTGATTGCCGATTGCAAACGATATGACCAACGTATGCACGCCACAGAGATCGACGAGTGTAATTGTGTCAGTTTTATTATTTAACCATTGATTCTTTTATTTATAACGAACGGATTTTTATCGTGCCATTTTTGACATTTTAAACCATATTTATATGTTACTCTCGCACAAAATGTGTTTGTAATGTGATTATACTCCTTATTTTGGAAAGAATGGTAAAGGCGTTGACATTTCGAACACAATAAATGGCATCTTGTATACTGTTTATACGGTCGCTCGACTGAACGTTGTGTGACCTGTTGCATTGCATAATTCATGTTACGATCTGTTTATGTATGCTTTTGTTATACTTCTCAATCGCTCATCGCCAACTCTGTACAAGAAACTCCATGCGCTGTCCCAACGCTGTCGTTAGAGAACAAAAGAAAGTCCCCTTGACTCTCCAGAGGGCGTTATCTGCGACCTTTGACTGGGTTCGCGGGGTTAATCATATTAATGAGCAAATATGCAAATGAGCTAAGTGTCCCCTCCTATTATATATACTCCTTGGTAAGGTTTTGATGAAATCAGTTATGATGAACAATAGCTGAGCTGATTGTTCCATGGGTATGGGTCAAATAGATAAATTACGGTATGTAAATAGGCTATTATTATTAATATGTTGCAATTTCTCTTATGTTTGTTGCCCGGGATTGTTTGGCTGAAATCTATGTCCAGGTCACTTTTAATTCTGACTTAGATTTACTATTTTTTACTACTCTTGTAAAAGTTTAGGAGTATTCCTATCATGATAAAGATCATGTCTAAGCAATTACTGCAGGTATCATGATAAATGTGTTTCTAAGGAAGACGTCTGGCCTATGGGGTTGGGTGGGGGCTTGAGGAATGAAGGTGAATACACTTTTATACTTTACCAAGCTAGTGTGGGCGGGCGGTATATGGTGACAAGAAAATATCCAAGGTTTGGGAGTATTTAGTAAAAAAACCCTTTTTAACAATTAATTAAACACGTTAAACAAATATTACCGATATCATTTATTAGATTGCAGCCGAATATATTCGTTTATAAGCCGTCTGACCACGGGGGCTTGAAGGTGAAGCCACTTTCATACTTGAGCTAACTACTACACTCTTAGAAAAAATGGTTCGTTTAAGAACCCTTTTTTGTCCCGCGGGGAGCACCTTTTGGCCTAAAAGGTTCTAAAAAGAACCTTAGAATGGTTCTTTGAAGAACTTTCAAATTTTAAATAAGACATAAAGGTATATTTACTTTTTTGTTTTTATGTAATATGCAAATTCAAGAGAAATGTAAACAAATTTAGTCCTTTTCAACTGTTAAAAATCATTTCTTCTTGGCTAAAAACATTTTTTACCGTTTTACCAAGAACCATTGAGGGTTCTCCATAATTTTTCCCCAAAAGGTTCTTGAAGCTTGAGGAACCATTTTCTTGGCTAAAGAACCCTTTTAGAACCTTTTTTGGTTCTAAAAGGAATCCAATGAAATTTCTATAGGGTTCCTTTTAGAACCAAAAAAGGTTCTAAAAGGGTTCTTTAGCCAAGAAAATGGTTCCTCAAGCTTCAAGAACCTTTTGGGAAAAAATTATGGAGAACCCTCAATGGTTCTTGGTAAAACGGTAAAAAATGTTTTTAGCCAAGAAGAAATGATTTTTAACAGTTGAAAAGGATTAAATTTGTTTACATTTCTCTTGAATTTGCATATTACATAAAAACAAAAAAGTAAATATACCTTTAGGTCTTATTTAAAATTTGAAAGTTCTTCAAAGAACCATTCTAAGGTTCTTTTTAGAACCTTTTAGGCCAAAAGGTGCTCCCCGCGGGACAAAAAAGGGTTCTTAAACGAACCATTTTTTCTAAGAGTGTACACTCTAAGAAATTAAAGAACCCTTTTTTTGTCCTGCCAGGAGAACCCTTAAAGGTTCTTTAAAGAACCAAAAACAGTTCCCCAAACGTGCTACAGAACCATTTTTGGTTGATACAGAACCATTTTTGGTTCTATGAAGAACCTTTTGAGGTTCTTCAATTTTCAAGAACCTCTTTTGAAGGTTCAAGAGAGAGGTTCTTTATAGAACCGTCAAAAAGGTTCTTGAAAATTAAAGAACCCCCAAAATGGCTCTGTATCAACCAAAAATGGTTCTGTATCATGTTTGGGGAACTATTTTTGGTTCTTTAAAAAAAACCTTTAAGGGTTCTCCTGGCAGGACAACTTTAGACCCATTTTTTCTAAGCGTGTATAGAGGATGAACGGTATCAGTGGTGTCAACGAGAGAAAATATCGTTGTAACAATCGACATTAAGGGAAGTGTCAACCCTATTTATGATGATCAACTTTTGATAAGGAATCCGATGGTGATATCAATGTGATACCAAATAAACTTAATTTTTGAGAAATGAACCAAAAAGCTTTTTTTTGGTATTACCCCAAATTTTTTGCTAAAAAGTGTAAAAGTCGTGTTTTTGCATACATTTCGCTAGAAATGGATGCATATCTCGAGTTTAAAATCCATAATCGAAAAAACAACAAAAAAACATCCTAGCGCTGAAAGTCCTCTACACAGTGGTAGTAAAAGCTTACCTGATAGTTTGATATTTTTTAGTTATGTTGTCTGAAAATTCGTAAAATTTCTTCACATTTGAACTTCTAGAAAACATCGATTTAGTAAAAATATTGACATTTTCCACCATTTAATGCTAAATGTTCACGGAATACGTACACGGGTGTGTGACCTAAAAAGCGAGTATACTATTATGAACAATCAAAATAAACTAACATATTCAATTTATATTGTCACAATGTGAAGAAATTGGAAGAAAACTGAAATTTAAATGATCGTAAGATTGGCCTTTGTTTACTTTTTAGACATTGTTTTGCGCTCTTTTGTTTTTCACGTCGGCGTCGCGGATATTAAGCGGCGCGTCTAGTATTACGCACGGGAAGTTTCAGCGCGCGACGCAATGATCGAACAGCTGTCGCAGCATTTGAAAAGCGCGGAACTCCGCTTAAATTCCCGCCAAATTCCCGCTTAAATTCCCGCCAAATAACCATGCGCCTTTTCCTGGCTCAAACTTACCAAAACAACAATTTTAAATCACCCAAAAGAACGGGAAATAATCGCTTCCGATTAGTAACTTATGATGGTAATGATAGCATACATATAAAAGTATAAAATAATAGAGAAATATGAAATTCAATTTTTGAAACACGTGCCGGGTTGACACTGCCCTTAAGGTTAGTCAGATATTAAAATTCAGTACTTCGGACAAAAATGAGATATTAGCACAGTAGAAAACTGCTAACTCTCTGCTTTAAAATGCTTTTTGTTTGAGGTAAATTGGATTTTCGGTTCTGACGTTATGGTCAATTTATAAATCGGTGGTATTTTGTATACATTTGTATGTAAAAACGCTCACCATGTGATTTTTAGCATTTTCAGTTTTAATCGTTTTTTGATCAAATGATTGTAACATTTGATCAAATGTATTTATTGAAATATTTAAATAATTAATTGCATATCATAAATCATCAACAATAATAATAATAATAATAATAATAATACAGGATTTATATAGCGCAGTACGCAAAGCTTCAATGCGCTTTACCACAGATAGTCAAAACATGAATTAAATGGCCAAAAATAGTCACCATCATTACATACACATTAAAAAAACGAATCATTAAAAAGACCAACAAATATATAAAAAATGCATAAAAAATACAACAATAGATACAATGCAATGATATAACATCAACATTTCAAGGTCAACGTAATTTCTTATGTATTTCTTTATTTTTCTCACCCGGCTATTTTTAAGCCATTTATCTTTAAAAATCAATAAAAATGCTAATATAATTGCGATTTTCACCAAAAATGGCTCAAAATGTGTCTAAATTCATGCTCTTCCATAATCCACAAATGTCAATTTATTTATTTCTCGCCAATTTTAATATATTTCAATACGTTTTGCACGACATCTCAAAACTAGAAAACACGCAAACTTGCAATATGGGAACAAGCGTAACTCAAAAACGAAAGCTCCTATAACCATGGGATTTGGACCAGATGTTAAGCACACAAGGGGCTATGCAACCATGAACCCGATTTTCACTGTTTTACGGTCACACAAACCACCTCAAAGCCTTGATGAAAGGCTAGCGTCTATGATGACAATCGTTAATAGTTCCGGTGTATGTGGTTGTCGTTGCAATTTGTATAACATCGGCTAAAACGAAAATTTGTTTTAAAGAATATCACAATATTTTCCTATATAATGCGCGTCTGTGTCTAGGAGCTTCCAGAGGATTCGCACCCGACCATTGCCCATACCCGACCATTGGCCCACCCCAGTGGCCTAGCCAAGGTGGGGGGGGGGGGGGGGGGGGGGGGGGGCAAGGAGGTGATCGCCCGGTTTATCCGGTGATCGCCCGGTTTATCCTTCATGTAATTCTGCACGGAACTTTTAGCCTAGCACGGAATCTCTGTTAAAGGATTAAAGGATGAGACAGCTTTGTTCCGTAATAGAGTCTTAACATCAGTCTAACTCAGGAATGAACTACCACCAAGGATAAACTGATCACGCCCCCCCCCCCCCCCCCCCCCACCCTTCCAATAAAAGAATCTGACGGTTGAGGTTGCACTGCCGGTTCATATCATGGAATTATGACAGTCACTAATTAGTACAAAGATAGCATGTGCCGTCTATATAAATTAATTTAGTATTAGAAGCTCGTTTAATGAGCCAAAATGTACCTAAATCATGGCAAAATTAGTGCAAAAGATCACATTTTTGCACGCTACGCGCGCGCTCTTTAGTCGACAAAGTCGTGTCGGTTCACTTTTACCCCCATTCTCTGCATTGAGCTGCAGTATTGTATCTATTGCTGCGTTCTCGAAAAATCCCGCACGTGTAATAATATTGTCTTTGATTTGTGAACAAAGAAACCACCCTGCACCTAAATCGGGTTTGGGCTATACTCCCTCCAGTTCCTCGCACTTCATGCTCGAAAGGTCCACTTTCGAGAGAAAAAAATCACTCTCTCGCAAAAGAATTTCGGGATACGAGCCAGAGTCGTATTAAGAAATTAATTGGAATGTTTGCCCTGGCCCGTTAATTTTCAGTTTAAAAAACCTTAATGAATGACCGTAGATCCACTATAATACATTATTATCAAGTCCATCATGCTCTATGATCAATCTTAAAACGACACACTTTGCAATCATTAGCATTTATGTTTTATTCAGTGAATTTCACTAGGATCATGTACGACAAAAAAGATTGCGTCCGGGTTAAGGCATGATTGCAGTTTTTAGGATCCGCATTAAGAAAACATCTCTTTGATGGAATAGCAATCTGCATGTCACAATAGGCAAACAGATTTCGAAATCATATCATTTTTTCGATTATATCTACGAATGCACTGCCGGGAGTCTGAATCGTGCAAGTTCAACATAATCGGTGACCTTTCTTTTGGTTAATTGTGTGTTATTAAAATCCGTTGTTAGAAAATGCACGTTGCTATAGTGGTAACAGATTATGTTGACCTTGCACGCTCCTGCATGCATTCGAAGGACTAATGTTAGAAACCCTAGAAACCCTAACACACCACTGTTATGTCGCTATCATTTTCTATATCATCAATATTTACTATTCTCATGGTCAATAACAAATTTTGTTATCATAGAATGACATATATAACCAATATTTTGATTTGCTGATCATGGTATGAGTCATGAGTGATTACCGAATTCAACTTATCAGTGTCATCAGTGCAAGCACATGTAAATTGTGCTCTCTATACTCAACATACATGTATCTATATTATGGCCAATTATCCTTATCGAACAACCTACATTTGAATATGAATTTTAAACACACCACAGTTTTGACCACTTTAAAGATAATTACTTTACGGTTCGCCACTTTCATTAATCGCATTCAAATTTGCAACACGCCCCAATCTCAGAATTACGTATTGTATACTGTCATAATGTTATGGGACGAAATTCAAGCTATTTCACGCGAGAGTGTTTTGTTATTGGTCGCTGAGCTAAGTTTGACACAGGTATCAATTTTGGTATTGCTCATATTTCATGAAGATTGAATTACAGATTCTAAAACAATCTTCTTATGAATAGTGATGTACTACTAATATAACATTTATGTTTGAATGCTAATGGGAATCTCTGCTTAATGGAAACAGTGTTTTTACAACATCTATTGATCAGACGGTCCATTGAAACGAACGTAGAGCTATCACGAGAGAAAGATGACTAACTTATATTTGACTCAACATTGAACAACCTAGGGTTAGCAGATAAGAAGCACCAAACATCAGTCACGCTGTATGGCTCGAACCTTGAAGTCCTCGATAAGATTGCCCGCTACATCGTTTGAGAAATCGGTCTTTCCTAGCTCCGACGAGCATCTTTCAAAGCGAAACTGATGCATTAAATGCGTGAAGAAGATGTAGAGTTCCATCCGAGCTAGAGTTCCCCAATGCAAACTCTCTGCCCTGTTGAATAAAAAGATTGAATGCAGTTTAACCATGGCAGTGCATGATTTTAAAGCCGCATGTCACAATAGGCATGATCATGATGATAGGGGTAAATGTTTAAAATTGACCAAAATTGAAAGATAAACGTACGTAAAGTTGCTTATAACTATAACCCCCGAGGCACCTTTTCCAATAACAAATTTTCGCGGCCAAAAAGCGAGTGGAAAAAGGGCCCGCAAGCCCCCGGGGCTCGATCCCCAGACCTTTGGGTTAAGAGGCAGACCCGATATACCGCTAGGCCACGGGGGGCAACCATACTTAGCTCAGTATACTTTGCCAAGTATATACCATCATCGAAAACTGCCGAACTGGGTGACACAAGCACACCGCATCGTAGTAATTTGTATTTTACTCAAGAGGGTTAGGGTTAATACCTCCGAAGTTGCGCTAAGTTGCCGAAATAGGAAATAGTGTATGCTTAAGTCATATACGTGTTTCAAGTCTTTAACTGAATGAAGCGCATCATTTGGTTATTATCATGATTATAGGATTATTTGTTTGAACGTGCAGTGCAGTTGATGGAATTTAATCACCGAAAAATTGCACAAAAAGTCATGAAATTACCGTAAAAACGCGCAAGAATCTCGACGGTTGACGCAAGTTTCTGATCATACCCTCAACTAGAGGGGTATGGGCATCCCTACCAGAAGGCTTGCACCTTGATGCCACCCCTCCCTAAGATGGTATAACAAAATATATGTATATTAAAAATTCGGCTATGCCCCCCCCCCCCCCCCCCCCCCCCGATCAAATAAATAAATAAATTGAAAACCCTAGTAACGCCACTGAATATTACTCAAAATGTTATGACAGGGAGGTGTCAAACGAAGTTGGGAAAATCTGTCAATTAGGCAACTTAGGGCAAATGTATGTCCCAATGTTTTTAATACCCAAATCGAAA